>OZ023235.1:31535456-31657116 GCA_964006365.1 Trididemnum miniatum
ACCAGTTGGTTTTAAACATTATTTTCCCGGTAATCTGAGAAGGAATTTTTTGCTTATGGTTTGTAACTATACCAGTTACCAAAACCTGCAAAAAACCTCTCTGCCCAACCCGTTCGCCCGTGAAAAAGCGGGGGACAAGGCAGGCACTGTGTCTGCGCATGCAGCCCAGAATAATGAATAAGGAATTCAGATTTTCTGGGCATCTTGTCGATTGTTTACAGGGAATCTGTGACATCATAATCCCGCATGTATCAATCCCTTGAAAGTAATTATTTCAAATGATCTACCGTGAGCATAACGAGTAGAGGCTTAGATTTGGGGTGTGTAGTTGTTTTGAAGGTTAGAATTTTTTTTTTTATTCAGGAAGGTGGGAGGTTGCTATGCTGCACTGATGAGACCATAATAAGGTCGAAACGCGTCTGCAGCTGCAAATGAGTGGGTTGCCATGGGGGCTTTTAGTGATGTGGGCTAGTTAGGCTACCGGTAACTTAGTTTGAGGTTAGTAGTTACAGGCTCTTTCATTAGGTATCGTTGTTTGGGGCCAGTCGTCTGCTAAAAATAGGGCACAACCTAGGAAAGAAATGAAGTCGAGATGTACAGGTAAAGCAATGCAAAAAAGTCTTTACAGTCTGGAATGAGTTTAGCCTGGATTGGCTGTGCGTAGCAAGGCTGACGAGACTTTGGTTATAGTCGAAACATTAATTTGTCCCTTGCAAATTTCTCATCTAACTCATAATTGATGACAAAAGTGGATGGTTCAATTCCCACCTGTATAGGAGTACCATTTTCCATTCCTATAAAAGACTGTACTCTTATTGTTGGAGCTATTCTTACCCTGACACATTGGGCTTTGTTGTTAGCTGACTTTGTGGTGCCTATCGGAAAAGTATAGGATAGAAGAATTCCATTTGACTTACTTATCCCTCTTGGTATCATCTTGCTGGATCCTGTAACTGTACATGCGGTTCGATAAACGTACCGGTATATTGATGTTTAAACCACCGATAAACGCTGACGTTCACTGTGTTTTCTGGGCTGCATGCGCAGACACAGTGCCTGCCTTGTCCCCCGCTTTTTCACGGGCGAACGGGTTGGGCAGAGAGGTTTTTTGCAGGTTTTGGTAACTGGTATAGTTACAAACCATAAGCAAAAAATTCCTTCTCAGATTATCGGGAAAATAATGTTTAAACCAACCGGTCATTTCTATTTTTGTCGATTGTTTACAGGGAATCTGTGACATCATAATCCAGCCTGTATTATTTTCTTGAAGGTTTTATTTCAAATGATCTACCGTGAGCATAACGAGTAGAGGCTTAGATTTGGAGTGTGTAGTTGTTTTGAAGGTTAGAATTTTTTTTTTATTCAGGAAGGTGGGAGGTTGCTATGCTGCACTGATGAGACCATAATAAGGTCGAAACGCGTCTGCAGCTGCAAATGAGTGGGTTGCCATAGGAGCTTCCAGTGATGTGGGCTAGTTAGGCTACCGGTAACTTAGTTTGAGGTTAGTAGTTACAGGCTCTTTCATTGGGTATCGTTGTTTGGGGCCAGTCGTCTGCTAAAAATAGGGCACAACCTAGGAAAGAAATGAAGTCGAGATGTACAGGTAAAGCAATGCAAAAAAGAGTCTTTACAGTCTGGAATGAGTTTAGCCTGGATTGGCTGTGCGTAGCAAGGCTGACGAGACTTTGGTTATAGTCAAATTGTTGTTGTTTTAGAAGGTCATTTTTAGATAAATATTTAGTTAGTCTTTCAGGTATAATATTTTTAAATATTTTCGAAAATAGAGACAGTATAGAAATTGGTCGATAATTAGGCCTACTTGGTTGTTGCTTACTACCATTATTATATAATGGAATAACTTTAGCTATTTTGAGTTCATTAGAAAATATGCCCTCAATGACACAGTTATTAAAAATTTCACACAACGTGGTTGATATAAATTCACTTGCAGTTTTTATATATTTCACAGAAATGTTTTGGCTGAGCGTTTAGTTTAGGCTGTGCAGTTTGAGAGTTTAGGCTGAGCAAAATACTTCATTTGGCGTAATTGGTAAGAAGAAAAAGGAATTTGAATTCGATGGAATCGAATTAGAAACAAGTTCCGGTGTGTTAGGAGTTACGTTTTTGGCTAACGTTGGTCCTACATTGACAAAGAAATTATTTAATGTGTTACAGATATCTTTGCGATCAGTTATATCACAATTATCTTCAGTTTTCAGTTTATTTATTTGTGCACTTGGTTAATTTTTTTTGCGCAATATTTCATTTATTACAGACCATTGTTTCGCCATGTTATTCTTATTTTCTTTTAACAAAGTAGAATAGTGTTTTTCTTTTGAAATGCGTTTTGTTTTGGTCAATACGTTTAAGTATTTTTTGTATGCAGATACCAACTGGGGATTGTTTTGCTTGTAACATTTATAACAAAGCTTGTTTTTGGTTTTAATTGATTTCAGTATTCCTTGAGTGAGCCATGGTTTAAGGCTTGTTTTAATTTTTTTCTTAGAAAGTTCAACTAATGGAGCATGTTTGTCGAGCGTCTGTGTGAAAGATGATATGAAAGTTGTAAATAAACTGTTTCCAGAAATTTTGGATTTGCGATTTTGGTATTTAGTTTGTATGTTATCCATTTCGATACATATATCATCAACAAAGTTTTCAGCTTCGTAGTTTTTTAAGCATCTTCTTAAAATTGGTTCACAATTTCTAGAAGTGCCGATCCTAAGAGAACAATAGACAGATAGGTGGTCAGAGATGTCATAAGAGAGAATGCCACTATCCAGAGGTTTATCAAAAATGTTAGTATAGATATAGTCAATAATAGTGGAAGAATTTTCCGTGATGCGAGTCGGCTTATCAATTAAATTGTAACACCCCTCCAAATAGATGGAGTTAACATAGATGGTAATTGGGGCTTTTAAATGATACTGGAGAAGATCAATATTAATATCACCACAAATGATATATTCACGTTTATCATCAGCTAGTTGGTCCAAAGTACTGCATAATTCTTCTTGGAAAGTATGAAAGTTAGCTGCAGGATGCCTGTAAATGGTACCAATAACTAGATCTTTGCTTTTTCCAGGGATATCAATTTCCACAAAAAGAGTTTCGGCATTATCATTTGCAATAGAAAATTCATCTAGCTTGTTAAATTTTATATTGTCTGCTATAAAAATTGCAACTCCACCAGAAGAGCTTAAAGAGTTGGTGCATAACATATGATAGTTATTTAGTAAAGCCTGGTTTAAATTATTAGTATTTAGTTTTGACTCTAAAATCGCTAAGATGTCTGGTTCATACTTTAAAAGGTGTAACAATTCTTCAATTTTGTGTAAGTTTTTAGGGAGGGACCTGGTGTTAAAATGTATCATTGATAGATTAGAAGCGGAAGCATTAAAATTTTGGGAAAACCATTCCACGCTACGGTATTTACAGGTAGAGTTATCAGGTAAAAGAACAGAATTGCTGTTATCTGAAAACTGGAATTTTAGGCCTGCAGTAAAATTTTGGACAAGATATAAGTTCAATTTACTTTAAACTATTCAAATCCTCCTCCTTGCGAATAATAATTTTGAATAAACCGCAGATCACTTCATCTCACAGTGTCCCATACATCGGGCACCCCGAGGTATGTTTGGTCTAATGGTTTTGCATGACGAAACAAGATGCTGGCTGAAGTCCCTTACAGTAAGCATCTGACCCAAGCAGTTTGGTGGCCAGGGTGGTAAAAGGGTAAACCCTCGGCCTTGGTCCTTCCATCTGCCTTGGAAGAGGTGCTTCGCCAAACGACGACGACGGCCTATCGCTTTTGCTTCCAGCCATTCCACTTCCAAAAAAATTCACCGAAATTTTGCTAGTAAAATACGACCAGTATGTTGGTAGCCGATAGCGTAAACCGTATTTTTTTCTACAACACGCTGAAAGCTCTTGTCAAACTTTAGCGAGCGTTTTTATAAAGATAATAATTGTCAAAAAGCAAACAAAAGTGTAAAGGAATGATTGAGTCACAATATTGCGACACAATCCTGGGAGTCTTTTTGCAACTTTACTACGAAACTTACTACCTTCATTGGGAAAATGTTGATATACAGTACTCAGTGGCGTGGCAAGAATTTTCAAAGATGGGGAGGGCATAATTTCCACATTTTTTTTTTCAAGCGTGTTTTTTTCAGCAGAACTAATTTGAAGCTGACTAAGAAACAAGAAAGGCTCTATAGGAAATCCGGGGGCATGCTCCCCCGGAAATTTTTTGAAAACGTACATGCTCTAATGGCTATTTTAGTGCTTTTTGAATAGTTTTCAGCCAAATTTTGTTTAAATTTTTTGACCCCAATTCTGAGTGCTTCGCCAAATATGATGCAGTTTGTTCGCACATATTCGATTATGCTTGCTTATGGCGTAAGGCTTATTGCTATCGAAGATGCTCAAAATTATGGAAAAATTCTATACATCAAAAACAGTTTTCAAAATGGCTGGTGGGAGAAAGCATACCCCATATCCTACTTCCTGGATCCGCCCCTGGCAATAAGCTACAAAAACCATCAAAAGAGTCTGCATATTTCAGTCACTTGACAACATTAAATTTTTTATTTTTTACTTATAGACAGAGTCAAGAGGAGAGGACCGGGTGGGGGGGGAGGATAGAATGGCACAACGCCCTCCTCAATACGTTCCTGACAGCACTCCATCTATTTGGTGATATGATTATTATTGGAAAAGAGTCAACTATTGCTTTTAGCGCTATTGATAAATTAGTTGCTTTATTTTAAAACTTAAAGAAAGCTGAAAAAAAAAAAGCGATTCTACGTTAGTACTATCTGAAAATCAAGCGAAGAGTAATGGCATATGGTGAGACTTGGCATCCATGCGAATCTAGCATTGCAAAATAATGTTTAATAAATTGAATAAACTATAATATCTAATAAGTTATTTACAGTAGGCTTATGCTCTTTTGAATGATGACGACAAAAATCAATCTTAAGCATTACTAAACTGAATCAAAAGCGTGCCTTCAAAACGCATCTTCCTGCAATGGGTGTGAATGAGTCAAAATTGGCGGCAAAAAGTTTCAAAAAACATTTTCTAAAATTTGTTGCAAATACACTAAAGTTGCAATTATAGCAAGTAATTTTCAAATATTTTTAGGGAGCATGCCTCCGACTCTCTTAGAATAAACATGCCTTCGACACTAATCAAGTTACAGTAAATTCACCCACAACATTTTCAGCAAAAAAATCTTAAAAAAATACCGTCTGTTTAGTTCAGTTGTTAAGCACCAGGCAATCGGTGCGTGAGATCTGGGGTGCGATTCCCTGGCTGGTCAAATCCGGTACAGTGGTCGTCAACGACTCGTCTCCGCTGCGACGTTCCTTCGGAGCTGTGTTTACAAGGCGATAAGCCACGGAGATGGTCCTCGCCACTCGTTACACGCTTGGGCAAAATGCCGCGACTATAATCACAATTTAATTTGGCTTCTCAGAAATGGGTGGGTACACTTACAAGAGATTAATCTTGACAAGAATTCGGCGAAAAGATAAATTATAGCGATCTGCACTTGTCACAATACTTATAGACACGACAGTAAAAATAACGGCATCTGACCGAACCTTTTGTTCATTTTGCTTTTCGCTGGGCCTTTGCTTTCCCTAGACACATCGGGTGAAACTGTTTCTAAAAATTTTTTGTGAAAATTGAACTTTTTTCTTAATATTTCGTGAACTGTGAATAATAACGTGGTTGCAGTGATCAGGGAAAGATCATCGAAACAAATGCAATTGTGATATAACAATTGTGATTTGGAAATTATTCCTGGCGATAAAGTGACGACTGACGAGTTAAGCTTCCTCACTGCTCGCGACAAACCGAACTGCACCAGCTACTGACAGGTGCCAACCAGCGTAAACTACAATATTTAGAACATACTTGTTAAAGAAAATGACGATTGCAAGAATGACGATTGCAAGAATGACGAGCATAAACACGCCTATGATTGAAACAATTGCGACTATTGCCCAATTAGGAAAGCCTGAAATACAAAAATATAAATTAAAATTGCCATCTACACTGGCCGAGATAAATCGGTCTACGGCAGGGATTTTTAACATGAACTGCCGAGGATACGGTAAGCCAAGGGCGTTGGAAGGTGGAGGATGGGGGGGGGTTGAAGCCCCCTACTTCTTAAACATTTTCAGCACCCCATAAAAATTTTCACCTGCGCGCGCTACCGCTAGGCCATGCCGCTGACTAAGTTGGAAGAAGGGTCAAAAGACGACTCATTAAAGCTGGAAGAAGGGCCAGAAGACCACAAGCAAAACAACTTCTTACAACAAAAATGAAAAACAAAAGACTGCAGCCTGGGCTAAAAAATACAAAAAATGGGAATTGGACGAGTGGAAAAAAGTTCTATTCTCCGATGAAAGTTATTTTGTAATTGGAGGCAAGAACTCAAGATGTGTTTGACGAAGTGAGAGAGAAAAAGTGAATCAAGCTACACTACCCAGAAAGTGAAACACCCTCCTAAGAAGATGTTTTGGAGGTGTTTTAGCTTCAGCGGGGTCGGATCACTTTATACCGTCCAAGGAATTATGAAAAGTGACCAGTACATCGAGGTTATCCTGCGACGAGTGATACCGAATATGCAAAAGCATTTCCCAACGGTGGGGGTATATTTCAACAAGATTCGGCTCCCTGTCATTGTTCAAAAAAAGTCAAAAAATATGTTATCGACAACATCATGGTCTTAGATTGGCCTGGAAACTCACCAGACCTCAATCTTATTGAGAATTTATAGGCTATAATCAAGAGGCGGCTTCTGGAACATGACTGTAGCATTATGTCCCAAGTAGGGATGTGCCGAGTCGAGTCCGAGTACTCGGCCAAGTATTAAGGCATTTTATTACTCGGACTCGGCCGAGTATTATTTGATACTCGACCGAGTACTAGTTTGTTCACAATTTAAGTTTTTTTCTACTTCAACCCAAGTTACCAACTCAACGGTATAGTAATTTTTCTTTTTATCCTGGTAATGCAACCTGCAAGCCGTAACAGGGTTGAAAAACAAGTTTTCAACTTTTTTGCAAATGTGGTGCAATGAACTTAAGAATCAAGATCCTATTAGACGTTTATGATGTCACAAGAATCTTTTGTTGCAAATGCTCGCGTATCGGTTACTTGCATTCATTTTAGATGTACAATACTCGTTAGGCAAGAAAAATAATTTGTGTAGTATAATTCAAGAAGATTCGTTGAAAAATCAGGATATATTTCGAGCGAGCATGGCAGAAAGGTTTGCACTTTCAACAAGCAAATCACTTGTTTGGCATTACTTTAAGATCAGCTCGAGTGACGAGTGTAAAGCAACATGCATTATTTGCAATGTTGCTGTAAGTCGAGGAAAACATGCAAAACCTTTTACGACTACCAGTTTCAGAAAGCATCTTAAAGCCAAACACAGCATAACAGAGGTAATGCATCCAAAGCCAATAGAACCTTCTCCTTCGAACAGTGGGCCTACGTCGTCCACGTCAAGCTATTCTACGATCGAGACTCCTAAAAAGCAACTCACTTTAAAAGAGGTTTTCCAGAGAAATGCACCTTTTCCCAGTGGTCATCCAGTAAGTGAAAGAAGTACTAAAGTTTTAAGTGAAATGATAGCTATCAATTTGCTTCCTTTGTCGTTCGTCGAAACAGAAGGTTTCAAAAGATTAATGGCTGAGATTCAGCCCAAGTGTTGTTTACCATCGAAAAAAATGATGACAAAAACAATTGTTCCAAATACTTACGCATTAGTGAAAAAGCAAATTAAAGTTGCCCTTGGGAATTCAGTTTCTCCTATCGCTGCAACGACGGATATATGGACTAGCGGACCAGGAAGTTCGTTTTTAAGCGTAATTGCTCATTACATTGCTTGGCAAAAGGGTATGCTTCAACAAAATATGCTGATGCTGGCATGCATGAATTTAAAAGAAGAATCTCAAACCACCCACATCATACCCGAGTCAATACAAGTGCAGCAGAGAGATTGGAAATAAAATTTCACTTAATTGTTATCGACAATGGTTCGAATATGATAAAAGCTGTCCGTGATGGTAATTTCACAAATATTCGCCGCATGGCACACACGATTAATGTAATTGTGCAACATGCACTAAAAAGCAGCAACAGCATGGTTAAGGAGATATTATTCAAAGCTCGGAACGTTGTTTCGCATTTTCGTCGATCTTCACGGCATGCCAAAATGCTTAAACAGCACCAGATTAAGCACGATATGCCCCAACACAAACTCCTTCAAGATGTCTCAACTCACTGGAATTCCACCTTCTACATGCTGGTGAGACTCTCTAGATGGCCTTGGTACGTTCCGCACCACTGCACGCACGCAACTATGCAAACCTTACCGCTGTCTGTAATCCAGGCGTTTTTTCAATGACGTCACAGACCTCCATGACATGACGTCATGATCACAAGTTTAACGTTTAATTTCTGGACAGATTTAAACAGCGCCGAAAACATCTTTTAAATTTAGGTAGTCTTGAAAAAGACTGTTTTTGAACCAAACATTTTCGTCTCGCTCTCTTCAGGGTTCAGCGCGAGAGTTAATTGAGAAGGAAAAAGGTGGTCTATATATTATCATCAGCTTCATCGAAAAATCTGCAACAAAAAAGGGAAAAAAGGAAAAAGGGCTGTGATTGGTTGTTAAAAGACAGACGGATTGTGATTGGTCGAATATAAATGAATTTTAGAATCTAACCCAACTATCGGAGAATTTGCAGTGAGTACAAATTCCTTTTGACGGCACAGAATAGGTTTCAGCGTTTTGATGAAAGTTGCCTCCAGCGCCCCCAAGTGGAAATTTGTTCTCGCTTTGGCTAAAACCGAAAACTGGTCAATATGATAGTGAGAGGCACAATTAGGATGTTGGATTAAGTGTAGACCAATAGCTGAATCACAGTCTAGTTGATTGAGAGGAGTAGTAATTTTGCAGTTACGTTTGGGAAGAACTTTGGTTGGATTTTTTTTATTTCGAATTGATTTTGGAATGTGTTGATTGATTCTATCTTGCAGTCGTAGGGATGTGCGACCCACGTTCCGGCAATCACAGCGGCACACGTATTAGTATAAGACCATACTTTGATGAGTGATGGGCACAGCATCCTTATAGATTGAAGGCAGAATCTTTCTGGTTTGGAAAATGACACGAGGATCGACGGCTCTAAAACAATTTTGAACGTTAGATTTCATCTGTTTTTCGAATTTACGAGAAATGTTGCCAATCCAGGGTAGTTTTAGATACACAGGGCATTTCTTTGGTCCTTCTTTGGGCAGTAATTGAAAACGGGAAATTTTCTTGGAAATGCTGGAGTTGATTATTGTTTCAGGGCAACCATTATTCTTCAGAATGGAGCGAATGCAGTCCAGTTCTTGTTTAACTTTGCCAGGTGAACAGATTGCGAGGGCTCGATGAACTAACGTTTCGATTAGGTTCGTTTTGCGCTTGGAAGGTGCAAAAGAATCCCAACGCAAGTAGCGACCAGTGAATGCAGGTTTTCTGTATATTGATGTTTGAAATTGTTTTTCGGATTTGTCAACTTTCACGTCGAGAAAAGAGAGTGCTTGATCGGCTTCTTTTTCCATGGTAAATTTCAAAGCTGGGTGTAATGAATTGAGAGCAAGAAAGAACTGGTCTGCATCCGCTTCTGTTCTAAAAATAGAAAAAGTATCGTCAACATATCTAGTATAGAAAAAAGGCTCGTTTATAGTTTGAAACAACTTATTTTCATAGTAGCCAACGAAGATATTGGCTAGTGCAGCCCTTTTTCCTTTTTTCCCTTTTTTGTTGCAGATTTTTCGATGAAGCTGATGATAATATATAGACCACCTTTTTCCTTCTCAATTAACTCTCGCGTTGAACCCTGAAGAGAGCGAGACGAAAATGTTTGGTTCAAAAACAGTCTTTTTCAAGACTACCTAAATTTAAAAGATGTTTTCGGCGCTTTTTAAATCTCTTTTGAAATTCTGTACCACCAAAAAGCTTTAATTTCTGGATAATTAAAAATGATTGAAAATTTCTGCAGTCAGTATAGAACTCAGTGCAATTTTTAACGCCATTTCTGAAAAAACGGTTTTGCTCTTCAGTTCCCCTTGAGCCTATTTGCAAGACCACGTTTGCGAAAAAAACTATTAAGATAATTTGAGGTGATAAATTGTTAAAGCCCTATACGAAAAATTATTTTCTTATGGCATGACAAAGACACGTTACCGTTCAAAAGCTAAGAAGCAACGCTTGTTTTGAACTTTTTACGCAAATCGTCTGGATTTCTTTGCATGCAGGTTTATTTTTGTACAGTTTACCGACTTGATAACTGATTTTTGCACAGTTTACCGACTTGATAACATTACTTAGAACAAATTAAAGAGTTTTACTGAAGTTGTTGCTGACATGACAACTGTGGAATTGAAACTAAAAATTTATTGTTAATAATCAACACCACTATCCACCAAAGAAGGGAGTCGAATAGACTGCAGAAATAAGTTTAAATGGTACAAGGTGTTATGCGCCGAGGACTAAACAATATGCTGATAATACGAATAAATGATACTTAAACGTTCCCCAGCGTATGACTAAGTACTTATAGCTTTGCTTTTTGGAAAATTGCCTTGTTCTTTGTTCGTTATTTTTTGTTATGCTTTGTAGGGGAGATGTGGGACCTTTGATCAGGGTGGGACCAATGACCATAGTTGATTTCTCGCAAAGTTCTTTGCGGATTTTCTTTCTTTTTTAGGAATTGATTCAAAATAGTTTCAAAGTTTTACATCCGGGTTTTGATCGAGTTATGATCATTCACACGCGTGCAAGCAAGAATAACCTTTTTTACTGGCTCAAAAGTTTTTTTTGTTGCTGATTGTTTTTTTCGTCAGTGAACTTGAAGTTAAACGGAAGGTAGCACAGTATTGCTTGTTTTTACAGTTTATTTAATGTAGAAAAAGATTTTGCCAAGCTCGGAGGCATATACCCTATCACGTAACGGCCAGTTAGGAAAATGTTGAGCCTGCACAGTTGTGGGACCTTTGAGCCAGTGCAAAGAGGGACCAATGAGCCAGTGGCAGTTTGGTGTGCACCGGCTGTGGACATAGTTAAGGCAGGCCTCTTTGTCACTGTTAAAGTGTTTTCTGTAGTTGGGAGCTTCAGACATTTTGTTAAACTGCTACTTAATGGTCCTGATGACGAAGATGATTATGAAATTGAAATCTTAAAAACGGTCTAAGCAAATTAACCATGGTTTCGTCTTCCCTGACGTTGATCATATGGCTACTGCTAAGAAACGCGACATATATTTCAAAACGATTCACCACCATCTTCAGCTGCAGCTACTAAGCGTTTAGTTAATGTCTTAAAATTTAATATTATTTTGGCTCGTTATGGCATTGTAGCTTTAGCATCTAATTGTTAAGGGTGATTGATAGATTTTTTTAAGTGATTTTTGCGTGGTTAGTTTTGTTAATCAATCTGTTTATGTAATCTATTTATTGTGCTATGATTTTGACAACAAAAAGGTCGCAGCTATGTAAAAGACAAAGACATAGCGTAAATTGAAAAAAAGCGTTTAATAAAAAAAAGGGAATGGCGCTGATAGTGTAGAGCCCTTTTCATTGACTACGCACTGCTAGATAAGCATGAGAACGCGTAGTTGCAATTTCATTCTTAAATAATTTTAATTATTACCACACTGATTTTACTTCTTAGTTTCACTACTATGATAAAACTTCATTTCATCGTAGATCTAACTGTTTCTGCAGCTTCCTTTCAGTGGTTCATAGGTACCACACCGTGCCTCGTTGCTCCCACACCGTGTCTCATTGCTCCCACAAACTAAGGGGACCAATGAGCCATTTCTAGAAAAATTAGATTTTTAATAACTCAGTTAAAACATGTTTGTTCTTGCCCAACTTCAGTTTGGGGTTGTATCGCCTGCTGCTCTACTCAAATATAAAATTTTGTTTGTTAACACCTACAAATTCAGGAGTTGGAAAGCAAGTGAAAAATGGCTCATTGGTCCCACATCTCCCGTACATAAATTATACCGACTTCATTTGTAGGCCTATGCCTTGTCTTGTATTGTATTGCGTCGTAAAACAAAACAAGGCAAATGGAGGTTTTTCAGTGTTTAATTTATTTGCCTTGTTTTGTTTTACGGCGCAATGATTGTTGCGCTTTGTCGGCATCGTGGCGCAGTGGTTCGCAGCGTCATTTTTACGACAACCATGATCGCAAGGTTAATGATTCAACTCTCAACCTAGTCTTGTTGTTGCGTCCTTGAATAAGATGCTTAACGATGATCATCTCTGCTTGGTGGAATCTGGCAAGCAGCAAATTGAAGAAGTCAGAAGAAAATTCAACTGGAAAACTCGAAAACAAGGGCAGCTTCTAAGCGAGTTTGGATTCGTCCTACGCATAGCACCTCCGCCGCTTTCTCGTGATAGGAAGATAAAGACGAAGAAATCAATCAAAAGAAATCAGCTCTATAGTAGACTGATTTTCTTACTGCTGTATCCCTATTTCGACATTGTAAATATTATTTGAATCTACCGCACAGCGCAAAACACGACTGTTAATTCATGAACATAACTGTCTTTTTTGCTTTATAAGATACCGATGAGGTACATTGTCATTATTGCATTGTATTGCCCAGATGTTGCCATTCGACTGTAAGCTCAGTGTACCTAAACCAGATACCATTGTTATTGATTAATCCGATGATTCTGAAGCAGCTAAATGCAGGAAAACCGAAGAGGCCTAAGCTTCCTTCTCATCGCGCGTGACATCAGATATACTCGGGCTCGTATTGTTGTGTCCGCCTTAGTGGAAAAGCATACATGGAACCGAGTTATTCTACTGATTATCGACACCACCTGGAACATCGGACATAACTTTCGTCTAAAAGATCAGCAAAAGACCTTGATGAAATATGGGGTTGCATATAAATTAACGTGTTCTTGCGGTTCTAGCTATATAGGACAGACTAGACGTAATCTTATTAACAGACGTAAGGAGCATTCCAGTTCGGATAAATCCGAGGTGTGCCGACATTTAATGGACAATCCTGACCATAAAGTGGACTTTGCCAAACCGAACATTCTTAGTAGCTCTGGTGATTCTGCACGCTTATTAATTCTTGAGTCACTTTTTATTCAAAAATATGAGCCATTGCTTAACGTTGACTCCAAATCCGCTCCTCTTTACTTATTTAATTGTTGATTTAACTCCGTCAGTCTTTTTATTAGCTTATGGTTTATGACGTTATAATTATACTACTTATTTTGACCCGTTGCCTGGGTTATGCTATTACTTGTAGTTAGAATTGTAAATCCTCTCCTATGGATTGCCACCTTAACGTGGTGGGGAGGTTTGAGTTTTCGATGATCCTTAGAGCAACGCCGTCGGTAGTGTTTAATCACTTCCATCAGGGTCACCCATGGCGGTAAGGTCGAAGGAGAGAAACAGACCAAGTAGCAATCCAATGCTGTAGCTAAATGGAAAGTTGTAATAACAATATTCATGCTGCATCGGACGGCGCGCAGGATAAAAAGGTCCGCGTTCGAGTTTTAGGCAGAGGGACTCGTTCGAAAAATAAGCTACAGTCTCCCCCACAAGCTGACCGTCACCGGAAACCCACCAACGCAGTCGCTAAGCGTTTGGGGAGGCAAATGGGGGCAGCGCACAGAAAACGTACTCGAGTTGGTCCAAACTGCCGGGATCTAGCTATCGGGAACTGGAACGTTTCGTCACTGACAGGAAAAGAGCAGGAGCTTGTTTGCGAAGCCCAACAGTATCGCCTTGATATTGTGGGAATTTCATCAACAAAGCGCCGGGGTTCTGGAACTGTCGAGTTGAACGATGGGTGGAAAATTTTCTACTCAGGTGTTGATGCAGCAATGTCTGCTCAAGCTGGTGTTGGCTTACTTGTGAGCCCCAACATAGCTGAATGTGTCGTTGACTGGGTACCACTAGGAGGAAGGGTTTGTCTTCTAAAGCTAAGGCTGCAGGAGCGATCTCTGTGTATATTGCAGGTGTACGCACCTAACATAGAATCACAGTACGAAGCCTTTCTGGAGGAAGTTGAGGTTGCATTGGGAAAAGCAACTTCATCAGAATCCCTTGTCCTTTTGGGCGATTTCAATGCACATGTGGGCATCGACAATGCAACCTGGAAAGGTGTTATTGGGCAACATGGTGACCCTGACATTAACAAGAACGGAAGGTGTTTATTGCAGTTCTGTGCCACCAATGGGCTGTGCATAATGAACACATTTTTTCAGCACAAAAGAATTCATAAGTACACCTGGTACAGAGACTCTCTGGGACAACGCTCCCTGATTGATTTTTGTATCGTTTCGGCGGACTTGTTTTCTACCGTGTCTGATGTCCGTGTTAAAAGAGGGGCTGAGTTGTCAACTGATCACCACCTAGTTGTCTGCACTTTGAAAGCTTTGAAACCCTTGAAAAAACGAAAGATTTTTCGACCACGAGAAACTTATCGAATCAAATGGGAATCATTGGCTGACAAAGAGGTACGAACTGCATTTGCAGACAACATTGCATCTAAGTTCAAAGAACTTCCGACCTCTACTGAAGACATTGAAACTGAGTGGTGTTTGTTTCGAACAGCAGTCATTACGTCCGCTACTAACTGTTGTGGACGTAAGCGTGTTGGAGGGACGAAGAGTAGCGAGAAAAGAACTCCCTGGTGGAACCAAGAAGTTAAAGAAGCTATTCGTGCGAAAAAAGTGGCCTATAAGGCCTGGCTTGCAAATAAGTCATCACTTGAACTTCGTTCGCAGTACTCTGAAGCACGTAAGACGGCAGCCACAAAAGTTAAACTGTCTAAGGAAAGGGCCTGGAAGGAATTTGGAGAAAGGTTACACGATGATTTCAAAACGGCAAACAAAGTGTTCTGGCAGACCATTCGCCGTTTGCGTGGAAAAAGATCTCGAGCCGCTCTCTTTATCGAAGATTCAAATGGTGTGACTCTGAAAGATCAAGATGCTATTTTGAATCGGTGGAGAGAGTACTTTAGTGATCTTTTAAACCCAGTTGATGCTACACCGATACAAATTCACGAAGAACAGGTTGGGGAAGATATTCAGATAACCGAAGCAGATGTGAATGCAGTAATCAAATCATTGAAAACTGGAAAAGCACCTGGTGAGGATGATATCAGACCTGAAATGTTAAAAGCAATGAACATACATGGTGTTCGTTGGCTGACTCGTGTTTGTAAGGTGGCGTGTAGTACTGGGCAAGCACCAAAGCAATGGCAAACTAGTGTGATAATACCTATCCACAAGAAAGGAGACAAGAGAAAATGCACCAATTATAGGGGCATATCTCTCATCAGTGTCCCGGGTAAGGTCTATGCCAAATGCCTTGAAAAGAAATGCCGTGAAATAGTCGAGCCTAAGCTAACAGATGCTCAGTGTGGCTTTCGTCCTGGCCGAAGCACAATGGATCAGATCTTTGCCTTGCAGCAAATCTTTGAGAAGTCGTGGGAATATGCAAAAGAGGTCAATGCATGTTTTGTTGATCTTGAAAAAGCATATGATCGCATTCCTAGAGACAAGCTTTGGGCGGTGCTGTTGCAGTATGGCATTGATGGCCAGTTACTAACTGCCATTAAGTCGCTGTACATGCATTCCGAGATCTGTGTTCGTGTTAACAGTGCAACGACGAAACCTTTCAGAGTAAGTGTGGGACTACGGCAAGGCTGCTCTCTTTCACCTATTCTGTTCCTTATTTATATGGATAGAATAGTTAAGAACAGTGAGTCTTGTGGCGGAGTAAAGATCGGTGAATGCACTGTACAACGTCTGTTATTTGCAGATGATCTCGTGCTACTCGACTCTACCCAAAATGGTCTCCAGCAAGCTCTTGACAGGTTTTCGGATGCATGCTCTGTTGCCGGAATGAAAATCAGTACAACAAAAACAGAAACCATGTGCCTGTCCAGACAACCAAAGCAGTGCTCTCTCCAAATTGATGGAGTACCACTAAAACAGTCAAAGAAATTCAAGTACCTCGGCGTCTCATTCACAAGTGACGGCAGACAAAATAGCGAATTGGATATCCGCATCGGAAAAGCAAGTGCAGTAATGCGCCAGCTCCACCGATCTGTGGTACTGAAACGGGAGCTTTGCACCAAGGCAAAGCTATCCATTTTCAGATCGGTCTATGTTCCTATTTTGACTTATGGCCATGAGTGTTGGATCATGAATGAGAAAGTGAGGTCTCGAGTTCAAGCAGCCGAAATGGGATTCTTGCGAAGAATTAGCGGTTTGATCTTGTTGGACAAGGTTAAAAGTGCAGATATTCGTGAATCTCTAAACATCGAATCGCTGCTTCTCCGACTAGAAAGATCGCAACTGCGTTGGTATGGACATGTGACACGAATGCCCCAGGAAAGAACAGCCAAAAAACTGCTCTGTTCAACACCGATTGGTCGAAGGCCTAGAGGCCGTCCCAGAACTCGATGGCGAGATTACGTAGAAGATCTTAGTTGGTCTCGCCTTGGCATCCCAGCAGAGCATCTATCCTTTGTTGCAGAGGATCGAGATGCTTGGAGGCTCCAACTTGAGCTGCTGCCCCCGCGACCCCCCAAGGATAAGCGGGTCCAGAAAATTGATTGATTGATAGAATTGTAAATTCTAGTTCTTACAGTTTTGTACTGCCTTGCATACACTGCTGATGATGACAGCTGAATTTATGTTGTCGAAACGTCCAGTTTTGAGATTTACAGCGGCTTTATTTTTCCTCCTTAAGCTATTTTCGTCCCATATTTATTGTATTCCGAAATACAGTAATTACTTATCACAGTTATTGCGTAACATCGGCAAAACAATCAAAAATAAAATCAAAATTGCTCACGTTGTGTTTTTCTTTTTCCTGAAAACCATGGTTGCCAGATTGGATTATTTTAGGTACAAATTCGAGAAATTTGGACTTTTTTTAACTTGTTTGGACCAAAAAAAAATTATTTGGACCTTTGGACTCGTTTGATTGAAAGTTTGTACCTTTTAAAAGTTCGTTGAAAAAAGTGAATCAACGTAATGCAATTTTGCATTTGCGCAATGACAAACAGCAAATTATAGTGAAAATTGGACACCTGCGGGCGTGGTGGACCTTTTTTTTTTTTGCTCATCACTTGAATTTGGGCGGTAAAT
This sequence comes from Trididemnum miniatum, assembly GCA_964006365.1. Taxonomy (NCBI): domain Eukaryota; kingdom Metazoa; phylum Chordata; class Ascidiacea; order Aplousobranchia; family Didemnidae; genus Trididemnum; species Trididemnum miniatum. The sequence continues at coordinate 31,552,674 of OZ023235.1, forward strand.
TGGATTTTTTTGTAATTAATTTGGACTTTTTTCTTGATTGAAAATTTGGAACCAATTCGGACTATTTTTTGATTAATTGTGGACTTTTCCTTGTTGATCATCGGGCAACCCTGCTGAAAACGAGAGACTTTCTGATGAAAGAGGCTACAGAAAAAAAGAATCTTGTAGTTATTGGCGATGATGAAGATGAATTAGAGGAGTTTGCGTAGTTTAGGCAGAGTTAGTTAACTTTTGTATGCACTGCAAGGGATAGGCTAAGCGCTGTACTGAGATCATGTTGGCTACTGATAGTCTGTAAGAGCCTTGGAGAAGATTTTTATACAGTAGTTTATTGTCTCAGCATTGTTTTTATTTCGGTTCTAGCTTGCTGTAAGCTTTCTAAAAAAATGCTTTCTATAGCTATTTAACTTTACGGCAAAAAGCAGTTATAAATGACGAAACAAAAATGATGTGGTATAATCATTTACTGTTAAGTTTAGGCGTAATTCTTTGAAACACGCTTTTTTTTATGTGGCATTCTAAGGGATAACATACGCAATCAGCTTCAGGGGGAGTCTAATCACAGTTGGCAGGTGGAAGCTAAAATCGAAACATGGATTGAAAAGTCAAAAATTTGGGCATGTTATTCGGGCACTATTGAGTCAAGCAGATATTGATTGATACATTGATGCCGTATAATTAGCGACTATCTGCAGGCATGTTGCCGTCTTAGTGGCAAATTATGCTCGTAAAAATACTGCCGCAACAAAATCAAAATTAAGTGACAAAAAATTAAATATACTACTTCAAGAAAAGTGGTTCCGATTTATGCAGCAAATGCCAGCAACTGATTTTACAGTGTAAAGTTTAACTGCGAAAAACCAAAATGTACTCGGTACTTGTACTCAAGCTTGTAATACTCGTACTCGAAGCCAACCACCAGTACTAGTGCTCGAAGATTCTCAAAGCAAGTACTCGTACTGGAAGGTAGAGTACTCGACTCCATCACTGCAAGAAAGGCTCTAGGGGGTCATGGGGCATGCTCCCCCTGAAATTTTTTGAAAACGTACATGCTCTAATGGCTATTTTGATGCTTTTTGAATAATTTTTAGGTAAATTTTGTTCAAATTTTTTGTCCCTAATTTTAAGTGTTTCGCCAAATATGATGCAGTTTGTTCGCACATTTTCGATTGTGCTTGCTTAAGGGGCAACGCAGGAATGTTGGAAGTACTTTTAAGTGGGGGGGGGCTGAAATTTGTTACAAAAAAACATTTTCGATTGTGCTTGCTTAAGGGGCAACGCAGGAATGTTGGAAGTACTTTTAAGTGGGGGGGGCTGAAATTTGTGTTACCATACCAACGACTAGGGTGTTTTGCCCCCCAGACCCCCTCCTTGTTATCGCAACTTACGTCAAGCGTACCCTGCACTTAAGTTCAGTAAAAATCACATGGAGACAGCTTGATGAACGCAAACTTTCCTCTAGCTAGCATAGCACACAGAAGCCAGATCGACGTTTGTAAACGTGTTAAACTCTATTAAATGAACTTATTATCTGTTCACAAGCTTCTAGTATCAGGTTCCTAGGCAGGAGCGTATATTTAGATAGTAGACATTGTGCCATCCCCCCTCACTTTTTTGACTCTGCCTTTTAATAAAAAAAAAAACTAATGGTGCCAGGTGACTGAAATATGCCAAATTCTTTTGATGGTTTCTGCAGCTTATGGTCCGAGCTGAGGGGCGGATCCAGGGGATAGGACTAGGATGAGAGGTATGCACCCTACCATCTGCCATTTTCGAAAATGTTTTTAATGTATAAAATTTTCTGTAGTTTTGGACCTCTTTGATAGCGATAAGCCTTACGGCGTTACGCCTTAAGCAGTGGTGTAGCGAGAAATTTCAAAAGAAGGGGGGCCATGATTTTTACGTTTTTTAGGCGTATTTTTTGGCAGAACAAATTGAAAGCTGATATTGAGAGACAGGAAAAGCACTGGGGGGTCCGGGAGCATGCTCCCCCGGAAAGTTTTTGAAAATTTACATGCTGTAATGGCTATATTTTAGTGCTTTTTAAATAATTTTCACGCAAAATTTGTTTAAATTTTTTGACTCTAATTCTGAGTGCTTCGCCAAAGATGATGCATTTTGTCCGCACATTTTTGATTGTGCGTGCTAGGCGTAAGGTTTATTCCTATCAAAGAGGTTCAAAATTATGGAAAACTTGTATACATCAAAAACATTTTTGAAAATGGCTGGTGGGAGGATGCATATCCTACCCCCCTGGATCCGCCCCTGGCTATAAGCGACAGAAACCGTCAAAAGAGCCTAGCATATTCCAGTCACTTGGCACCTTAATTTTGTTCTTTTTTACTAAAAAGCAGAGTCAAAAAGGGGGCATGACCCAATGCTCCTCACCTCCTAAACACACTCCTGGCCTCAAGCACGCATAATCGAAAATGTGTGAACAAAATGCATCGTATTTTTTTGTATTTAATTGGATATTTACCTTTTTATCACGAGAAAGCGATCAATGCGCTGTACGACCTCGCTTAGGATAATAATTTGGCGAAGCACTCAGAATTAAGGTCAAAATTTTAACCAAAATTTGCCTGAAAAATATTCACAAGTCGCTAAAATGGCCATTCGGAGCATGTAAATTTTTAAAAATTTTTCGGGGGAGCATGCCCCTTAATAGAGCTTTTCTTGTTTCTCAATCAGCTTCAAATTTGTTCTGCCGAAAAAAAAATACGCTTGAAAATTTTGTGGAAATTATGGCCCCACATCCCCTTTTATAATTTTTCGCTGCGTCACTGCTACTAGGATAAGCTAACTAATTCTAATTTGTTATTTTGTTGTTTCGCCGTTATTTGTCCACACGTTTCTACTAAAATTGGAGAAAATTCTACCGTAATATCATGGCAAAGCTATAAAAGCTTTGTGCATCCAGGAAATTCAACAGTTTTTGCGATTTGGTTCACTTTTGTCACAAAGTTGCAAAAGTTTGTGGGCCTACGTTGGTTTGATGGTATCAATGAAGAAAATAAACGAATAGCAAGTGACGCCATAAGCCATTGTTGAAGTGCAATAGGGTGTACTGTAATTATAATTTTTGAAAGAGGGACTGAAAATTTCTATGAGGGGGCTGAAAAAAATATAGGGGGGTTTAGCCCCCCTCAGTCTCCACCTTCCAACGCCCTTGAGCGCAAGGCTCACTGCCATGGAAAAGGTTCAAAATTAAGGAAAACTTGTATAGGCTACATTAAAACATTTTTGAAAATGGCTGGTGAATGAATACATACCCCTCATCCTTTCCTAAGGAGGCGCCCCCGGCCGTAAGCTATAGAAACTATTCTAACACTCTGGCATATTTCAATCAACTGGCACCATTAGTTTTGTTCTTTTTTACTAAAAGACACAGACAAAATGAGGGGCCATAGCACAACGCTTCCCTAAATAAGCTGCTGCCTAGAAGACTGAGACTAGGAACTTGTGAACGGATAATAACTTCATTTAAAGGAGGTAACACGTTTACAAACATCAATCTGGGGACTATGTGTTATGCTAGCAGCTACCTAGAGGAAAGCTCGAGTTCATCAAACAGTCTCCAAGTCTAGTAATATCTGCCACCTAGTAGTGTCTTTTATTTCTACACCGTCAAAATAAGTAAAACGCAACAATATAGGAATTCAAATACAAACGGATACAGAAAAGGGAAGAAGCAACAAAACGACTTTTTTCTAAAGTGAAGTGCATGATACGCATAATGTATGTTGCGAACTTGCGATAACAAGGAGGGAGGTCTCGGAGGTAAATCCCTCCAGACGTTGGTATGATAACACAAATTTCAGCTTCTACCCCACTTAAAAGTTCTTCCAACGTCACTGCGGGAAATATATTTCGGAATGGTTCTACAGAAAAAGATAAGGCTCGATCGAAATGACTGTAAATGAAAAAATTGTTCTGTAATCTGCAAAAACGGCGTGGTCAGGTGGTCAGTATGCTATACTACTAAGCAAAGGGTATCGGTTCTATACCACTCTAGGTTTTAATTTTATTCACTTCCTTATATCTATTTCGGGATGGGGTAGAATGGTGGTAATAGAATAAACAAAAAATTTTTTGTAGAACCATCTCGAAATATGCATCCGGAAAAGTGTTCGGTCAGTAGTTTTTGTCGTAACAATGGCGAAACAATCAAGAATTATGTTTATAAATTTGGATCAAAACTTGACAACTTTTACCATGAAGAATCGTCCTGCTTGTACGAAGAGCATAACTATTCTCTAATACTCGTACAAATTATCAATTCTCTGATTAGTAGTAATATACCTATTACTGATTCTTACCAACTGACCACCTAAACCTACTTGAATGACTTCTTTTTAACTGTTAGCTCAGACCAAGTACGTGCATTTCCCAAAAGTACATCAAACTTATCTATGTCTATTTCTCAAAACTTGAATTCTATATTTATTAACCCTGTGTGTTTGGAAGATGTAATTACGCAAACCAATTGTCTAAACAGCAACAACTGTGATGACACTTATAATATTCCAGTTAGAATTATAAAACTCTGCAAAGTTTTGATTGCTCCAATACTTGCAGAACTATTTAATGGCTGTATTTTGAAAAGAAATTATCCCACAATCTCAAAAACAGCAAAGGTCATTTCTATATACAAAGACGGTGATAAAAGCTGTCCCTTAAATTATCGCCCTCTTTCATTATAGCCCCATTTTTCTAAAATGTTTGAGAAAATTCTCCAAATCGATCTAAGTTTTTAGCTAAGCATCAAATTATCTCAAAATGTCAATATGGGTTTCAAGAAAATGTATTCACAACTGATGCCTTAATTGACATGTGCATCCACCTTCAAAATCAAAAGGCCCAAAACAACATAACTAGTGGTATTTTTATTGACTTAGAAAAGGCATACGATACCGTTGATCATGAAATTTTACTTCAAAACCCCGCTCATTTTGGCATACGAGGCACACCCCTTAAACGTTTCTCAGATTATCTAACTAATAGACTTTAATTCTGTAGCGTTAAATTAATCATGTCAAATTCCAGGTTAATAACTTGTGGTATACCCCAAGGTAGTGTTCTCGGACCAATTCTATTCCTTATTCATATAAATGACTTGGAAAAAATGACTAGCTTGAAAACGATTTTGTTTACTGATGACACTGCCCTTTTTGCATCAGACTCTAACGTTTTTTCCCTACAAAAGTTTGTAAATGGTGAGCTGGAAAAAGTTAAAATGTGGTTAATACAAAACTAACGCTGAATGTGAGATCTTGTGATAAATAATGAAATATTAAGCCAAAAGAATGCCACTAAATACTTTGGTGTACAAATTAGTAACCATCTTGTAGGGGCTTGTATTTAGGGTGACCATTGCGAAGCCACGAAAATGGAGGACATTAATATCTAAAAATGATTCACACGAAAGATTACAAAATTGACCTAATCGTTACTGTATCAGAATTTTAGCTGACTGAAAACTACTGTCAATACATATCTGACTTGTATTTCGAAGGCACTTGAATTACTCCAGTTTAACAGAAATTATTTTAGCAACATTAAGTTTAAATGAATTCCAAATTGATAATGGAACAAAGAAAACAAGCTTTTTGGCGTGGGCGAAGCATGCTAGCATTAGGAAACTCACGTAAAACGAAGAACAAAAGGCTTCATTGCCCCTAAGCATTTCAAAAGCCGATATTTTAGCTCTTTTCTGGACAGATGCAATAATTGTTTATTTTTGAGCAAACGTGTGATCTATAGCAGGGATTTTTAACCTTTTTTGTATTCTTTACCCCTTTCCGATTGAAAAAAGTATAATTTACCCCAGAACAAAACTTCCACCTTTTTAATACTGAAAATTGAAGTTTGTTTTAATTTATACTTCAGAAAAATTACCCTCTCGGTAGGCAAAATTTACCCCCGGTTAAGACCCCCTGATCTATAGGCTACGTTCGATCTTTAAAGCCCAAACTACCTCTTATTTCGTTCGGATTAAAGAATTACGCTCACTAGAATGACGTCATAGAGTGCATAAGCATTTCATTGATCGTGTGGGTTTAAACATTGAGTCGTAACAATTAATTGTAACTACAGCAGGCCAACAAGCATTTAAACCTAAGACAACGCAAAAAAAAAGTAAAATATTTTCTAATCGGTTTGCGATTTTTACAATCGATTGTCAAGCCTTTTGAGACAATTAATATTTGCACAATAGCACAAAAGGAGGACTTCTGCTTGTCCGGCATCGGCCGATGCCGGATGGCGGACAAAGGACGCAAATGCCGGACTGTCCGGCGCAATGCCGGACCTATGGCCACCCTACTTGTATTAAAGAGACTTCCTACACAAAAATAATCTCTCGGTCTTCACGAGTTCTTCGGCAAGGTGTTTGGTAAGCCTGATTTTTCTGTACTCCTCATTGACTTCTGTACATCACTCGGTATGCTGATAACAATTAGCCTTGTTAAATTGAAAGATTGAGTACAGCACACAATGACTGAACGCAGAACTTAACGCTGTACAGTACGTCTAGTCTAAGCGAGGTTCTAAGAGAAAAAAAAGAATGAACCGTAACTTCACCTTGTCCGATACCAAGTCGGAGCAATAGTGATGTCATTAAAGTGCATTTATGACGCAAAAATGCTATTATCGAACGTTTCTAGTCTTGTAAACAAAAGGTTGTAAGTTAATGTACGGCAAAGAGTGAACCACAAGGGAAGCGCTTGCTACACTGCCCCCTGTCAATGGGGTCGAGATTTGAAAAATCTGGGGCACATTGTAAAAGTTTAGCAAGCAAAAAATGTGAGTTAATATCAGATAACTAGACCTACACATCATAAACACCAAAAAGAACTATGTACATGAAAATGAAAACCAAAACAACAAAGTGGATCCACAGCAAATGCGAGCCGCACGCGTGGCAGAGGCGCAACAGACGCCACCACATGCTCATCAGCGGCAAACCGCACAAAGTCATTCTCAGTAGAATTCATTCACAAATAGACACAAAAAATGTTCGTTCGCATGGTAAAAACAGTGTTGCTGGAGAAAGGATTATGCAATCTCAATGCTCATGGCAAAGGAGGAATGATGCGTTAATGAGCATTGTCTTGGGAGACAGACATTGGGAGACTTTTCAACTGTTCTGCACAGTATCTTCGTCGAAGTAACGAAACTTCAAATCTCGACGTGAAGCAGAAGGCTTGCTAGTTGGATTGGACATGTACCATACCCATGACGTCGTAGCGAAGCTCAGAATTCCAAGACAAAATCGTTGTTTGTTGGATCAGCCTTATTTGTCAACCATGGCGTCGCTATACAGCTCAGAACGCCAAAACGTATTGTGTGAAAGTGTGAGTTGAGAGACTCGTATAGCGAAGACGCGAATGTGTGAGTGAGTACTCATGCAGCAAACGCTCAAAAATTAAAAAGTGTGGATAACCCAGCGAGAACAAATGAACAAAAAATTGCAGACAGCCAACAGATAGCAAACGTAAAAAATAAAATTCCTAGCTGCTTGATAAAAAAACTAGCAATGATGACACAAGGTTTTACCCAATCCTGTGAGTTATCTTTAATGCCAGTTATGAGAGGGGTTCGCGAAGAATGTCATGTGTGTTGTTGTGGGTGTTCTGAGAATGATGTCACAAGGAGCATGAGTGTTGAAACCTGAAAGGGATAAATGAACGGAAGAAGGTTGTTAAACATCTCGGAATCGACGAGGTCGGACAATGCGTCGGCCAAATCTTGTGATCACGATATCTGCTGGTTCTTCGTCGCGATGAGAGTAGCTGGTTGATTGGGGAGGGGTAGGAACTCGAAGAGGGGTAACGCTTCGGTGTGAAGGCAGAGGAACTGGATCGGAATCTTCGAGAAAATCGCTACTCACCTCCTCTGGATCGTCATAACGTTGGTCCAGGTTTGCGGGGATAGCAAGAGTGGTTGTGTCGGACTCGGAGCAAGGTGCAAGAAGATGGGCAGCTTTTAGTCGATCGATTGAGACGTTATCGACTCTTGAGTTTATATCAACTGTGAAATATTTTTTACGTTTTTGAAGCACTTGATACGGACCATCGTAAGCCGGAGCTAAAGGGGGTTTGCTTGGAGGTTTTCTGATAAAAACATGGGTGCAACTTTGCAAGGCGTTATCAAGATAGGCTTGTCTGGAAGACGGATGACGTGGCTCTGTCGACCTCAGTGTGCGCAGATACTGGATGAGATGTTGCCGATATTCTCTGAGTGAGTGTGTGGGCTCATCCTCATTTGACAGGAGTTGACCAGGAATTCTCAGTGGCTTGCCAATTGTGATTTCGCTGGTTGAGAAACCCAAATCTTGTTTGACTGATGCTCGTATACCTAACAAGACAAAGCCGAGGTTGCTATACCAACGAGTAGGGTTTTCTTGAGTTCTCAATGCGGTTTTAAGAGTTCGGTGCACTCTCTCTATTATGCCATTTGAAGAAGGGTGATAACTGGTCGTGTGTAGCAGCTTTGCTCCTAAAAACTCAGCAAGTTCCAGCCACAATGTGCTCGTGAATTGACGACCGCGATCGGTAGTGATGGTGTTGGGTGCACCGAAGCGGGCAATCCAGTGTAGCATAAAGTTGTCTGCGCATGCTTTAGCAGTAATGTCTCTGAGCGGAATGGCTTCAAAATGTCGAGTTATTCTGCAGATAACTGTAAGTAAATAAGAATGACCCTCGCTTGGCGGAAGTGGGCCAACTAGATCGAGATGCACGTGGGAAAAACGTTCGTCAGCTGAGGCAAAACGTTGCAGGGGGTGACGTTATGCCGTTGGACTTTTGCTCTTTGGCAAGATATGCAAGTCTTGACCCAGTTCTTGATATCCTTACGCATGCCTGGCCAAACGAAACGTTGTGAAATCAATTTCAACGAAGCCTTAATCCCAGGATGAGCTAGGCCATGCAAAAGGTCGAAGATTTTCTGGCGATGTGACTGGGGTACTAAAGGTCGAGCCGTTCCGGTGGAAAGGTCTATCAGAAAGGTTTTACTGGAAGAGGGTAACTTCTGAGTCGATATTTCCAAAGAGTTATCGGAATTTTGAAGATGCATCAGTAATGAATCGGATTCTTGGGCTTCCGCTAGCTCAACATAGTTCAAAGGTGGTTGTTCTTGAAAGATAACGTTTACACAAGGCTCGACAGAGCGGCTGAGGCAATCTGCAGCTACGTTCTGATCGCCTTGGATGTAACGAATGTCAGATGTGTAATTGAAGATGTAATTCATGTGACGTGTTTGACGTGCTGTGGCGTTCCTCATGCTAGATGCGAACATAAAGGTCAAAGGTTTATGATCCGTGAAAATAGTGAAAGATCGTCCATCCAAGAAGTGTTTGAAGTGCCTTACTGCAAGGTATATGGCTAGCAATTCTCTGTCGAATGCAGACCATTTTTGTTGTGCAGAAGAAAGATTTTTAGAAAAGAAAGCAATAGGACGAGTGACACCCTCAACTGTTTGTTGGATGACTGCTCCAATTGCTGAGTCAGATGCGTCTGTGATTAGTTGTGTGGGTGCATTAAGGACAGGGAAAGCCAGCATAGTAGCCTCCGCGAGCTTTTGTTTTATGGCGCAGAAAGCTTCGTTGGCGAGTTCATTCCACTCAATTGGTTTGCGGCTCACTTTGTTGGGAGAGAGTAGAGCATGAAGCGGGGCCATAGCTTTCGCTGCACCTGGAAGAAACCTTCTGTAAAAATTCACCATTCCGAGGAATCGGCGAAGTCCCTTCATGGTGGAGGGCTTCGTGAAGTTGCGAACTGCCTCGACTTTGCTTTCCAAAGGAGCGACACCGTTCTCGCTCACATGGTGTTCTAAAAAGGTTATCTCACCTGCTGCAAAGATACATTTCTCTTTGTTGAGGACTAAGCCATAGTAACCCAACCGTTCAAAGACAAGAGCAAGATGTTTGCGATGCTCTTCTATGTCTTTCGAGAAGATGAGGATGTCGTCGATGTAACAAAAGACAAAGTCAAGACCTCGGAGTACTTCGTTCATGAACTTTGCCATGCATGCTTGAGAATTTTTCATCCCCGTTGCTAACCGTTTGTAAGCGAACAGGCCTATCGGCGTACACATCGCAGTTTTGTGCACACTGGACGGAGCTAATTCTAGCTGGTAATAGGACTTGTACAGATCGAGACTCGAGAAAACGCGGCTGCCGGCTATTTCATCCACGAAGTCGGTAAGGAATGGAATATGATATTTGTCTGGTTTAGTTTGCTTGTTCAACAGGCGGAAGTCTCCAGTTACTCGGTATTCACCATTTTTCTTGGGCACGAGGTGTACCGGACTCGCGTAGTCACTGTCAGACGGCTCCAAAACGCCTAGATCGAGCAGTTTGTTTATTTCTCTCTTAAGAATTGCCATCTTTTCCGGTGATAGCCTTCGCACCCGAGAAGCTACTGGGGGTCCCACAGTCTCGATATGATGTTGTGTTTTGTGTTTGTGTGGATAGCGAAAGTTGGTTAGGTCAAAAAGAGATGAGTAAGAAATCAAAAGTTCTTCAATAGACGAGGGGACAGAAAGATTGTCAAGGGAATCTTTCGTAGGGAGTGAATCAACAGGCAGAAGAGGGTCCTCTTTTTTAAGTTGGTTGCAAGAGTCAAGTGTAATGTCGTCTATTCTCGCTTCTTGCTCTGTGCTAGCGAGCTTGAGCAGGCATCCCTTTGAGGGGTCTATTTCAAGGCCGTAGTGTCGAAGAAAATCCATACCGATAATAGGGTGTCGGATGCTAGCTTTTCTGAATTGCCAAGGCAAGGGTTGTCCTGTTCCGAGAGAAACTGTCAAGGGGACAGTTTCAAAAAGGTTTACCTCTGATTCGTTAGCAGCAAGCATTTTCCCTGTAGCTTTGATGAAAAGAAGAGGAGAAAAAAATGATTCAAATTTGTCAAAGAGGGATCCGGTAGAAGGTAGACACCTATTTGAATACTGATGTGTTTCCTGCGATTGGTTCGAGTTTGGTGCCCATGAACAGGGAGGTTGACACTTCCTCGCGTCCTGACCGAACTTAGCGTGATAGAAGCAATACCCTCGTGATAAAGGGGAAGGAGTTGGATGGGAAGCAAAAGTATTGCGAGTTCGGAAAGAGTTACTGATGGGTTGTTGAGAATTAATAGGCAAACGAGAAAAGGTGTTAGAAGTGTGTGAAGGTGAAGGGTACTGTGCGTAGTTTGTTCTTCGTGTGGGCCTGGAGTGCTGAAAACGGTGTTGTGTCTCCTGATTTTGGGCCACAGTAAGCTGATTGAGGGATTCTACTAAAGCGTCTATTTTCCCATGCAGAGCCAGATCAGCTGTTTCTGGCTGGGTTCGATGCCTAAAACTTTGACCTGAAGTGGCGCTTGTGTTTTCAGCTAAGACACGGTCGGCTCGTTCAGCTAGCTCATCAAGGCTTTCAGCGTGACTCGCCACAACTATTTTCCGGACATCCGGGGGAAGCTTGTCCATAAACAATTTTCGCAAAAGTTCTGGTGCATCACGAGTCCCCAATAATTCTCTCATATGCGCTAAAAGCTCGGTCGGCTGACGATCCCCTAATGCAGTTCTGTGTAAAAGCTCATCTATCTGTTTACTTCTAGGGGTAGAGTATGTTCTCATCAACGCTTCCTTAAGCTGAAAATAAGAGAATTCCTCATTCAAATCTTGTAGTACATGGCGGACCTTTTGTAAATGCCGGAGATCCAGCGAGCCTAGGGTTAATTCGTAACGATCTCGTTCCAGCCTAATGTTGTGCAGTCGAAATATGTTTTCAGCCGTTACGAACCACAGGTCTGCGTCTACATCCCAAAAAGGGGGCAAAACAACCGGTGCGTGTGCCTTAAGGGCTCCCAAGTGTGTCCCATTTTCGACACTTCCTTCACCCAGTGTAAAAGTTTCAAAAGAGGCTTCCCTCCTGGATGGTAATTCTGGGCTGCCCCCGACTTCGGTTGCCATGAGGCGTTCGCTGTGCAAGCTGCTGCAATATTGATGCTCAAGTCTAACCCGAGGCTGTTTAGCTCATTTCGTTTGAGTGTAACCCCGCTATATTAACTCTAGAAGCACGAGCTCTCCCACGCGTTTGCGATAAAGGCGTTGCGATATTTGAAAATTGCGGTTGACTAGGCTGTCCAGAGCTCCTCACAAATCGATTCATGATGCTTAATGCTTACTTTGAGTTGTTGTCTTCTTTCTTGTTTCTTTCTCAAAGCTACCAAACACTCGCTCTCAATTTTGTGGGAAAAGGTCCTCACGATAGGGGCACCAATTATATGTAGGGGCTTGTATTAAAGAGGCTTCCTACACAAAAATAATCTCTCGGTCTTCACGAGTTCTTCGGCAAGGTGTTTGGTAAGCCTAATTTTTCTGTACTCCTCATTGACTTCTGTACATCACTCGGTATGCTGATAACAATTAGCCTTGTTAAATTGAAAGATTGAGTACAGCACACAATGACTGAACGCAGAACTTAACGCTGTACAGTACGTCTAGTCTAAGCGAGGTTCTAAGAGAAAAAAAAAGAATGAACCGTAACTTCACCTTGTCCGATACCAAGCCGGAGCAATAGTGATGTCATTAAAGTGCATTTATGACGCAAAAATGCTATTATCGAACGTTTTTAGTCTTGTAAACAAAAGGTTGTAAGTTAATGTACGGCAAAGCGTGAACCACAAGGGAAGCGCTTGCTACAATCTTAATTGGAAGCCCAAAATTGCGCTCATCATGACCTCACTAGCTAAAGCATCTAGAGTATTGTATAGATTAAAGAAATACGTGTCCAGGGATACACTTCGCATGGTCTATCATGCCCTTGTTAAAAGCAGGTTGCAAACTTGCAATATGGCATTATCTCATGGGGTTCTGCTAATCGTCTCCAAACAGGTTAAATAAATTACACAATAAAACTATTCGTACTGTGACAGGATTGCCATACAAAGCTTCCATCAATAAGTTATATCACAATGCTGGCGCTTAATGATTAGTGACTTATCTCGATTACATCTGGCAAAGTTTATGTTTAAATTACATCATAAAATGAGCTCAAACAATGCACGTGTTGAAAATATTACTTTTGTAATCGCACTGCACAACCATCATACACGACAAGCTAAAAATAAAAATTATTTTTTGTCTAATACCTTAACTTCCCAGTGTTTTAATGGGCTTCTTGTAAATGGGTCAAAGGTCTGGAATGAGCTTCCAAATAACATCAAATATGAAGCTAGGCTTTTTAAATCCAGTAGATTAGTCACGCAGCAAAAGTTTCCGGGTACACTTCGATTTAAACACTGAGACTTCGAATTTTTTGTATTTTGATTGAAATTTTTTGGATGTTTTTAAATTTCCATTTTACTTAAAAAAAGCGCAACAACTTAATGATTTTCATTACTGATTTATTTACTTCGAACTGAGACGATTTTTTTTTAATGTGGAATATTAATACCGGTAATTTTTTTGTTGTGACTGCTATTTTGAACCCATAGACTGGGCTACAGTACTGTTTATTCGTTATTTTAAAGCCAATTTTGTTAATCCTTAAACAATGGTGTAGAGATTAAATGACTACAGTCCCTTCCTACCCCTTCGTCACACAACTACCAATTTCAAACTGTATGATTTTTTGAGTGTTACAGCAAGTATTAAGCAGCGCATGTGTTGATGCAAATAAGCGTTCTGTTCTGATGCTATTCTCTGATGCTCGTACAAATTACCAATGTTCTGGAATTGACAAGAATGTTCGGGGATCGATAACTAGTAATAATCTTGAGCAAAAGTTTTCGTAAAAAGTGGTGATTTTTTTCGGATGCAAAACAAAGCTTTTGAGTATGGCTGCAAGTTTTTACTTTCAGTATGGATTCAAGTTACTACTTTCAGTATGTTTGCAAGTTTTTACTTTTAGAATGGATGCAAGTTACTACTTTCAGTATGGCTGCAATGCTAGTTACTGCCTTCAGTATGGCTGTAATTTGCTACTTTCAGTATGGCTGCAAGTTACTACTTTCAGTATGGTTGCAAGTTACTACTTTCAGTATGGCTTCAAGATACTACTTTCAGTATGGCTGCAATGCAAGTTACTGCCTTCCGACAGCAAGTTTCCTATTAAAAATTTCCTTTAAGAAAGCTGCCCCCACTTGCCTTTTTGACGTTCCGCCACCCCTGCATCAACATATTACGGTGATCTCAATCAACTCTCAAGCTTGGTGTTCATGACATTCACGACTATTGACAATAGTTTATTTTCTAAAAGTCGTTAAGTAAGATTCGGCACAAAGAGGAAATTACCAGCACCAGTATATTGTGTTTATTGGAATAATATGTATAACCCGCCATTTGGAACGCAGGCAAATTCAAAATTTTGTGCATAGGATCAAATGAGGGTTTGCCTGCACTTAGCAGCTCCACAAACACATACAGTGTACTGTGTATAAACAGTATCACAGGACACACGATGGACGAGGAACCCATTGTTCACTTCACTCGATAATGTAATACCGCGGTCTCTTAGCATTTATACAGTTCAACAAACATTTCAAAAAGGCTTTTTGACTGAACAGGCAGGTTAGTACGGTAGTAGGTAATATTAATAATTGATTGATACTAAACAGCACTGCCTGAATTCTGCCTCACATAAGAGCATATATAACCCTGCAATATTTTAGCACATCAATAATGTAGGATACTGGGACATGGTAGTAGGTCTACTACTACTCCGCACTGTACTAGTATTACGTGGTATCAGGATTCCAATACCAATCAAACAACGCTAGCAATGCTGGTATATATAGACATGGTGATATAAACCAGTACACATACTGGCATTCATTTTAAAAGTAGAGCCTTCTGCTATCACCATTGACAACCTAAGTTCATAGGTTGACTAAGCGAAAGCATTAGACTAGCCTCCGATAATTGCCAATAATGTACGGTATAACACTGAACAAAACTAATAAAAGCGTCCACCTCTGGAGCTTTAACAGCTCAGAGCTCAGACGGCCAAGTGGTAAGAGCATCTACCTCTGGAACTGTAAACTCTAGTTTGATTTCGAGTCGGGCCAAACCAATGACTTCAAAATTTGTATACCGGTATTCATAGCTTACCTCAGTGTTCCCTCTAGAGTGAGAAATTTGAGAAAAATGCAAAATTTTTGGGCAAACTTTACTGATTTTGAACCAGAAATTAATATTATAAAATGCAAAACTGAAAAACTTAAACAAAAAACTTGAATATTCTAATGCAAGACTGCAGCTTGTATCTTGGAAAAGTAAAATTATTGCAAAAAAATTGTAAAAGGGGTCCTCTAAGTAGTGAAATCTTGGGGCAAAAATTTCAACGAATTTATCATTTGGGCAAATTCGCACTAGTCAAAATCTTAGAGGGAACACTGGCTTCCCTGTTTGACGTTCATCACTGAAAGAATAATGTTTTTACGCATAATTTCTCCCACTTCAGGGTCGTTCTAATTGGTACCACAAACGTTAAATAATTCCACATTAGCTAATTTATATATGAATCGGAAACCCCATCATGTGAATCGGCAAGCTCGTTTGGTTAGGGTAGGACTAGGGTTAGGGAAGAGTTAGTAACAGTTTTGCTATTGCAGCTAACTTCGTTTACTGAAGTGGGAGAAATTATGCGTAAAAACACTATCCCTACTGAAAGAGCAGTGTGGAGATTGAACAAGCCAGCAAGTTTGCTTGTTGTGCTGTTGAGAATGGCACTAAAAGAGTTTTACCATTGTGGTGCGGTATGGCAACAGGCAGTGTGTCCCTCTAGGATTTGGACTAGTGCGAATTTGCCTAAATGATGAATTCATTGAAATTTTTGTCCAAAGATTTCACTGCCTAAAGGACCTCTTTTACAAATTTTTTGCATTAAATTTACTTTTAACTACTAAAAAGCAATGTCTACGGTAAAATTTACTTTTCCAAGATACAAGCTACAGTCTTGCATTAAAATATTCAAAATATTCAAGTTTTTCAGTTTTGCATTTTATAATATTAATTTCTGGTTCAAAATCAGTAAAATTCGTCCAAAAATTCTGCGTTTTTCTCAAATTTCTCACTCTAGAGGGAACACTGGCAGCAAGGAAAATTGTAAAGGAAAATAGTTTTTTTAATGCAACTAAAATCTTCCCTGAAAAACCTGCCAAACCTACACTTGCTCGAGCAAACCGTAGCATCCTTGATCCAGTTACCACTACATGTTTTTGCAACCGTCAACCAACTTTAGCCTTATCTTATCACAAGAGTATCAACTGTCTGGCAGTTGTCTAAAATGTCTAGGCTACACATGCTGGTACCAGCAGCCTACTATTCCTGATTAGCCTACAATTAGGCTACTGATATCTGTCTGCCCAGTCTAAAATAGAAAACCTGCCCATTCTAAATCTGCATCAAGTACCAACTATCATAGAGCTCTTACACGAACTAACTCGATCAGATGCAGCAGCCTAGCAGGGCTAAAAACCAGTCCCGTTATGCCATGAGCCTAAGCCTGAACTAGTCGGTGCTGCAGCTCCCACAAAAAAATTAGGGGGTGCTGCAGCTCTTATGTACGAGCCGCCACTATGAAAGGAAAAGAGAAGTTCAAATAGAATTGCAACCAAACTTAAAAAGTAAGCATATTGCAATATGACACACTATCTACATTTATTATTGACGTTCACTCCAACACAAGACGGCAAGATGGTCAAACCAAAGACTAACTTATATACTAAATGACTGGAAACTCCCTGAATACCAGGAAAAAGTCGTTCACTTGGTCACGCTCTGATGCATAGGAAGAAAAGCACTAATTTTGTGCGCGTTATAATGGAAAGAATAGGAGATTGGTAGTCTGCTAGTATAGTTTCTGTTCCTAAATCTGTAAAAACAGTTCCTAAATCTAAGCCAGTTGAAGGTAGTGGAGATGTAAGTATTATTTCGCACTTCTGAGTTTCAATGCTGACAGACATATTGCGATATGTTTTAGTGTGATAGGTTTGTTGGTGCTAAAATTTGGAATAATATTCCTAATGACATGAGGAAACTATCTTATGGCAAATTTAAAATCGCCTATAAGAACATCCTATTAAAACATTACGCTTCACATGAATAAGTTATATTCACTTTGATGCTTGCCCAGAACTCACAGGTTAATGGAATTTTTGTACATATTTGTTTAATAGTTAAGTACTTACCGTAATAAACTTTTGTATCTATTGTAACTAAAGGTTGCTGCTTGACTCGAAGACCACTTCGTCCCTTCGCGGCTGCCTGTTGCTAAATTGATATTTTGTTGTTTGTGTTACTTGGATGTGTATGTTTTCGAAAATGTGAGACAAAAAATAAACTTTGTTGTTGTTTAAGTTGAGTAATAAAGTTTTGGATGACCCTTAAAGGTTTAAATAGCTAGCCTAACAATCCAAAGATTAATTTTGAAGCCTTCCTGGTGGATCGACGTCTTATGTAGTTTGTATGATTACTAAGAGTGATAACGTTTTCAATAATAATAATTTAACCTTTTAAGACCGTGTAGTTAAGTATGAAATCAGTCATGGGCCAGTCTTTTCTGCTACTTTGTTAGTTCTGGCTTGCTGGTGCAGTAACATTTTTTATGGACTCCAGACTATGCCACGCAGCTGTGCAGTAAAGTAGTTTCAATTTCTGAGAACTGCCAAGTAAGCTACTTGTAGGTTATCGACTTATTCAAAAAGACTAAAAAACTCACCCTCCAGGTGTAAAAATATGTGTAGCTGCTAATACAGTAAAGAAGAGGAGTGTACTTGGTCTATTTTTTTTAATTGTTACTTAGATTGAACTCACTCTATATTTATTTAATTGTTATAACCACTAATTTATTTTCAGCAAACATAGTCTAGTCTAGGTTTATGTTTATGGTCTAGGCCAGGGATGGGCAACCTTTTTCAGTCCGCGTGCCAAAATCAGCTAAAATCAATGGTCAAATTTTTACGCGTGCCAACCGACAGTTCGTGTTTTTCCCAGAAAATATCGGTGAAGAGCAAAAAAAAAGGTCTTCACGTCCTCATATGTCCTGTTCTCCCCTGCAAATGTCGATGAAGAGCAAAAAAAAAGGTCTTTAAGTGCTCAGACGTCTTATTCTCCCCTGAAAACAATGACGCACCCAGAGGGGGTTCGGGGGTCGACTCCCCCCCCTTTTAAATTGGAGTGTTCAAACTGTGCAAGTGCAGTACCGGTACGTGCTGGGGATGCATCCCCTCACATGAAAACATTTTTTAAAAGACCTTTTACGTCTTTTTTGGGTCTAACGTCTTTGTATTTGTTTGACATTCAACCTATTTCAAAATTTCATCCCCCTACCAAAATTTTCTGGATCCGCTCCTGAGTGCGGGATCAAGGTTTTTTTTTAGAACCCCCCCCCCCTTATGAAATTTTCTGGGTGCGCCCCTGCGTGAAAATATCGTCCTCAGGCCCTCAGATGTCCTACAAAAAAAAAATAATAGGGCCATATGTTGGTCAGTAAGACTTCTGCTGCTGCTTTTTCGTTGACTCGTTTCCGTGGACTCGCTCGCGTGCCACAGAAACGAGCTTGCGTGCCAAGTTTGGCACGCGTGCCAGGGGTTGCCCATCCCTGGTCTAGGCTCTGCTCTGCGCAGTGTTTGGTGTAGGCTCTGGGCTGGTTTCTAGTGATAAAATGGTAGACTTGTCTTAGTTTCATTATTTTAAACTAAAATGATGAATTGTCTTCTGGCAATAACACTCTTGCGATGATGTTTTTGATTGTGCTAATTCAACGCATTGCTGAATGCTGATATGCAACAGTACAATGCATTGCAAGTTTGATTGACAACACAATTTGCATAAACTTCAAATTTTCCTGAATATTTGGTGCAAATTCAAGATTTAAAACATAGAGAAGACAAGAAAAAACTGTTTCATTGAACGTTTTTTGAGATGGAAAAAGCATACCTTCCCAGCAGCTGGGGAAAAAATGTGGTGGCGTCCGGAATAATTCATTCTCTCTTTCATGACTACGACCAGCCCAAATTGTCGCTTGCTGTTTCAAATATGACAGTAACTTGGGGATACTATGGCTGGCTGGAATGCCATAGGCCCGCCTTACGGCTTGCCCGTTCAACACCAAATCATGAATGCTACTCTACTAGGCTTAGCAGCAGCCAAGGTTTGTTTCGCGTCTCAGCGAAATTTCGGTACTAAAAATTTAAAAATAGTCCCCTTACTTTACTATTTTTTTGATATTTGTAGTAATGTGACTAGACCTGGGGTGGGGAACCTGCGGCCCGCTTAAGTTTTGAATGAGGCCCGCGTCAGAACTTTGTTAAGCGTACAACAAACTGGTTGTAGCAATGTAACTGTTCAATATGATTTGTTTCATATGCTTTAAATACTGTAGTAGGTTTTGGACCGATGCGTTGTTTTTCCGAAGTTTTATTCGTGGGATTGTTTTATAAGGTTGCATTATAAAGTCATAAATTTCTACTGACGTAATTTTTCTCGTGAATATTCTCGACAGATCTCTCCTTTACGGAATTTCACTGAGTTAAAATTTGTGCTTGTGACGTCACCATTGTGTTTACTGCGGTTTGGTGTGAATTTTTGCATGTCATATGATTTCTCTTGACGTCACAATCGTGTTTACTCTGATTTGGTGTGAGTTTTTGCTAGTCATGTGATTTCTCTTCTTGTTTCTTTTTGAGAATGCTGTAGAACGTTCTGGAGCTTGAGTTTCAAGTATAAATAGGCGTGAACTTTCGAGCATTATTTTCGAGTGTAGATTTAGTGTGCGTAAAGTAAGCAATATTGTTGCATGCTGAAAGGTATAGCCCTTGTTGTATAGTGTTACTTGAAGTGAGCAGTGGAGCTTGTGTTTGTATAAAAGCAGTACGGTGAGTACCGTAACTAAGTGAGTTAAGTTGGGTCGATTATTATTTTTGTTTGGTGAAGAAGGTCTTGTTTTTTTTCGTGAGGTCAGATCTAAGAACGAATTAATTCCTACGGTTTGTCATACAATTATCAATCGTCCTGTCAGCGAAGTAATACCATTTCCTATTTCGCGACACTGGTAGAATAGGAAATAATTAGATTTTGTAAAAACTGCTTCACATTCTGCTACATGCTTTATTTTGTGGCATAAAAAACGCGCAAAAGTCTCTGATTTTGCGGCAAAAAACAACTCAGCGTGAAAGTTTAATAAATTTGCTACGTAATACTGCTTATTTTTAAAACAAAATTAACAAATTGAAAGTAAATGTGGCCCGCTGAAAATATTATGCAATCAATGTGGCCCGCTGTGCTTTGCCGGTTCCCTACCCCTGCTTTAGACTATACCCGGTAGGCCTATCGAACCTGCTTTGTTTTTTTTTGTTTTTTTTCGTTAAAACTTCGGTCATGAAAAAAAATCAAATCATTGTACACGCGGTATTATGCCGAAGCGCGTAACGAGTGTAGTGGTCAATATCCTCGGCTTAGCGCCTGGGCTACACAGCTCCGAAAGAACGTCGCAGCGTTGGCAAGCCGTTCAAGACACTGTGCCGACTAAACCAACCCGGGATTTGAACCCCAGACCCCCCGCACCGATAGCGTGTGCGCTAAGCAACTGAGCTAACGGCCGGTTAATTTTTTTTTTGCGCTTTAGAAATTTCGGTCATAGTCCAAGTTAAATTTGTAAAAACGGATAAAAATTAAAGCCATTTCGGTGAATTGACCGTTCAAGTAAATATTTTGCCAATATGCGGGCAACAATTACAAACGGACTACCGGTGTCAGGTTTAACAGACATCAGGGACGGCGCCACTCAGAAATAAGTGGGGGGACAAACCAAGCGACGAAAATTTGCAAAAATTTAGACTATTTCAAGAAGGTATGGTATGGGAAGCCTCCCCCAGAAAATTTCGAAATTTTGGAATTAATTTGGTGCATTCTGGCGTATATTCAGGAGGATTTTTCGTCGAAATGGAGAGTTAGTACGAAGTACAAATAGGATACTAGTAAGCGTAATTGTTTAGAAATTGACATTATTGTACCTAGTAGTTCCGTAGCCCGATTCTGCAGTAGAGTGTGCTACTGTACTTCAAAGTAGGCTATTAAAAAAAACGATCTACCCTGCAAATTTTCGACCAAATTTAGTGAAAGATATGTAGGGTTACCATACACCCTCCTTTTAGAGGACATGTCCTCCTTTTAAACCAAAAAAAATTGTCCTCCGAGGACGCCAAAAAATTGCCAAATGTCCTCCTTTTCGACATTATGAACAGTGAAAACATGTCACAACATTCTTCCACGAAAATTTTTGGAAAGTTTTGGTGCAAACTACGGTCTGCGGACGTGATGACCTTTTTTTTAGTCTTCACGGCTTGTTTTTGAGCAGAAAATGAACATGTGCTGACGTAATGACCCTCAAAAAACCTGTTCTCCTTTCGCATGGTGAAAATATGGTAACCCTAGATATGGTGTATTATTGCAGTATCACGGCAAAGAATGAAAACGAAAATCAAAAAATCCTGAAATTGTTAAAAAATTAATGGCATTGACAGAATATGAGAAGCGTATAACGGTCAAAAGGTAGTACCTTGTGGTCAAATTATATATTTCTGTGTTCCCTTGACGCTTTATCTAGTGTTTTCTTAAAATTTTTGTCGTGTTTTAAAGACAGGAAACCAGGAGAGGGTCCACGTCTGCTCCCTCCCCTACCCCCCCAAAAAATTAACGGATTTGCACGATTTACAAAAATGGACCGAGAAGATGTGGGGGGGCACTTTTCCTCCCATTGGCGCAGCCACTGACAGACATCAAACTGATCAAAGTAGGTTTCATTTGTGTTGCGGTTACAAAGGAGTAGGTGTACATTTCGTTCAACGTATTATTACTTCAAACATGACCGAAAAAATGTGAAATAACCAAAATTTTTGTAGACAGTTTGGTCAATCGACCGAAGTCAAATTAAAAAAAAAAAAAAAAAACAGTATTGAACGAATTTTAATGATATGCCGTCAACATGGGACTATCTAATCGCACGTGCCTCGATAGTTAATTGTATATTCACTATCCAGCCATATCACAGCTGTTGCTCAAATGAAATAACAAATAGAAAAGGAAATTATCAAAATTTATAGTTTTCTTACTTCAAAAAGGCTAAGGAAATTACGCACCAACAAAAGCACACAAAAGCAACGTCACTATTCACCACTATAACTATAGCCTATTGAACTGTAGGCCTATCATTCTACACATAATACGTGTAATCGGCAGTAAAAAAAGCTCTTTTTTAAGATCTTTGCTTCGTATAGACCGGGTTTCAATTGTTCCAAGTGCGAAAACCGTGGGTTATTGATTGCTTCGTTGATGTTGAAATCGGTATGATACGTAACAGCACGGTGTTTGCTTCGATTCAAAAGAGTAGCAGAGTAAAGACTGTTACCACAGAGCTTTGACGTCATCGCTAACACTTTTTTATCTAGGTCGATATCGCCAAGACGACGGTTTTGCACAATTTCCTGGGATGGTTCGTCAAAACACTTCATGGGGAGAAATTGAATAAATTCTTGGATGCAAGTGATTTTTAACCCCAACTCCAGATAGAATTTTGCCATCCGAGTATTGATAAGAATCTCTTCTCCAAAATAACTGCTGATGAGGTACTTTCTCGGTTTTTTCAAAAATCATTGTTCTTCTGCAATTTTTTGCACGTATTCTCCAATATCAGAACGTGAAATCGTTGTGTTTTTTATGATCGGTGGAAAATCAGAGAACTTTGGTTTCAATTCTTCCGGGGTGTGAATAGAGCAGATAAGTAACCCAAAAAGCGATTCAGACTGGATGCCCTCTATAATTTTTTCAAACGTCAGCTGGTTGCGAGGCTCTACACATTTTAGCATTTTTAGGAATGAAGCAACTTCCAGATTTCTTTTTATTTTTTCCACTCACATTTTCTTATTCTATTGATCCTATAACCTGCTTCCTCTAACTTTTTGGTCATATTCAAGGTGTCTTGTCGAAGCTGTTCATAGGTTTTTCCGTTTACCGGATGAACGTTTTTGGGACTACCGTCAGGATTTGCTGAACACTTGTCGCATCCGTGCCAAAAACAAGCATCAAATTCAAAAACTTCATTAATCGCTGGAGCGAACCCGTCAACAATCAACGAGTGTTGAGTCAGTTTCTTTTCACCTTGACCTGAATATTTGTGCTGAATTTCTTTATTTTGGGTGTGACTGATCCATTTTAACCATTGATAAGATGAGAGCCCGTATTTGCAACAAGGATCTGGGCGATAATGATCTTTTTCTCGATAGCGAATAAAGTATGAACAAGGCTAGTCTTGGGATATAGCGTGCAAATACAAACTATTCGCGTCAAGACCTATTACTTTCTTGCACGTTTCTGGGTTAGATACCTCATTAGGACGAATTTTTGTTTCGTCTTTAATAGCTAGTCTATTAAAAACAATGGATAGTCCACCTGTGATATTGGATCTCAAAGTATGATAAAGGTCAGCGTGTCTTTTGGGAAACAGACAGAAAAAAGCTTCTTTTTCACATCTCTGGAGCGTTTGAATTGTAGCAACTCCGCTAACAGAAAAGCTAGATTTAAATGTATCAATACCTTGTGCCAAATAAGGCTGTAACATTTTACCTACAGCTTCAACAAAAGGTCCGCAATCCATCGCGTCGTAATAAATGAGCATATCTTTGAGAGTCTTCCACTCTTTTTCTTTCCAGACCTTTTTGACAAACTCATATTCTGAGAGAGAGATGTTAGAATTTGTGATTTCGCTAAAACAAGCCTCGTACGGTGGAACAGACAAATGTTCTAATGCTGTTAAATCACGAATGAAGCGATAAGGAAAGAAAAATTTCTCTGCAGTGCAACCGTAAGCCAAAAGAAAAGATCGATAGCTGAAGCCAGGAGAAATGTAATTTCGAATATCCAAAAATCGAAGTTTGGCAGTCTTTAAACAGACATAAGTGTTTGCTTTTTTAATCACAAAATCAATTTTTTCACCAATTCGCGAATCAATGTGGTTTGAATTAAAGGAAGGTCGTATTTAGAGCTGTTGTAACCCAGTATATGGAATTCTCGAATGAAAGCATCAAATTCTTTTAAAAGATTTTCGCTCCGACAATTGGGACTGATAACAAGAGCATCAAACACGTATTCATATCTTTCCTGCTAGATTGCATATGCAGCATCTGAGAGTTTTTCCATATAATCAATCATTTTTTGAACTAATACAGTTTCGTTACCCTCAGAAACAAAAGAAATGGGATCTTCAAAATTTGGGATATTGGAAGCTATGCCCACACTTAAAGGGATGTGTTTGGAAGTGAAAGAAAGTTTTTCACCGTTTTCAGGCAAATTGTTTTGACTTAAAATCGACTCGAAATCGTAGCAACAGTAAAAAGGGTAATGTCGTTGATCGTGGGGTACAAAAACGTCTATATCTTCTAATTTTTGGAAAATAGTTGGTTGGTTTTAAAAATACCGCCAGGAAAAGATTGTGTAACAGTTTGGTCGCAAGAGCTGGTGTGTCTCAAAAAATCTTTTCGCCCATACCATAGTTTATCGCATCGCTGGCATTGGTAAACATCACAATACTGTTCAAAGTCAACAATCAAGCTTAAATGATTTTTAAAAACATTCAATTGCATGGTTTTGCTGTACAACTCGCGACTACGTTGTATTAGTTTCGCTTTTTTATCTTGAAGCTCGTAAACAACGATATTAATCTCAAAAAAATCTTCTATCTCTGGAAAATAAATAAGAAGAACGCCTTGAAACTGATCGGGATCGATATGAAAATGTTTGCAATAAGCGGTAAATAACTGTTTAGCGTCCTGTTTACACCGTTTTTTATCAGTACCTCGGAATATAGATAAACAACGAAAAAAACATAGGTTGTCGTTGGCTGTATGATTCACCACCCCTCGATTATGCGTTAAAAAGTCTAGAAACTCTACGAGTCCTGATAGAGGTGCATCCGCCAAATGATTGAGGTAGAATACCAAATTCGTGATCTGGAGTAGCTTCCACTTTGTATCTGGTCGGTTGAAATTTTCCAAAAAATCCTCCGCTGCTATCTTTCGTAAAAATTCCTCTAAATCATTGCTGTTGCTTATGGTCACAGCTGTGTCCAATACTTGAGCGTTGTTGCTAGAGGGGTGATAATAACGGAGTTCGTCAGTGTCGATATTCCTCAGGACGTACCCAAAGCTGTAATTCAGTTTGAATCTGGTTTGTTGATCCCTCATTATTCTTTCAGCAATTGTGTCGATCATGTGTTCAAAATTTTGAAAATAAAAATTATGTAAGCTCTGTACTTTTCCGTGTTTTGAGAAAGTTCTGATGCTGGACCAGTATTTTAAAAGAAACTCCCGCAATTCTGGGTCCTCTTCATCCAAGTGTTCATTTTCTAAAATCTCAAACTCCTTCCGGTTCTTTGATAGAAAAGTGCCAGTGTAATTCCATTTTTGATACGAGTTTCTTGCTTTTTTAGTTGGTGTTTTTTTCATTTTCAGCTTGTTTTCTTTGGCAAGAATGTTTTGCAAAATCTGTCAGCAAATCAAATTGTGCTCCACATCGTCTACATTTTCCGCACTTTTGCTGGTGACGTTTTAAATAATGCATCTCCTTGAAGTTTTTCTGACATTTCATACATGCAAAAGTCTTCTTTCTTCTCATGTATTGTTTTCACATGTCGGTTTAAATTGCACTTCTTCATAAACTTTTTATGGCAGATATCACAAATTATTTCAGCATCCATGACGTTTTTGAACCAATATAAACAAACTTGCACACTATTGCGCAATATACACTAACTTCCATGAAAGTCAAATACCTGTTTTCCTTTAAATTTTTTGTTAGTGACAATCGTTAGTGCGTATTTTGTCCAAATTTAAATAGATAAAATGATTTTATACTTGTGGTACGTAACAACAAAACTGCTGACAGCAACTCAGAAACCGCATCTAGTCTTTTGTTTGTGACCAAGTCAGCAACCCCATCTGGTAGTATGTTTGTGATCAAGTCAACTCAGCAACCCTCAATATTTTTTGCACAAAAGCATAACAAAAGCGTAACTTTTAATAACTAAAATTCAATACAATAAGAAAAAATTTTAGAAATAATTAAATTTTTACATGATTTATTTCATAATAAAAATACTTTCAAAAAAAATTAATATGTTAAAGGAAGATAACAATAATTTCCCAAGTTATTGAACTGGTAAATAATTCTATTAACGTAAAAGTTTTTCAAAATACGGGAAAAAAAATAATGTAACAACAACTTTAAAATTATCAAAATAACTAAAGTGTAAATTCTATCACATACGTAAAGCAAAAATGCAGCAATAATTTTATCTAAGAAGTATTAAATCGATATTTCTTTCATCATAAAATAAAACTAAAAAAAAAAACTATTAAATTTTTAATTGCAATACTGCAACAAAAATTTTAGAAATAATTAAATCTTTATGTAATTTATTTTATAATAAAAATCCTTACAAAATAAAAATTAAAAAAAAAAACTATTAACTTTTTAATTGCAATGCTGTAACAAAAATATTTCTTCCATCATAAGATAAAATTAAAAAAAACAACTATTAAGTTTTTACTTGCAATACTGTAACAAAATACTTTTTTTATCATAAAATAAAAATCAAAAAAACTATTAAATTTTCAAATGCAATACTGCAGCAAAAATTTTAGGAGTAATTAAATCTTTACATAACTTATTTCATAATAAAAAACGCTTTTAAATAAAAGAAAATAATAAAAATAAAAAATATAAATTTTTAACTGCATAAAATTCAATATAGTAACAAAAATTTTAGAAGTAAATAAATCTTTACATAACTTATTTCAAAATGAAAAACACTTTTAAATAAAAGAAAACAATATAAAAAATTAACACGTGAAAGGAGTTCGTGTTGAAAATCAATGTAATAATTTGGGTGTGAATGCAAACTTGCAATTTCCAAACTTAAAAACGTTAAAGATAAAAGCAATTTACATAACTAAACATAGATAATATCAAATTATGTCAATTAGTAAACAAGTAATTATGTCGATGCAATTAAATTTGCAAGTACGTTGTCAACTAAACTAAATATTCCATATTACCAAAAACTACTGAACTACGAAGTCTCTAAAAGAACGGATATACATTGCTTTTGCAGATACGCCGACACGAAGGTTGGTCATGAAGTATGACGTCATTTTCCGGCTCACCAATTTGCTCACCACTTTTGGTCTGAAATGGCGCATCTGTAACTACTTCTGACAAATCGGTTTTTGCATTTTTTGCGGTATATGTTTGTCATTGAGAATGTTGCTTAAAGTTGCAACGGTAAACAACACATCCTGGCAGGTTAAGTTAGTATACATAGTGTTTGGCTATAATTTTAACATGAGCAAAGGCGTTTTGCACGGTTTTGCAGAGAAAATGTTTTGAGGCCAAATGTCAGATACCTTGGGGAGACTTTCGAGACATGAAATTATCAAAATTGCAACTTCAATTGGCACATACAAAAATTACACCATTTATGCTACCAGTAATCTGAAAGCTAAATGCAAAATAAGGAAACCACAATAAAATTTACCAATGAAAACTAACAATTTAGTCAGTTGTCAATCTGTTTTTTTATTTTCTATATTTTGTTGCATGCTTATTCTCCTATCACGAGAAAGCGATATAACTAGTTCGCTTAGGAGTTTCCATGCAGCCATCTGTCTACCACACCAAGATGGGGGAATCCCGCGAAGTGCCTTTTCCAACGGCACAACAAGTAAACTTACCGGCTTGATCTTCATGCTGTCTCTTTAATGCTGAGCGTCAAGCAAGAAAGCTGTGAATACCAATTTTAAAGTTATTAATTTGACCCGACTCGGAAACAAACCCAAGTCTACAGCTCTTGAGGTAAACGCTCTTACCACTCGGCCATTTGAGCTGCCTAATTAATACAGTACGTTAGTAGTCTATTGATAAAAACAAAGCCAACACAGACTGCTAAAATTTGCTGAAGAAGTTCGTAAAGTCACCCTATTAAATCTAACTGCCTTTCACAAGTAATAAACTAGCGAACAGCCAAAAAGAGTAGGCTACCAGGAATAGGCACAGAAGAGGGTAAACTTCCATCAGGCCTTCGTAAAATTTATGCAAATAATTTAACTTCTGCAAAAACTTTCAATTAACACAATTTTACTTGGTAAACCGTTTACCGGTACATTATCTGATTATTAACCATACGGTAGGCACTGACTAGACTAATCAGTCTCTTGAACTTACGGAAAACAACTAGACTAGTTGAATCAGCTTTAGCAGTCAAAAATCAACTTAAAATGTTGCAAAATACTGTGTTGGCTATTTTTAAATATCAAATTCTGATTTTCGTTCTTATTCTGGAGACTGCTACACCTTTAACTTAACCACATTCTAGCCTCTTCAAAACTCTGAACTCTAGGTTTAAAGCTTTCCCGTATTTTAGACTAAGTCAACGGGGTAAATGCCATTAAATTTGTCTTCGTCTGATTAAAAGCGCCTGGTTCAAGTTCGTAATTCTCTTTTGAATCAGTAACGTACATTCAACTTCTTTTTTTGTAATTTTTTAAAGTTTTATGACCAATTTTGTCCAACAATAATGCATTTGGAGCAAAAAATGCATGCAAAAGGTCTAGGCATCTAGGTTTTTCTTCATATACATCAGAGCGGAACGGAGTGAACGACCTTTTGTACACAAATGATGCTGTGACGTAATAAATCAAACAAGAGTTTCCAGTCATTACGTATACAGTCTTTGGTAAAACCGTCTGTTTATGGAGCGGTAGACTCAAAGTCTGACTCCGAGACGAGTCAAACTGATTGCCTATCCCAAAAATTAGTATTCACAGCTTTCCTGCTGTACATTCGACTTCGACATTAAAGGAATAGTATGGACAACAAGCCGGCAAGTTTGCTTGTTATAACACCCTTGGAAAAGGTACTTAACGTAATTCCTACATCTTTAAGTGCAAACAGTTAATAAATCCCTACATTCTACCTCTCGTGGTGGCCCAGTCTGACTATAGACATGCTAAAAGAGCGTCAGGATCAAACGCATAACTGCAAGACTTGGACAAAAATAAACATCTAGCTCAAACCGAAACTGTAGAACAGAAGAGGAATAAGTCTACTACACCACTTGATATCCCCCCACATCAAAAAACATACTAGGCCTACAAAAAAATCATATGAAGAAGGCTGAATAATGGTCAGGCAAGAAAGGTCGACTGCTTTATAACTGATTTTGTAATTTTAAAAGTAAGAATAAAACAAGGCTGCACTGTGTTGCCTATAGAACCAGTCCACACTCAACCAAGTTCTCCCGCTCCAAACTCCATAGCAATCAACGAATGAAGCATTAAAGCCAAGTTTACTAAGCACTGGCTGTTGTTACCACTAATACAGTAGAATTTGCCCATACCAGCCGCTCACGGGGATTGCAAAAAAGTGCCGATATACGCGAACTGCCGATGTGGATAAATCATTCCGAAAGTGTACTTTAATTCAATATAGTGTTGCGTTATTTAGTCAGTTTTACCGCATAATATCATATAACATGAAATCAGCGTAAAGTACTGCACAAACGAAAACATATGTGCTCATGGTACTGTACTGTAATACTTCCTAGCGAAAAAGTCATTTATGTTTAGTTGTTTGGTTTTTGTAATAGATATATCTACTATGTATTGCTGGATTTTTGGTTAGATGACGTAGCATTTCTTTGTCATTTGTTACCATGGACAAAAACAAATGCTTTGTTGTAACTTGCGTTGCAGCGGAATTAACTCGCTGCGACGCAAGTTAAACCGCTGCCGTTGCGACGCAAGTTACAACAAAGCATTTGTTTTTGTTCATGATAGCAAAGGACAAAGAAATGTTACGTAGAGATTACAGTTTGGAAGCATGAAGCAAACTCCGATATAAACGAACAAAACACTTCTGCGGAATAAAAAAAATGTGCCGGTATAGGCGAAATGCCGATATAGATGATGCCGATAAAGACGAATTTAAACGTACGTGAAACATAGGAATTCTACCGGGACCAAAGAAATTGTGCCGATATAGACGAACTGTCGATATAAACGAAGCCGATATAGGCGAATTCTACCGTAATACCATTATTACGCCTGCCAATGCTGCCACAATGCACATTGCTGTCCTTCCTTTTTGTGCTTGCTGATTAAACTTCAACAAAAAAGTATAAAAAATACCGTTACGTAACTAACCGGGCTACAAAAAATTGGAAATGACACTTTTGTTTCGATTAACGATTATTAAAGACATGATACGTAAGATTTTGATGTACCCAGTGGCGTAGCGAGAAATTTTAAAGGGGGTGAGGGGCATAATTTCAACAATTTTTTTCAAGCGTATTTTTTTTCGGCAGAGCTAATTTGAAGCAGATTGAGAAACGGAAAAAGCTCTAAGGGGTCCGGAAGCGTGTTGACTCGAGAAAAATTTTGAAATGTTACATGCTGTAATGGCTATTTTAATGCTTTTTGAACATTCTTTTGGCAAATTTTGTTTAAATTTTTTGACCCTAATTCTGATTAGTCCTACTTCACCAAATGCGATGCATTTTGTTTGCACCATTTCAATTAAGCGTGCTTAAGACGTTGGGGTTGTTGCTTTCGAAGAGGTTCAAAATTATGAAAAAATTGCTTTTTTGTCAAAAACATAGTTGAAAACGGCTGGTGAGGGGAACACATACCCCTAAATTCACCCCCTGGACCTGCCCCTGGCCATAAGCTACAAAAACCATCAAAAGAGTCTGGTATATTTCAGTCGCTTGGCACCATTAATTTGTTTGTTTTTACAAAAAAGCAAAGTTAAAATGGCTCAATGCCCCCCCTAAATAAGAACCTGGATGTAGTACCGACATTTAATTCTTTATTCCTCTTCACCCATTCGTAGCAGCTTCGTCAATCTGCACTGGCTGCTTTATGACTTAACAACTGAGTGACGCAATAAAAGCACTAGTTTATTGACAAGGGAAAACAAAGATCAAAGCAAACTATGCAAGTTTTACATAGCCTAGTAAACTAAGAAGCGAAGACTAAGAATGTCTAACTCTGAGGTTGGGCAATCGATTACTATATTATTTTCATACCCTGTCATAGGCTACATGAGCTTGTTAAAACTGGGGGGGGGGCAACCTGGGGGCCAGGCAAAAATCTGGGGGAGCCATGACCCCCTCTGGCCCCCCTTAGAATCGCTACTGGATGGGACGCAGTGGCGACTCGCAGCGAAAAAAGGAAGATGCTGCGCTACCTATGAGCAAAGTGTGCAGTTTATTAGACAAGGGGCATGTAAACTTCATGTTGTCAGAAAGTTATGGCTTGATGAGATTAAAAATGGATTGTCAATTACGCTACCTGCACTGCCTACGGTGTAATAAAAAGTCAACAAAATTTTTTCACTGCAGTCCATCAGGAACAAATCCAAAAGTTCTAAGTTGACAGCGTAGAGAACGGACGTGTTTCATTTTCTCTGAACAACATGTCTCGTCGCAGCAAACAGCAAACCTCAAGCTCGAACTGCTCCAGCAGTAGCAGTACTAGCAACTTGAATAACTTTAATTACGATGACGGACAGCAATTATATGAAATTCACTCAACAGTAAAATCTCTAGCTGAAGATCTCAAAAGCCTAAAAGAAGAACTAGAAATTAGCAAAAATGAAGTGAAACAAGTTAAAGGTGAAAATGTGCGACTAAAACAGGCTCTAAGCATGACTAATTACAAGCTTGGTGAACTAGAACAATACGGAAGGAGAGAGAATTTAAGAATTCATGGGCAGAGCTAGAACGAGGACCGAACCTACCGAGACGAGACATCATAGCTTCGAGACCGAGACGAGACTTTAAAGTTACGAGACTCGAGACGAGACTTCATAAGCCAAAAATTAGAAAATATAAAAACGATAGTAATACTCTGGAGTATGGGCTCTAATAAGCCAAGTTATTCTAATAACTTTATAGCAACATGACATTAGCAAAAACAAATGAAGCCTTCGCGGTTATGAAATGATGTAGCCTATTATAAATGTGCTATTGGTCATATCCTTTTAACGATTACAATTAATGATTTAACGAGTTCATCATAATAACAACGAAACAGCTTATTATCACAGAAGATTTAAGTCCTCGTAGCTTGCAAGGCAAGCAATACCTCTCGCAGACGATTGCACGGCCCAATATTTTTTTTTTAATCCAACGAAAAAGATGTCAAGAAAACTTTAAACAAAAAGTCATTGGTAGGCTATGTTGCTCTAGACCAGGGATGTCGGCATTGCAGCCCACTATCCTCCGTTAAAACAATTTTTTAGCAAGTTTATCAAGTATTGAGCACGAGAGTGTTCATGAAATTTAATCAAAATACTTTATATTTGATAAATAATAAATTAATTAACATAAACATTTCAAAGCCATTGTGACACTATGCATTTTTGAAAATCTATCTGGTTAATAACTTTCTCATAAAACGAGCCGACTTTCCATGTCGGTAACCAAATTTCCCGCAACTGTAATCGCTGCACTTTTTCCGATTTGAAGCCTTTTTTGGGTCTGCATTACTTTGAATAATCTTTTGATAGCTGTTGTAAACCAGACGAGAATAGCATCTTTCAGAGGGAACAAATTTGTAGAAATCTTAATTTTATGACATATGACACGTTAGTCTCTTGAAAATGTTTTGATTTGACACACCGTTTGCCCATTGAAAATATATTAATCGTTTAGACGTGGCTAGCGGTCGTTATGTCTTTGAGTGAAGGCCATATTGTTAAAAGTTAAAACTAAATTAACATTATCGGATTAATTATCAATCAATCAATCAATCAATTTTCTGGACCCGCTTATCCTTGGGGGGTCGCGGGGGCAGCAGCTCAAGTTGGAGCCTCCAAGCATCTCGATCCTCTGCAACAAAGGATAGATGCTCTGCTGGGATGCCAAGGCGAGACCAACTAAGATCTTCTACGTAATCGCGCCATCGAGTTCTGGGACGACCTCTAAACCTTCGACCAATTGGTGTTGAATAGAGCAGTTTTTTGGCTGTTCTTTCCTGGGACATTCGTGTCACATGTCCATACCAACGCAGTTGCGATCTTTCTAGTCGGAGAAGCAGCGATTCGATGTTTAGAGATTCACGAATATCTGCACTTTTAACCTTGTCCAACAAAGTCAAATCGCTAATTCTTCGCAAGAATCCCATTTCGGCTGCTTGAACTCGAGACCTCACTTTCTCATTCATGATCCAACACTCATGGCCATAAGTCAAAATAGGAACATAGACCGATCTGAAAATGGATAGCTTTGCTTTGGTGCAAAGCTCCCGTTTCAGTACCACAGATCGGTGGAGCTGGCGCATTACTGCACTTGCTTTTCCTTGCACATGCGGATATCCAATTCGCTATTTTGTTT
The DNA here is from genome assembly GCA_964006365.1 of Trididemnum miniatum. NCBI lineage: Eukaryota > Metazoa > Chordata > Ascidiacea > Aplousobranchia > Didemnidae > Trididemnum > Trididemnum miniatum. The sequence goes on from OZ023235.1 coordinate 31,586,104, forward strand.
AGTGGTACTCCATCAATTTGGAGAGAGCACTGCTTTGGTTGTCTGGACAGGCACATGGTTTCTGTTTTTGTTGAACTGATTTTCATTCCGGCAACAGAGCATGCATCCGAAAACCTGTCAAGAGCTTGCTGGAGACCATTTTGGGTAGAGTCGAGTAGCACAAGATCATCTGCAAATAACAGACGTTGTACAGTGCATTCACCCATCTTTACTCCGCCACAAGACTCACTTTGCTTAACTATTCTATCCATATAAATAAGGAACAAAATAGGTGAAAGAGAGCAGCCTTGCCGTAGTCCCACACTTACTCTGAAAGGTTTCGTCGTTGCACTGTAAACACGAACACAGACCTCGGAATGCACGTACAGCGACTTAATGGCAGTTAGTAACTGGCCATCAATGCCACACTGCAACAGCACCGCCCAAAGCTTGTCTCTAGGAACGCGATCATATGCTTTTTCAAGATCAACAAAACATGCATTGACCTCTTTTGTATATTCCCACGACTTCTCAAAGATTTGCTGCTAGGCAAAGATCTGATCCATTGTGCTTCGGCCAGGACGAAAGCCACACTGAGCATCCGTTAGTAAAGGCTCGACTATTTCACGGCATTTCTTTTCAAGGCATTTGGCAAAGACCTTACCGGGGACACTGATGAGAGATATGCCCCTATAATTGGTGCATTTTCTCTTGTCTTCTTTCTTGTGGATAGGTATTATCACACTAGTTTGCCATTGCTTTGGTGCTTGCCCAGTACTACACGCCACCTTACAAACACGAGTCAGCCAACGAACACCATATACGTTCATTGCTTTTAACATTTCAGGTCTGATATCATCCTCACCAGGTGCATTTCCAGTTTTCAATGATTTGATTACTGCATTCACATCTGCTTCGGTTATCTGAATATCTTCCCCAACCTGTTCTTCGTGAATTTGTATCGGTGTAGCATCAACTGGGTTTAAAAGATCACTAAAGTACTCTCTCCACCGATTCAAAATAGCATCTTGATCTTTCACAGTCACACCATTTGAATCTTCGATAAAGAGAGCGGCTCGAGATCTTTTACCACGCAAACGGCGAATGGTCTGCCAGAACACTTTGTTTGCCGTTTTGAAATCATCGTGTAACCTTTCTCCAAAGTCCTTCCAGGCCCTTTCCTTAGATAGTTTAACTTTTGTGGCTGTCGCCTTACGTGCTTCAGAGTACTGCGAACGAAGTTCAAGTGATGACTTATTTGCAAGCCAGGCCTTATAGGCCACTTTTTTCGCACGAATAGCTTCTTTAACTTAATTATTACATTAATTAATTATATTAATGGATTTTTAAATTTTTCGTGTTGTTAAAAAAGATGCATTTTCAGCAAAATGCGGCTCAGTACAAGGCCTACCTATCAATGGTTAACTTTTTTTCTTAGAACTATGATATGAAATATTGGAATTTTGGTCGCTTTGCGGCCCAGTTAAATATCTAATTTTGCAATGGGTTCCTAATAAATTAAAAGGTTAGACATCCCTGGTCTAGAGTAGAATACCATCGAATGCATGTGCTTAGTGGTTGAAAAAGCAAACGCTTGCAATTCTGCAGGCCTGAACGACAAAGCAAAATGGTCTAAACAAAATGTGGCCAAATGTTTTTGCAAAGTGCGAAATCACGCACAATGTTTCACTTTGAATACATCGGGTAAGCACCATTGTTGCTTCCGTATCAAAGACCTGAATGCTGTTTCAAATCCAAAATTTTTTCATGTCTCGATCGAGACATGACCATTTTCCAAGACTTTCAAGGTTCGAGACCGAGACGAGACATTGGCATGGCGAGACCGAGACACTCAAAAACGTGTCTCGAGACCGAGACACGTCTCGAGACATACAGCTCTGTTCATGGGATACAAGAATCTCCTAACAACAAAGACGATAGAGAGGACATTGTACTAAACATCTAAAATTCTTGATATTGAACTAAATGGAAATGACATGCAGAGAGCCCACCGATTGGGTAAAAAAAGAAGAGTCCAACTGCTAAGCCTCGTCCAATTATCGCCAGATTTGTGTCCTCAAAAAAAAAGTGAGTTCTTACACGCTAAAAAGAAATTGAAAGAAAATGCAATCTACAAAAGCGCTTTTATCACGGAAGGTCTTACGCCTTTACGAGTCAAATTGTTGAAATATGTTAAAGAAGAATGTGAAGACAACTTTGTTTTAGCTATACTTTAAACGGTGCAATAAGAATGAAAAAATCGGCGTACAAGAATGGTTTTCCCTTAGACGAAAATGGAAAAGAACAAGGAACACGCAACTGGCTCTACGTCAAGTCACCGGATGACCTGTTTCAATATGACGAAAATATTGCCTTTTCTAAACTGAATTATAAACGTTTGTTATACAATGACAATATAGTATCTGATGCAGATTATGCTCAATAGGCCTAGATAATTTCGTGTTGTTTGTGTCAATTTTTTCACACCAGCACAATGGCCACAAACATCACATCAACGCTCATACCTAAAGGCGTAAATTAACACAATTTTCACGAAACGCAGTAATCAACGCTTTGCAATGTACGTACCAATAACAGTGTCAGTCTCGCGACTGGCTGCTGCTGGAACCCTTTGACAGCTTCAAACAACACAAACAAGACCTCGATTACCAGTGTCGACCAGAACACCGCATTCAATAACATTACAAACGACTTCGAAAACAACGAATACCATGACTCATTTGATAGCTGTAAATACTTCGAAATTGATGAAATTAACCAAACTTTATCAAAAGTCAAATCATGTCAAAGAAATTTATTTTTAATGCATTTTAATGTTCGAAGTTAGCAAAAAAACTTTTGCAAATTGTCTCTTTACGTTCCCCAACTCTCTACTAAGCCAGAGGTAATCGCAATAACTGAAACCAAATTAAACGATGCCAAAAGCAATGATGGTTTCAAGCTAACTGAATACGAATTTATGCATAAAAACAGTCCGACAAAAGCGGGCGGAGTTGCATTTTACGTTAAGAAAGAATTGTCATATACTTTTATAAATTCAGCTGCCTTGAACTTAAATGCAGTTGAAGATATGTGGATAAAACTTGAAGCAAAACCAGCACCAACTGTTGTTGGCGTGATTTACCGACATCCAAATTACGATGTTGATAGCCTAAATTCCTTTGGTGATGAGCTAGCAAATAAATTGCATAGTTACAACCTAAACAACGCAAAATATTGCATTTTAGGAGACATTAACATCAAATTGCTTAACATCAAAAATAGCGGCAATATTCAAAAGTATGCCAACAACGTAATAAGTTGTTCTAGTAAATGTCTGATAGATCTACTAACACGTATTTCGCAAAATTCAAAAACGTTAATTGACCACATTTATACCAACATTGCTGACACAAAAGTACAATCAGGGATAGCAGTAACAGGCATATCGGACCATTGCGGCACATTTGCTAATTTTCTATTAAAATTCGTTTGCAAAAATACCAAATCTTACAATTTCGTGAGAGATATGAAAAACTTCCGACCTGAACTTTTTCTTGAAAGCTTAAACAAAAAACTAAACAGTTTTACGCTCTCTGACAACAAACCAGTAGATCCACAATTTAACAAGTTTATGACAATTCTCACTGACCCGGTAAACGAACACGCACCTTTAAAAAAGCTTCCAGAAGAGAAAAAAGACTTCAACAAAAACCATGGTTGACGCAAGGTTTGCTTAAGTCAATCAAAAAGAAAAACGGATTGTATGCGTAGCTATTAAAAAATTATAATGCTACTTCCCTCAATTTTTATAAAGCCTACCGTAATGCACTAAATAGAGCTACTGAATTTGCCAAACAAAACTTTTATCAGACTGCACTGAGCACCAATCAGAAGTCAACTGAAAAACTATGGAAGACAATAAATGAGTTGTTAACAACAAACAAAACTGAGCTTGTCATTCTCGACAAAATAAACATTGAAGTGAATAATGACATTGTAACACACCCACAAAACATTGCTGAAGAATTTAATCGATATTTTGTGAACGTAGGGAAAAGGATGTCTGATTTCATTCCACCAGCAGATCCCAATGTTGAACACAACACCAAAAAACCCTATAGTCTAAGTAACTCTCTTTTTTTGATCCTGCCACTGCAAAGGAAGTGGAAACACTAATTGATCAACTCAGCAACCAAAAAAACAAAAAGCAATTGGACATAGAGACCAAATTTATCAAGCTCAGTAAATATGTCATTTCTACTCCACTGGGTGAATTCTTTAATTTATGTGTTACCCAAGGAACTTTTCCCACCTACTTAAAAATTGCCGAAGTCATTCCAGTATTTAAAAAAGGAGATAAACAAATGGCATCAAACTATCGTCCTATTTCCATTTTATCGCAATTCGACAAAATCTTCGAAAAAATGCTTTGCAACAGAATTTCGGATTATCTAGAGTCTAGAAAAATATAAATTATTGAATCAAAATCAATTTGGTTTTAGAAAACATCATTCCACAACTCATGCTGTTAGTTATATACATGAAAAACTCCTGCAAAACGTTGATAAAAATTGCTACAGTTGCTGCGTATTTTTGGACTTGTCAAAGGCGTTCGATACCGTCAATCACGAAATTTTGTTGTATAAACTTGAGCGACATTTTGGAGTAAGGGAAAAGCCCTAAATTTATTAAAAAGCTATCTGAGCGATTGTCAGCAATATACCAAAATACTAAACTATAAATCTTCATGTCAGTACGTAAGCTGTGGGGTTCCACAGGGATCTTGTCTAGGACCGCTACTGTTTTTAATGTACATCCAGTGGTGTAAAAAGTATTTTAAAACTGTATTTAAATAAAAGTATTGTTACTGTCGGCAAAACTACTCGAAGTAAAGTAGAAAGTATTGACCAAAAAAACCACTTAAGTAAAACAGACGTTTGGTGGTACAGAATTTGAAGATGGCTTGAAGTAGAAGATTCATTTTTCCCAAAGCTTTTCATCTGACACTCTTCAGGGGAAATCGTCAGAATGAAGAATAAGTGAACCGAACTGATTTAAAAAGGGAAAGAAAGAGCTCTGATTGGAAAAGCCTTCCTCATCGGTGCAAAGCCAACAACTCTCCTCGGCAATTTCATGAGTCTGTTATTGCTCAACACCTTCTTGATAACCCTGTATGTGCTTCTCATTACAATGACGACAAATTTTCAATTCTTGCTCAAGGCCATTCTCTCTTTCATCTTTCCGCTCTGGAAGCCACTTTTATAAAATCTCTCAAACCTATCCTCTGCAAACAAAAAGATTTCGTTTATTCTTTGAAACTATCTTAAACCTTTGACTCCCTAGCCAATCAGAGCTCTTCTGTCTGATTTCTATTGGCTGCTTCTAACCAACCAATCACAGCTCTCTATTTCTAACCAATCAGAGCTTTTTCTTTCCCTGTTTAAATCAGTTCGGTTCACTTATTCTTCATTCTGACGGTTTCCCCTGAAGAGTGTCAGATGAAAAGCTTTGGGAAAAATGAATCTTCTACTTCAAGCCAACTTAAGTAAAAGTAAAAAAGTAGTCATTTAAAAACTACTTAAGTAAAAGTATAGCGTTCTCAATCGTTTAAATGTCAACTGCACACTTGCCGATAATAACTTGCTCTGTAGGTGAAAAAATGGTGAAGAAATTATTACCGCTCAGATGGCTGAGTGGATAGAGCGTCTGCTTCTGGAACGGTAGACTGGGTGTTCGATTCAGAGTAGGGTACCAATGACTTAAAAGTTGGTATTCATAGCTTCCCTGCATGATGCTTAGCATCAAAGGCGACAGCGTGAAGAACAAGCCGGCAAGTTCATTTGTTGTGCCGTTCAGAACCACACTTAACGATTTCCCTATCTCGGAGTTACAGACAAGTGGCTCGAAACTCCTTAGCGAGCTCGTTATAGCGCCTCTATCTCAAAGACGGATAAACATATGAATAATAAGCATTAACTCAGAAGCAGAAACCTGCTTATTTCTGTTAACAGTTAACACTTCAATTTTTGCTTTGCAATTTGCTTTTTTCCATAATTAAGATTAAAAAAAAAATACAATAGTCAGTAGTTTTACTGCTAGGCCTAGAAGTTTATGGAGTATTATTGCGAACACATTAAGCATTTTCTGTTACTTGCGATCTTGCAGTAATTACAGACTACAGTGACATTGCATGCGATGCAACTTTGCAACGCAAGATTTTAGGTGCAACGAGGGATTTCAAGTGAGACTAATAACTCAATGACTACTTAGTACTTTTCTAAAATAAGAACTACCCAAGTAGTGTTACTTCATACTAAAAGTACTTAAGTAAACGTAAAAGTAGCCAAAAATTACACCACTGTGTACATCAATGACCTCCCTCTAGCTTCCAAATTTCAATCTACACTATTTGCTGATGGCACTTATCTCTGTCTAGAGGGAAAGGACTTGAAAACCCAGCAAATTGTTGTAAACACGGAATTGCAAAAAATTGATAATTGGCTGCGTAGAAATAAACTTTTGTTAAACTACAACAAAACAAACTTTTTGTTAATCAATAAACACCCGTATAAAAAACTTGAATGTAATTTTACCTTATGTATTAACAATACAAGCATAAACCGAACGGACTCTGTAAAATACCTTGGAGTATACTCGGATGATACGCTCAACTGGTCCTCACACATAACACATTTGTCTTTGCAATTAGCAAGATACTCCAGAGTGTTCTACCGTTTACGAAAACTAGTACCCCGCATATCTTGCGTACGTTATATTATTCTATGGTACATAGCCGAGTGCAATATGGAATCACTTTATGGGGCTCTACCTTCCACTCAACCTTGAGAGAACTTGAGATGCGACCAAACGACATTGTTCGAACAATGACAGGCAGACGAAAAATCGATCATGTGTCCCCCCTCTGTATAAAAATTTATCTTTGTTAAAATTACAAGACATTTATAAACTAGAACTTGCTAAGTTCATGTATCAGTTATTCTTTATTAAACTCCCAAAAATTATTGAGTCTGCGTTTTCAAAAATCGAAAATATTCACAACCATAATACCAGACATAGGCCTACCCATAATACCAAATTTGTTTTATCTAGAGTGTCTAAAAATGCTGCAAAAAATCAACTATCGTTTAAAGGAATCAAACTTTGGCAATTAATACTAGATAGGATCAAAACCCTATCATGGTTTTCGTTTAAAAACACGCATAAACAAAGTTTATTATCGCAATACCTAGAAGAAACTTTGTAAATGTAGGCTTAAGCTAACGTATTATAAATCGTTGTTTTGTAAACTAAAATCGGCATAAAATCGTTCGCAAATATTGTAATTGTTATTATGTCTTCACTCGTTTCGACAGGCTGACACTGTTTTTCTCGGTAGAGTTCACTTACCACTGTACTTACGTTGCCAGGGGGCATCTTGACTTGAAAACTGTATAGTTTTTCGATGCTCCCTGATCTTAACCACTTGCTAAATTTGTTCGTCTTTCGTGGACAGAGAACCGTGGGACTGCTCAATGGAATTTTAATTTGCTAAAAAACTTTATGACAGACTAGGCCTGGAATAGATAGTCGTCCCGCGGGCGTCAGTTTACGAATGATGTTCAATGTTTTATTGCTTTTCCTTGTGCTCATCTTTCTCGCGTGCCGATGCAAGTCTATATATATGAAATACTACTGGATAAATGGTAAGTCTTAAAGACTTACTAAATAAACGCTGTAAAAACCAATTCTACGACTAGTTTCGCGGTTTGACCGCTCATCAGGTAAACTCAGGTTTTAAACCCAGGACCTTATGATTAAGAGCTTTACCTCTCCAACCTAGTCGTAGAATTGCGCGAAATTAAGAACGCGAAACTAGTCGTAGAATTGGTTTTTACAGCGTTTATTTAGTAAGTCTTCAAGGCCTACCATTTATCCAGTTGTATTTCATATATATAGATTTACATCGGCTACTCTTCTTTCATTACTTGTAAAATCAGGCCTGCCATTGCCGACACATGCCAACTAGGCTAACTGCTCAATGCTAAGCTTGCAGTTGCAGGGGCTTGAGTATGTATAGCTGAAAATTGCATTGAAAACGCTATCAGCCCGGTGGGCGCGTGGTTAGAAAGGTAAAACTCTCGGTCACAAGGTCCTGAGTTCAAAACCTGAGTCTACCTGATGAGCGGTCAAACCGCGAAACAAGTCGTAGAATTGGTTTCTACAGCGTTTATTTACTAAGTCTTTATAAGTCTTTAAGGTCTACCATTTGTCCAGTTGTATTACATTACTTACTTACATAAGTTTTCAGCAGTGGCGTATTCTCAGGGTGTTCAAGGTGTACAGTGAACACCCTGACATTTAGAAAAAAATACTTTTTTTCAACTTTTTATAATCTTTTTTATTTTTAGTAACTTTTGTGATAAAACTTTTCGTTCAGAAAGTAAATTTTACTACTTTTCCGTTTAAAATCATTTAATAGTTGCAATTTTTTGCAATTACCATAAAAATTGATTTTCTTTTGGCTGACGTCAACCTGGGTGTTCACCGAACCCAAGTAAACACCTTGACTACTATAAACAATTCAAAAAACTGAAAAAAGAAAAAAGCGATCAGCAACATCCTAATGTACATCCTAATGTACAAAGCATGGCCAAAGCAAAACATGGCCTCTGGCATAGGACTGTAGGACCTAACCTAGTCAGCTTTAATATCATTTTTATAGACAACCAGAATACTGGTACAGTTGATTGATTGTTTCTTCATTTTTATCCTCCAGTTCTATGGCTATTATCCTAGATCTGTAGATACGATCATGCAAATAAGCAAATTGGAAACCTTGTCACTTGGTGTGGCAAATGGCAATAGTAGGCTAGTATGATTCAAGGGACTTGGAGCTATAAATTCTTCACTTGTGGCAAACAATATTTACACGTAAGCACTCATAGTTGATACTTATTATTTTTTCTTTTAAGGCATTGGCTATTTTGCTGCATGTGGCAGGGATACCAGCCCCCAGATTCGGTTAGGTTTGGTTAAGGTTAAATTTAGTTATGGTTCGGTTCAGTTATGTATACAACCGAAACTCTAACTCTCTCACCAAACCTAATCCTAACCAAACCTAACCCTAACCAAACCCGGGGGCTGATACTCGACGTTACCCTGAGGCAAGATAGACCTGAATGTCATTTTGCCCTGTTACGTCACGTAGGCCTACGATAAGACGATGAAACAAAATTTTAAAAACTTTCTGAATCCAAAGCCTGAATCCCAAATGCAAACCCCATTTCCAAACTCAAATAGCCCAAAGACTTGGAAGTGGCCATTTTTACAGACCGTAGTATTTGCCTCTTTGGTTTATTTCATTACTTCGTCACGCTCTTGCACAATTGGGGAGAGCGCGAGGGATAATAAACGAAACAAAGAGTTTATTTGTACGGGTCTATAGAAATAGCCCTTGCCAAAAAAATTACTAGTAAAAAAATCAAAAAAAAAGAATAAACCTTATATAACAAAATAACAATTCAACAAATAAGCTTCCTCGATGGCCTTAGCTATATCTTCAGCAAAATCTTCTTCGTTCTCAAGCTTACGGTTTGCAATGGCAGTGACATCATACACTTATAGTCTATAGTGACATTTTGAATTTTATATAGTTTTAGCATAGAATTGCTATTGTCAAAGTAGTTGGTTTTGGCATGCGTTGAATGTTTTGTTTAATGTTATTTGCCACAGTGACGGGTAATTTTTTTACAGCAATATTTATGCAACCCAAGATTTAAAACCTGATGATAAAATTGAAATAAATGTACAACAATATTCAAACACACATGTAAGCAGTGGTGGGATTAAATTTTTTTCTCAGGCAGTTCCATAACCAAAGTTATATTTTTAGCCGGTTCTGTTTCAACTAATGGCACAAGTATAAATAGTAATGCTGGCCGGTTCGCTGATCTCGTAAAATTTTGTGGGACGATTATATTGAACCAGTTGAATCCCACCATTGTATGTAAGTCTGAGTAGCAACGATGTTTAGTCTTGCTTTTTATCATTTTCAAATTTTTTGTATCTGCTTGTTACAAAGTTTGTCACTATTTTGCTTCTCTTGTACCATTTTTAATGTCTTCCTGTAGTTAATATCTTACTGTATTTCTTGTTGCATTGACGCTTTTGACGGTGTGGAATAACTGTAAGGCACTGCTACTACTAACTTGATTTGTTGTTAATTGCAGAATGCTATTTTAATAAAGTATTTTACATGTGTGTGTTTTTAATTTGCAAAATGAAAACTTTAATTTTCTCATTGTTAGAAAATAGTTTTTTAAATCGTTCATTTGATGGAAAACAAGAAATTGCCAAAAGAGGAAAGTGCTATGAAAAACCTTGCTAATGTTTGCACATAGTGGAACAAAAGCAGTTACACACAAATTTTCTTACTCTTAAGTTTGATAAAATACTTAGGCCCACAGAATTCGTTCTATGGGATTTGGAATAAAAGTTTCTTGGATCATGCTCATTGGACTGATGGTATGCAATGGCAGAAGAAGTCTAAGAAGCATATATATATATGCAGTATATAATAATGAAGGTTACTCAGCAATGTCATTGTCCTTCCTGCTCCCAAATACATTGATCGGCAAATATCAATACAAATTCAGTTGGTATCACTCTTCACTTGGTCTTCGGATATCTTATTACTTTTACTGGGCTAAAAACACAGCAGTAACGTAGTAGCTTTTTATTAACTGTATGGGCGTTTCTGCCTTCATGGCTTCGTCAGTACAGTATACTACTAGGCTAATAAACACATAATGGAAACTGAACAAAAAATGCAGCAGATATGAAACAATTCATTATGACGTCATAAATTTCAGTCATAAACAGTTGTCTTCAGGGCATATGAATTCTCTCCCGGTATCCTTATTTCCAATCTGCATATCCATCGAAATGGCACAAAGAGTCCTAGGAACACATACCGTCTCCCTGGACTAAAGTAGATGGAAGAAGAAAGTAATTTGTGGATTTCCTTCATCCTTGTGTGCGGAACAGAACTTTAAAAGCTGAACTCGAACACCAAATTTATAGTCTTCTATACATATAACCGTTGCTGAATGTTTTTGTGTTGAAGCAAGTAATCGAAGATTGCAGGTGTTGACCATATTGGATGGTGGTGATACTATGGAACAATGCGAGATACAGGCTTGGAATAACATTATTTAGCTGAGACTAGTAATACCATGTAGAGTGCTCTAATCCCTATCTTCATTTCTACCAAAAACTGTATAAGGATGGCACAAAGGGTCCATAGGAACACATACCGTCTCCTCTTTCAAGGCATTTGAATTACAACCCGGTATCCTTATTTCCAATCTGCATATCCACCCAAGATGAGATGATATCCGAAGACCAAGTGAAGAGTGATACCAACTGAATTTGTATTGATATTTGCCGATCAATGTATTTGGGAGCAGGAAGGACAATGACGTTGCTGAGTAACCTTCATTATTATTATTAGCTCAATCAAATATATATCTAAAGTGGCAATGACTTTCCCTTGGATGGATATGCAGATTGGAAATAGGGATACCGGGATGTAATTCATATGCCTTGTAAGAGGAGACGGTATGTGTTCCTATGGACCCCTTGTGCCATCCTTATACGTTCTTCAAAACCAATTTGGATTTGATTTAGAGCACTCTCTAGTATTTACATGCTTTCAAAGTTAATATATGCAGTATATATATTGATGCATTTTATATTTTGGATGTGTTCTGTCAGAGTGAATGCAGCTTTAGACAGCCAAAGGTTGGAAAAACATTTGTAGTTGCAATGAGAATGCAATGAGAAAATATAGAAGTTTTTACAACTTTAATCCATGCAACTTGTTTTTTAAGCAGCACAAGAGTTGCCTTTTAAAAGACATGATAAATCACCATCATTCTTCAATGGAATTAATTATATTGAACTTCTTGAATACCGGTACGCAAAAAAATATGATACAGGTTTAAATGCTCATCTTCAAGCAGCTACAACATTCATAAAAACTTCTATCAGCTTAAATAATTTAATGAAAGCTTTACAGATCTTATGCTGGATGCAGTTGCAAAAAAATTGAAGAATCTGAACTTTTTGTGGCTATTATTTAAGAGGAGACTCAATTGCAGTTGAATAGAAGGGATAAGATGAGACCCTAAATATTACCATAAAATCTCAGCTTTCCTCAGTTGTCAGTCTCGCGATAAAGTCATTGCAGACTACAAGCTTGCCGTATTACCGCGAGGCCTGGTGACCACGCCATGCGAATCATCTTAAAAGAATTTTCCTTTATGCAAAGTCTGGACATGATGTCAATCCGAAATACTGTCTTTGTTGACTTTACTGATTACTCAGCGGCTTTTTTACAATCAAAGTTATCAGTAGTTGATGAATGTCTTTCAACTGAAAGCGCAAGTAAACCTTTCCTCAAATTGCTTTTCTTACACTGGTCATAAGAGTCATGGTCAAACCTAGCGGGTTGAATGCTCCAGAGGCAGACAATGTATATCCACTCGGACATCTCATCGATAATTTTTAAATAAATCAGGGGCTATTGAATTTTAAGCATCAAGTTGATATACTCATGTGTTGTGCATTGTTTGATATTGTACTACTCCAACCATTAAATGACGAACGTTTCATTTATTTTTTGAAAAACGATGCCTTAGTACAAAACGATTCGTGTTTACTGTTTAAAATATGCTTGCTTTCACCCATATTAATGGCATAAAAATCAAATGTGGTTACTAGTTGCCCCACAATTTGAAGTTGTATCCCCATATTGTAAATCTTCATCAGTGATAGTCAATGGGGCAGCCAGCATTGCAGCGACAAACGGGGGGTCTGGGAAAGCTGTAAATGATATTACGCCCCCCAGGGTATAATAGGTATTTTTAAAGAGTGAACACCCAGTCAAAAAGGTCACCGTACGCCACTGATTTTCAGGGGTGAGGCTTGAGTCAAAAATGTGCTGATCTTGCAACTTTTGGGGTCCATCCACAAGTGTTAAAGTACTAACTTATTATTATGCGTAATAACTAAAGATTTACCTTCGACTTTAAATTCTTCAGCTTTTTGAGTTGTTTTCTGCGAATCTGCATAAAAAATTGTTTTTACTATCGACTTTATTCTTCCATGTTTTAGTGCAGTACGTTCTCTGACTAAAATACTCGTTCTTGAATCGTGATTAAGGTTGAGAACCATCGGCGGTGTCTCTCCATTTTTATCAATGTGACGCCACAGAAACTTCTTTAAAAATATAATACAACCAAGCTTTGATAAATCAAGTGCCGATCTTTTCAAATTGCTTTTCGATTTATATTAACGACTGTAAAATAAAAAAAAAATAGCGGCAAACTGAGTCAACAAATCAAAAACAACAGTAACCAAGTTGTCCAAGTGAACAAATGTTTATGAAACATCTCGGAGTTAAATAGAGCCACAAAAGCTGATGCAGCTAGAAAAACATAATCGCAGTTAAGTCGATCGAGGATTTTTTCTCTCTTGTGATAAATCTTGCAAGAACAACCTAATCGCAAAAAAATATTGTGTAACACTGCATTCTCATGATTTATTTCGTCATTGTGCAACATTGCAGTGACGTTTTTCTATCGATTTATTTCGTCATTGCGCAACACTGCGGTGACGTTGTTTTTTCGATTTGTTTCGTTGAAATTTGAGATTGGGCTAATTAATTTTGCAGTTACGTTTTACGCTTGAAAACCAAGCGAAAATGATGAATAGAAAAAAAAAAAAAAAACGTGTTGGATGGAGTTAAATTCCAACTTCTCAAAATACTAGCATCAAGAGGCCGCATTTTACCAAAAAAAATGATATTAAAAGATCCTTACTAATTATTAAAAGTAATTTACCTTTGACAACGGGATGAGTAACATCATAAAACGTCAAGTAATTAAAAGTGATTTCAATTATTTTGAATGCACTTGAAATTATCACGAGGTTTAAGCACAAGGTGATATAACGCTTAATTCACACATGGCAAACTGTTATATTTTGCACCCACACTGTAAAAAATTTTGGGTAATTGCATTGCCCAATTTTGGGCAAATGTATGCATTACCCAAAAAAAACGGTCAAAAACCCAATTTTTTTTGGGTATGATAAGCAAAAACCCAAAGTCGATTTTGGGTTCTGCATGACCCAAAGCACATCACCCAAGTAAATTGGGTTAAAAACTGTATACCCAAAAATAAATTTTGGGTAATCGTTTTTGCAAATATTAATTTGGGTAATGTGGTAGCAAACCCAAATTAAATTTTTGGGTGAGTGTTATGACTATTGTTTTGGGTCAATGGATTTTAAACCCATTAATTTTTTTTGGGAAATAATTCCTGAAATAATAACTTGTGTATATTGTTTTTAAAGCCAAAAAAATTTTTGGGAAAATGTTAAATAACTTATTTTGGGAAAGTGAATTTTAAAACTAAGATCTTTGGGGAAAATTTTTAGATAATAGATTGGTTTTAAACTCAAAAAACGGGTTGCACTTTAAGCAATTCTTAGTTTAGGAAACATTGAGTGCAAAACCCAGTTGCTTCATATAGCACTCGATGAGTTTTCATACGGCCCGCGCTTGTTGCTGCTAAATGTATTATTTTTGGCCTACAAGCACATGTAAAGTTAGATAGCCTGTCCAATCTAACTGGAGGTTGCTTTTTTACGCTGTAAATGCGACAAGACTATCTGATTGAGACGACAAAAACCGGCGAGAAAAGTTTAAACCATTATTACGTCATAATTGCAACAGAAACCATTTTTGTTACGAAGAGCAGCAAAACACATAGAACCACAAAAGATTATTAGCCTTCGGGTACTTTACATTATGAAATTTGTTCCTCTTGGAGAAAACTTTGGCGCCCCTGGTCTAAGGCCAACCACCAAAAACCTTACATGCTTTATCTAAGTTGATCACTTGGTCTGTAGGATAATCGAGCCGTCTAAAAATGTTCTGAGATTTATCTGCGTGTTTGGCAGATATTGGAGCTGGGCAAGCCATCTTAAATTTTTATAGCATTTATCTACGGGCATTGGTAAATGTTGCTACATTAGCAAAACGGAAAGCCGGAAGCCATAGTAGTCTGCGATTTATTGCTTTTCAAGGCCTTACCACGCGCATGCGCTTAAATTTTGCTTAGACGGAAATGCTAAGCATTATAAACTAGCATTTGTGTAGCTGTTTTGCTTGATGAGACAGAATGCGTCATCTACCCCAAATTGATATAGGCCTAGTTAAATTTTGCAGTATATTTCCACTTGAAATAAAACCGATGACAACCCCAATTTCACAAGTCATTTAATAAGCTATTGTTGTCTTTTTTCTCACTACTTATGCTATAGCAATTTTAAGTTACATACCTGTGTCTAGTCATTTTAATTTCAAGTTCAACATTATTATGATAGACAGTTGCGCAAGCGGCTAACCTTCACTCTACCGCATAAACCAAACAACCTAAGCTTTCAACTTGCAGTATACCATCGTTTGTCAGCGTAATTTATTAATTTAGCTGGCAGACTTTAATAATAATTAAATGTGCATGATGTAATTCATCATTCTAATAAAATAGCACTTTTCAGAAATTAATTAAGTTTTACTTTACGCTTCAATAAACTTTACGGTTTAGTGATCAGCGCAATCAGTGAGCGCCAAAATAATCGAAATTCGAATTAATTGATGCGTCGGAACTGAAGCTGCTGCTTCTCGCTGGAGTAAAAAGCTAATTTAAAATCTAAAGGTTCCGGCAACGACTTAGGTAGGCTATGTAGACACAATGATTTTAAAGTTATCTGCAGATTCATGTGTTCAACTTGCTGAAGTGAGCTATCATAGTATGCAGTATCTACAGATTTGGAAATGCTGCGAAGACCACAAGTACTAGTAGTCCGCAGGTCTTTTTATTACTAGCTACTAGACTTAAGACCTAGCTGCCTAGTCAGATGTCAGTAAGTTACTGGTTGCGCATGCTTCTTTTAGGTCTGCTAATGGCGGGATAGAAAATTAAAACAACTTGTTTTTTGACGAACTTTTAAATAATTTGAATTTGGAAAAGCTTATCAGAAGGCAAAAAAAATTTCAAGGTCTACTGGTACTGACCCTTCTCAGTGATTCTTAACTCCTAGAGTGCACTAGTACAGGCAGAGTTGGGCATTTATCGCGATAATTTATCGGCGATAGTTATCGGCGATAACTTTTTATCGATTATCGTTATCGCTCAAAATAGTTTGGATTTATCGATTACCGTTATCGCTTTTGTTGAATATTTCGTTATCGCCGATAAATTATCGCGATAAACGATTTTTTATGTACGCAGAGTTTAAACTTCAAAGTTAGTGAGTTGGCGCTATGGAAAAAACACGGTGTCCATTAAGACTTGTTGTAATTTTTAAAAATTATTTCTTCGTTTGGCTTAATTTCACGGCAGGGTCCGTGAACTGCTCTCTTTTCTTGAAAAATTTAGAAAAAACATTTTCGCAATTCGACTTACAAAAAAAAACTTCGTCAAACACATCGAAAATTTACCGCAACATTTATCGGAAAAATTTATCGGCGATAATTTATCGATTATCGATATCGCTTTAAAAAATTGAAATTTATCGATTATCGGTATCGCCCAGGACTTTTTTGAAGTTATCGATTATCGTTATCGCTGTAGTACAGAATGGTTTATCGTGCCCATCACTGAGTACAGGTACGGAGGAATGGTAGAACTGGAGATTGGAGTGACTACAGTTCAAATTTAGAGTTGTTAAGCTGGGTTTGCATAAGCTAAAAAAATAGTGCAAAACGGTGAGAAGCTGAGCTTTTATTTTATAGGCCTAATGTCATGCAACTTGGCTTTGCTAGTTCAGCAAAGTGGAGCCAAGCTTCATTGCAAGCTTCAAAGAACAAACAAAGCTCAGCTCTGCTCCATTGACGTTTTTTTGTTCGTGTAAACCCACTATTAGTAGTTGCAAGTTGGACCATTAGAGGTTGGAGTTGATAAGAGTTTTGGGGAAATCTGAAGCTGAGTTGATCTGAGAAAAATGAGTCAATCTAAATGAGCCTCCATGTGGAGAAAACCGATTTGGAAATGACACTGCTGCCACTTCCCAATTTTATGTTAAAGTACCACAATACCCATTACACTGATACTGGTATGGATCTTGCTTATCCAAAGTGTTGACTGGATATATAAGCAATCAAATAGCTTGCAATGTACATTTATTGATGTAAAAACATGGTAAATTTCAGAATTAGAGAATGGGCCTAGCAGTCATGTTATATAGCTGATGCTTCATGCTGTTAATGTGATGTATGTACAACTACTGTGTCGAATTGTCATTGAAGTTTCTGATCATCAATTCATCATAACATGTATTTACCTTTGTGTGTGAAACCAAAACAGACATGCAACGAATCAAGGTAAGTGACTGATAAACAGTAAACATTATGCATGTTGTGTTGTAAATGCTAAGGCATTATGTAATGCTTCACACTAATAACTGATTGTATATGATACCCAGTTTTGTTAGGCATCCATGTGGCAGTGATAAACATTTAAATTGTTTTGTGAAACAGTCAAAAATGTGCCATCATATATTTAAAATATTGACAGAAGAGCAGTTCAAACTTTTTCTCGATATGCCATTCACATCAATACGAATATGAGTATGTTACCAATCAAGTGCATTGTGATTATTCTACTTCATACTGCTATTTATAAATTTTTGCCTACCTAAGGCGCTTTAACCAATAGGCCCGGTATGCAACTCATAGAAAGTGACACGTGATTATGTAGTGAGTGGTTTCATGATTTTACGTATGCAATAAGCAGTAAAATCAAAGAACTTGGTGCAAAAAATATGGCTTGACATGCACTGCATTGCTCCCTGCAGCTGTGTGTTAGAAACTTGTTATGATAGTATACTACTCTTTCAGTTTTATTATGTAAAGTTAAAGCAGTGGTTATGACACATTGGCAACATGCATATAAAATAATTCACAGTGGATTATTTTTGCATCAACCTCTTTGTTTCATGAAAATCAGCAAACTTATTTTGTGACGATTACAGGTCAGCATAATTTGATGCTAGTCAAGCTGTTGCATGTTGTTTTCTGTGTCTTTGATAAAAAATTATTATTAAATCAAGTAATGCGGCGTTAATGAACTTTGTTGATTGGAAATTTGAAATAATGTTTAAAATTTGAAAAGGCTATAGACTGGCTAAATTTTTTGTAGCTGTTGTTCCTGTTACTAAAAATGATCAAACCTCAATTAGCAGTTTTTATCCAATGGTTTTTATTGGGTAAAGAAATTAAAAATGTAATTCCACATAAGCAAGCCTGCTCCAAGCAAGTGGTTTATTGCTAAACGTTTTTGTGAAGTTTCAGAAATTGATTGTTTGGTACAGTTAAACATAAATGATGATTATTTAGTTGGGATGCAAAGGTGTGAACAAACCTAAAGACTGCCATGGTAGCCCATGCTAAGGTTTTTATGTGCTTAACGCTAAGAAAGCATAAATTATAAAGCGCTAGAGTCCTTGTTTGCTTGTCTGTTATTTAAGACAAACTCGATTATTTAAGACAAATTAGACAAACATAGAGTTTGTCTATTTTCTATTTTTTTTTTTTTTGTCTAATTTTTTTTATCATCATAAAAATTGGTTTACTTGCCTGTCTATAACGCGCAAAGGTTTTCATCAACGCATAAAACTGTTCAGTTCCAAAAGACCTGTTCGCACTGTAGATAGCAGTAAATAATAATTTGGTTTGAAACGCTATATGTTTTGTTATTACCATATTGCTTCACGCTACAATAAAACCGAATTGTCTCTTTTGTTCTATATCTAAGACACCCCATCACTCGAACTGCTGAAGATTTGACCTTAAATGAAAGCCTACCAAAGCAGATACGCGGGCTCTCCAGTTTGCTTTTTCTTACCCAGTCATTCCAAACTGTTTTTCATAGTTGAAATTTAACAAAAGCACTGCTGGACATAAGCCCAAGTTTAAACGGTTTCTTTCAAATACTGCAATTTATATAATCTGATGGAAATTTTATTTTCATCATGCGCTTTTCTGGCTCATTATTTATATACAATATTTGGGCTTACAATTGCTCCATCTTTTTAGGGAATTCTGCGAAGAATGTGCATCGAAACACTAAATTCTGCAGACAGTTGATGCTATCTAATGCGTCCTGAATAGCACAAAAGGCTTGAATGAAAGCGAACGGAAAAAACAATTGAGACAAATGGTAACATAAAAACTTCTCAGATGCATAATATGCGAAAACAGACGTTTTAGGGGGAAAACTTTGAACTGATAACTTGTCGAATTTATTCCAAAGAAGTGTGTTGCTGCTTACCGATTGTATAACATTTGCACTAAACATTGTTTGCCCGTCTTTGTTTCCTGTGTTCTATTCTAACGTATGGGTGTCATGTTTTTTTAGCCTATTTTGTTTGGTTAGTTTTTATGCAACATCATGACTGTGGCTGGTTGCTTATTGACATAATTTTGCTTCAGCGGAATATCTGACTGACATAACGCAAATATAATTAGGCATAGTCGAAACCTTCGTGACACAAGCTCTTGGTTATGGTTGAGAGCTACTGTAATTGCCTTTTAACATCTTGTTAAACTTGATTGATGCTAACCTTGTTTTTGTGAGCGCACAATAGTTTGCACTTAAAGTGCACAGTAAATTGTTGATAATAACTGAAATTAATTAATTTTATGTATCATAATACTTCATTATTTTGTATCTTTGCAAAAGCATTATTTTGTATTGTCTCTGCGTATGCACTTCATTTTTTATTCTTTGAGTAGCATACTGTAACTGCTCCGTATCTATGATTGTTTATTTTTTTACATACATTTGTGAGTTAAAAATGCTTGGGTTTGCATATGGTTGTGGCAGATTTCTATTTGTGCTTGCAGGAATTGGTTACTTGCAATTCTCATTTAAATTGAGGTCATAATCGCATAATATTTACATCGTTTGGATCAGTTTTATTTATAATCGCTTCATATATGAACCTAAACATGTTCAAATAATCAATGCTGTTATTTGTTGAACATTTAATTTGTACCTATTTCTTTTGACAATATAAAGCATTATTGCAATATTTTGTTGTGCATTTCTTGTGAACCCTCCATTATTAAGTGATTATGACGACTGTTGTGATTACGAGTTAAGCAAAAACGCATTCACAAATATTAATCGGAAAACCCAAATCTGAAAATTGGGCTTTTTTCCTTAGCTAAAAGCTTTTGGGACAAAGCGCCCAAATTTTCAGCTTGGGTATTAATTACCCAATTTTCTTGATCTACAAGATTTAAGGTTAAACACCCAAATTGAAAATTTGGGTCGTTATTACCCAAGTTGACAAATTGGGTTTCTCAGCCTTCGAGCCCAAAATTTTCAATTAGGTTTAAAGACCCAAGTTTGTAGTTTGGGTCAAGTTACCCACTGTACTTGGGTTATGGATATTGGGTTAACAAACCCAACTTTGTAAATTGGGTCGTTATTACCCAAGTTGGCAAATTGGGTTTCTCAGCCTTCGAGCCCAAAATGATAACCCAAGTTTTTTGGGTCTACGTTACCCAATTTGATTTACAGTGTACTTGTGGACACGGATGAACGTCCCATCGCCCCCTAAGGGGGCCATTGGCTCTCAGTTAGGAATCCTTGTTCTAGGACAAATAGGCACCAGAACTAATGAGTTCCGGACAATTGGGTCCGCGACTAAACCCTGACTTATTTGTCTGGGACCCAATTATCCGGGACGCATATTTATGTAATGTACCCGACACCAGCCGAACCTCACATTCCTGATATGTTAACCACATGTCGCAAGCGAAGCCAACCGTGACAAAAATCGAACAAAACTAGTGCAGCGCTTCCCTCCATATGCTGGGCTCTAAGTCACCGAGCCATAGAAAAGTCACAGCAGTTTCGCAAATAATGGCGATTGTAAACCCACGCTTTGTTGGAAAAAAGCTAGGTTCTGCTGGTGTTGGGTACATTACATAAAAATGCGTCTGGGACCCATTTGTGCGGGACCAATTTGTCTGGGACCCAAATGTCCAAAAACTGTCTGGGTAACCCAGCAATGGCTGCGTTTCGCTTCAAATGGCTTCATTTCTCGATGAACGATGCGCCATCTAGCTTTTCTTTTTGTGATATCAATGTTCTCTAATAGAAATGCTTTTTACATTTCTGTCAAAAATACATTCACTTCGTTTTTTTTTTATTTGTTTGTTTTATTAGTTTTGCTCTAAATCAAAAATTTTGCATTAACTTCAAAAAAATTACATCAACTTCAATCGAAAAAAAAAAGCATTAACTTTAATCAAAATATAAATTGCATTAACTTTCGAAAACAAAGATGGCTTCTTCTCTTGTTGTTATGTCAGACTCTGAAAAAAAGCAAAAATATGCAAACATTTGCACACCATAAATGGTTGTTTTTGAATACACTAGGCACCGGTTGAACATTAGGTGGTTTGACGTAGGAGTGGCAGTGTTCGGTAATCAAGATTTTGAGGACTCGGACTCGTGATTTTTTTTTTTTTAACTTGGACTCGAGTCATTTGTTTTTCTTGCAACTTGGGATTTGGATATCGTGAAAAAAATATGGCAAGTGAGTTAACAGAAAACGAGGAAATGTTCGACAGTTTCTAGAATATTGACTTTTTGAGCGCTAATAAACGAAGGTTTATCTAGCTTATTCCACTGGCGTAGCAAGTTTTGGTCAATAATTTTTGCACAGCATCAACCACTTGTTTTCACATATCCAAAAAAATGAAAATTCGCAACTTGTTTTTTTGTGCTTTTGTAGTGAACTCGGTTTTAAAATTCCAATTTTTAATGATTTTCAGGTTGGCAATTTTGCCATTTCATTCATAAAAATATTTCTGCCTAAACATCGTCATTAAATTTTATTCTTAATGACATCACAGAAGCATTTCAATTTGTTTATACAAATATTATAATTACAGTATTACGAAGTCGCACGAAGTTTTCTAATATTAAGTGTTTTCAGTTTGCAACTTGCAAATTACAACTGTATCGTACTAAAGTGGAAGTTCAATCTTCAGCGCAATGGGTTTGACTTGGAACTGCAAAATAGCAAGAATGTTTCTAATCAATAATTTGCATACCAATGATTGAGCACTTGCCTTTTAAAATAGCGTTTGACTGCTTATAATGCGCTTGCTACTTATAGTAAAATCAGGGTGCAGTTTGGTGTACTGACCCAGTGCTGTGAGGTAAAATATTATGCAATTTGCAAGCTATTACAATGTTTAAAATGTACCTTTGAGAAATAACTTGAGTGCAGTAATAGTTGAATTGCGACTAGTGATTGACAGCTTACAACTTGCTAGCTACCCATATATCTGCGAGTAGAATTTGGTACAGGCTACTGATGTAAGTTGAATTGTTTTGCATTCTATGTAGTTTTAACTTCTGAGTACTTAGTGCTACCAAGCAGTTCTTCTGAGTACTTAGTGCTACCAAGCAACAAGCAGCAATTGCCAAGTGAAATTCTGGAGCGGATTGTTTTCGCTTGCACGCTCGGTTAGGTTGCACTCTTCGCTTGCACGCTCACGCTCGGTTAGGTAACAGCTCAGATGGCCGAGTGGTGTAGAGCGTCTGTCTCTTGAGCTGCAGACTCGGGTTTGATTCCGAGTTGGGTCAAACCAATGATTTTAAAATTGGTATTCACAGCTTCCCTGCTTGACGCTCAGCATTAAAGGGACAGTGTGGAGAACAAGCCGGCAAGTCTACTTGTTGTGCCGTTGGGAAAGGCACTTAGCGGGATTTCCTCATCTTGGTGTGGTAAACAGATGGCTGGTAACTCCTAAGCGAGCTCATATAGCGCATTGATCGCTTTCTCGTGATAGGAGGATAAATATGCAACTAACTATAACTAACTATAACACTCGCTGGGACACTATATGCTGGACAATATTTATTAGAAAACGACCAATGTGCTGCATATTACAGCGATGATCAATTCTCTATTCTAGACACTGCGCGCAGTCTTTTCCATCTCAGTCTGCTCGACGCCAACTGCATTAGAGTACGGCGACCTAATCTATGCAAACACAAAGAGTTTGTCTATACTTTTAAACTGTTTAAGTAGAATTCGGGTTCGCACGGCTTGTCCAATCAGAACTGCACGCGACTTTCCCGCGTTCGATTGGATTCGCCAATGTAACTACCGCTTCGCTGCCATCCGAAACTGATATTTATGAATCGCCAGACCTTGCTTTTAGAGATGTGCATAACCGTTACTTTTGAATAACTTTAGAACAGATATTTGATACTTTATATCCGTTACTTGTATTCGTTTAGATAATCACGAATCAAAGACCATTTTTTTTCTATTTTGATCTTCACTTGATGTTTGGGGGATAATTGGGCGTCGGAAGCGTGAAGACCTTTTTTTTTTTTTTGGTTTTCACCTGAGGTTTGAGGGAAAATTCGACGTTGAAAGGTGTGAAGGTTTGGTAGAAATGTGCTTAACCGTTACTTTTAAGCTCTAAGTGATTACTTCGAACTTGTTTTAAGTGATTATTGCTTTAGTCCAATATTCCCCCAAACATCGATTCGTGAATACAAGTTACGGATGAAAAGTACGGAATATCTTCTCTAGAGTAGAGATGTGCTTAACCGTTACTTTTGGGTAACAGTTCCAAGTGATTACTTTAGAAAAGACATCGGAAGGCGTGAAGATCTTACTTTTTTTGGGGGGGGGGGGTCTTCACCTGATGTTTGGGGGAAAATTGGACGTCGGGGCCATGATTTCGGGGGAGGCCACGCATTGCCTAGATTCGGCCCTGGATGGCAAACAAATACCATTTGGAATCGGTATTTTGATAAAACGAATCTGTTACTATCCGTTACTTCTGCTTAACCGTTACTTTGTAACGAATGATTACTATTCGCCCATCTCTACTTGCTTTCTCGTTCTCACTTTGACGCAATTACCCAATGACGAGTGCGTCACGAAAAGTTTCTGGGACAAACAGTTTTTCTCAAAGCTACTCAAAAGAGTTAATGAGACAAACAGCTTTTCTCAAAGCTACTCTAAGAGTTATAACAGAGGGTTTCTTGAAGCCTAACGCGAAAACAGCTTTTTTCAAAGCTGTTCTGAAATAGTTTTGCTGATTGAGTCAACAGTCACCCGTGTCAAATGTGAACAGCTGCAGCCGTGGATTGAACTCGCCACCAAGAATCTGTCACTCATGCGCGATAAGTCTTATCGATTATATATTTGTACTTACCCTGAGTGTTGAAGGGCAAAATCATGCGTCTGGCGCAACTCCGAATAGCTTAGCGGATTATCGACAGAGTACTTAGAACGATCCATACGATCTTCTATTCGGCTCTTTTGTCTGCAAATAATTGGCAACATTGTTATTTCATGCCTTGAGAAGTTTCAAGGTAGGCGTTCCTTCTGATTGGTTTAATCAAATTTTGTGCTTGATTAGTAAACAAAACACTAACTCACCATCTACACACTTTTTCACTCTCAGTTTGGTTCAACGAGAACTTTGTACCAAACACCAGCAGGGTTATTTTAGGACCTTGGGAGGCAGAGGTTAGTTTTCAGGTAGGTCTTTGATTTTTGCAAACCCCAGGCAACATCCTTAAATTTCCCCCAGGGAAACAAAATATCGAGAAATAAGAACTTTTAACTCTAGAACCGCCAAAAAGTGTACCTTTAACAGCCAGTGGTAAGGCAAATGACACCTTACAATAACATGCTCTCGGCAGTGATTAAGTTGCAGCAAATTCACCCACAACAGTTTTAGCAAAATCACACGTTAATAATCAAGTGATATATTTTGAGTTTAATCTGGTGATGAAACCGTCTTACTTGCCTAATTTGAGCTGGTTCTGTAGTTATATTCATTTGGTGTTTGAATTAATTTTAACACGTGACAAGAGGCACGGTAGAATTCAGAACTTTCGTTGTTTATCGCAGGTTTTGGTTAGAATTACTTAGATAGACCGGAACCTTCAAGAAACTTCTTATTTTGCGCATTTTTTTATCTCGTGTATGACGTCATCATTGATATTTTGCATTCTATGTTCTTGTTTACTGCAATGGAAACGTGGGAATTTTCCGGAATCGCAAATTTTCTATAAATAGGAGCGAAAATTTGTTATTGTATTCAGAATTCAGATGAGTATTTAGGTGTGTTTAGAATTAGCCCGTGTTGTTGCTTTTCGTATCTTGTGGGTTATTTTGAATGAGCGTTAGCGGAAATTTTAAAGTGATTTGTATTGCTTTGGGAGGAGTATTTTCTAAGTCACTCAATTCGTTATATATTAAAAGTGGTTGGTTTGTTCGTTTTTTTGAAAGTGGTAGATTGCAAGATTTGTGAGGACCGTTGGATATGATACTAATTCTCTCACGTCGTTATCTGGGATACATAAGGTTTCTGATATCAGAATAAAAGGTTGAATCTTGAGCCAAGTTTTAATGACGCGATATCTTGGGGCTCGTCCGGGAACAATCAGTTCATTTATTTAATGGATATGGAGAAACACTTTATTACAATGGAAGAATTGAAGGAGCAAGTGGATGCGTTAAGTTTGCAAGAAAAGCAGAAGACTAAATACTGGATAGAGAATTGGAAAATATTGTGTGAATGTGAAAAAAAGGGCTTGGAAGCGTAGTGTGAAGGGAAGCGCTTGGAAGCGGAGAGTGAAGAAAAGCGTTTGGAAGCGAAACGGAAAGAAAAGCGTTTGGGAAGAAAAGCGAAGCGAAACGGGGAGAAAAGCACTGTCAAGGGGAAGCTAAACGACTTTTGCTTGCTACTTGATCCCGCCGAAGGTTACGCGCGAGCTAAAGAAACGTTAAAAATAACTTTGGTCGAAAAAACGTAATTGCGCATGCTTATATAGAAAAAATGCAAAAAGGTTCACAAATCAAAGCCGATGATAGATTAGGGTTGATTAGTCTGTCTCGTGATTTAGAAGAATGTGATATCACCTTGAAACATTTAAATTTTCATCCTGATCTTGACAACTTTGAAAACTTGACCAAAATAATCAAGCGACTGCCGTTTGCGTCTCAAACCTGTTGGCTCAAAATCGCAGCTGATATCGAAAAGCGTGGCTTAGATCCTAAGTTCAATGACGTAGTGAACTTTGGTAAAGAAAAAGCTAAGGTGGCCCGATTATTGCTTTCGGGTGTTGTGCACCAGCGCTCGAAAAGGACCGAGCGTATTTCAAGTCATTTTACAAATATTGCTGTAAGTCATCACGAAACACCGCAGAAGGTGATCAAAGTTGTGCGCGAAAAATCATTATTTGTGGGAATGTTCTGGCTTTATAAACAAGCAATTTAATAATAAAATTTTTTTTATGCGTCAACTTCATTTACGCGATAACTGCTTTAAAGGGGTTCCGTGGCACGGTTTTGCCGACGTAACAATTCGTGTTCTGCATTCTAAAAGTTGAAAAACGGCTTGGGGTTAGATTCGGAAGCTGGAATGTTGGGAGTATATCTGGCAGAGGGACGGAGGTGTGCGAAGAACTGAGGAAGCGAAAGGTAATGTATGTTGTTTGCAGGAAGTGAGATGGAGAGGTGAAGGAGCTCGCTTTATTGGTGTCAAGGGAAGGAGGTACAAACTGTGGTGGTGCGGAAATGACGATAAAACCGGGGGCGTGGGTATATTGGTTAAAGAAGAACTCTGTAAGAAGGTGGTAGAGGTCAGAAGAAGGTGTGGCAGAGTTATGGGAATTGGATTAGTCTTTGGAGAAGAGGTGGTGAGAGTGATTTGTGCTTATGCACCACAGAGTGGAAAACCAGATTCAGAGAAAGAGTTATTTTATGAGGAAATGGCGCGTGAGTGGAGTATGGCGAATGCAAATGAAGTGGTGTTGGGATTGGGAGATTTTAATGGCCATGTGGGGAAATGTGCAGAAGGATTTGAAGGTATACATGGAGGGTATGGTATAGAGAAAAGAAATGTTGAAGGAAAAATGTTACTAGATTTCTGCGTCCAAAAAGAGTTGTGTGTTGCAAATACGTGGAACAAGAAGAGAGATGAAAGGAAGGTGACTTATAGTTCAGGTGGAAATGATACAGAAATAGACTTTGTTCTAGTAGGAAAGGAAAAGAGAAAGTATCTACAGATGTGAAAGTTATCCCTGGGGAATTGCAGCACAGGCTGGTGGTGGTTGATGTGGAGGAACGCAAACTGAAGAAGTCAGTAAAGAAGAGTAAAAGGGTGAGATGGAGGGTGTGGAAGCTGCAGGAAAAAGAGATCAAAGAGGAATTTGAACGAAGAGTAGTAGAAATAGTGGACGCTGAAGCAGTGGATTTGTGGGAGTCCTACAAGAATGGTGTTTTAAAGGCTTGTGATGATTTGTGTGGAAAGACGAAAGGGAGAAGAGATCAGGGAAACACATGGTGGTGGAACGAGCAAGTAAAAGAAACGATAGATTGGGAAAAGAAAGCATTTAAAACATGGTGCAAGAATCGATCAGCGGAAAATAAAAGTAATTATAGAAAAGCAAGAAATCGGACAAGGAAAGTGGTTGCAAAAGCCATGAAGCAGGCGGCTGAAGAGGAGATGAAAGTGCTATATAACAAATCAACCGATGTTTTTAAGTTGTTGAAGTTCATGAGAAGGGATGGAAAGAACATAAATGGTGGAGGTTGCATGAAGGATAAAGATGGGAGACTTGTGGTTAGTGAAAAAGATCGCGGAAAATTATGGAAGGATCATACGGAAAAGATCATGAATGTGGAAAACGAATGGGATCAGACGGCAGAAGCAGATATGGTTGATGGACCAGTTGAAGAAGTCACTTATGAGGAGGTGATTAAGGCTATGAATAAAATGAAATTGGGAAAAGCAGCTGGTCCATCTGAAGTAAATATGGATATGATAATGGCGAGCGGAAAGTTTGGTGTGGGAGTACTAAAGAAGCTGTGTCAGAGAGTTCTGGATGGAAAAGGTATGCCAGAGGAATGAAAAACAAGTGTTGTTGTTCCAATCTTTAAAGGAAAGGGAGATGTGATGGACTGTGAAGCATATAGAGGAGTAAAGCTGCTGGAGCATGCAATGAAGACAGTCGAGAGAGTGCTAAAGAAGAGAATAAGAGAATTAGTGAAGGTTGATGACATGCAATTTGGCTTTATGTCTGGGAAGGGCACGACTGATGCTTTGTTTATTTTGAGAAGGATGCAAGAGGAGTTTCGTGAAAAAGAAAAAAAGCTGTACATGTGTTTTGTGGACTTGGAAAAAGCGTTTGATAGGGTTCCCAGAAAAGTGTTGAAATGGGCATTAAGAAAGAAAAGCTTGCCAGAAGTGTTGGTGAAAGCAGTAATGAGCTTGTATGAGGGCTCAAGGACGAAAGTCAGAGTTGGATCGGGTTTTTCGGAGGAATTTGGGGTAAGGGTTGGTGTGCATCAAGGGTCTGTGCTATCACCATTGATATTTGCTATTGTGGTTGATGCAGTGTCAGAATATGCAAGAGAGGGACTATTGAATGAAATTTTGTACGCGGATGATCTTGTGCTGATGAGCGAAAGTTTGGAGGATCTAAGGGAGAGGTTCCAAAGGTGGAGAGATGCATTGGAAAGCAAGGGTTTGAGAATAAATATTAGAAAGACTAAGATGATGGTGAGTGGTGCCGAAGGGGAGGTTGTGCGTAGCAGGGTGGATCCGTGTGGAATATGTGGAAAAAGAGTTATGTCTAACGCGGTGTGGTGCTCGCTCTGTAAGAAGTGGATTCATGCGAGATGCACCACAATGAAAAAAGTATCTTGCAGTTTTGCACAACAGTTTGTATGTAGAAGATGTAAAGATATTGGAGACGGAA
Source organism: Trididemnum miniatum (assembly GCA_964006365.1). Classification (NCBI taxonomy): domain Eukaryota; kingdom Metazoa; phylum Chordata; class Ascidiacea; order Aplousobranchia; family Didemnidae; genus Trididemnum; species Trididemnum miniatum. The sequence goes on from OZ023235.1 coordinate 31,614,978, forward strand.
AGGAAGAACCAATGGAGGTGTTGTGTGATGAAGTGGAGACTGTGAAGGGTTTTTGTTATCTTGGAGATAGGCTGAATGCTAGTGGTGGGTGTGAAACTGCAATGACTGCAAGAGTAGGGATCGGATGGATGAAATTTAGAGAATGTGGAGAGTTGTTACTTGGGAGGTTTTCTTTGAAAATGAAAGGGATGGTGTATCGTAGTTGCGTAAGATCAGCAATGTTACATGGAAGTGAGACATGGTGTTTGAGGGAAAATGAGATGGTAATTTTGAGAACTGAAAGAGCTATGGTGAGATCAATGTGTGGAGTAAAAGTAGTGGATAGAAAGAATACTGAGGAGCTGATGAAAATGCTGGGTCTGAAGGAAACTTTAGATAAAATGGCTAAAGCGAATGGAGTAAGATGGTATGGACATGTGGTTAGGAGGGATGATGAGAGCATTTTGAAGAAGGCAATGATGTTTGAAGTGAAAGGACCACGAAAGCGAGGACGGCCGAAGCAAATATGGAAGAAACAAGTCGAGGAGAATATAAAGAAGATTGGATTGAGGGTGGAGGAAGCTATAGATCGCGCGAGATGGAGAGAGGGAGTGGGATCGATTGCTGAAGGAATGAGGTGCATCCGGTCACTTTCGGACATGAGGAAAAACCGGATTAAAACTGGACGATGATGAACAATTCGTGTTTTATTGACGGTTGTAATGAAAAACATCATAAGCTTCTTCATCGCGAAGTTAGTACGACAACGAGTGCTCAAAATAAAAACGCGTCGAAAAACGTAGCCCTGCCGTCATTTGGCAAAACCCATTAACTCCAAAATTTTGAAATTTCGTTTTTTTGGCATTTTTTCAATCGTTACACCAAATTTCTTCTTGCGTGCAAATTTCGAGTTTATACTCCAAACGGATTTCGAGTTATCTGTGGAGACGAAACCCATCAACTCCATTTCTGTGCACAAAATTGTCAAAAAATTTAAAAAGTAGATGGCAAAACCTGTTAACTCCACTCGTAATTGTTAATCTGTTATTGCGTCATAAACAAAATTCAGTGCATTTCTCAAAAATTTTCGTCTCACTAGTGAAAAAATAGTGCGTAACAATGTGAAACAATGATAATAGTGACGTAATAGCTCATTGAGCTTAATGCAAATTTGGATAAAAATCGAACGCACATCTCATACGCTGTTTATGCATTCGTTGATAAAATTATTCACATTAAACTTCATCATTAAACTTTTATGATCAAGCACTTTTATCAAACCAAAAATTAAAAAATCTACAATCAGGAACATTTTTAAAAAAACCTGAAAACTAAAATGTGATTTTCTGGAAAAGTGTGAAAATGGAGATAATGGGTTTTGCCAAATGACGGCAGGAGACGGCAAATAAACTTCGGGGAAAAATTACAACCGCACGTCGTAAAAACAGTTTTGGGATGGTCTGTAGTTGGCACCGTCAAAGAAAACTGTAATGGAGACTGTCATATAAACTTCAAGAAAAAATTACACGATCTGATTAATCAACAAATTGAATGCTTATGGCGCATGGACAAAGTTAACGCTCCTTCGTCTCCAAGTCAACGAGCAATGTCAAAAGAAGATCGTTATGCGCTTGATACAATTCAAAAATCGAAACGCATAGTCGGTGGTCACTACAAGTTAGCCTACCCTGGCGTCCCGGAGCTCCGCAATTGAAAAACAGTTATGATCTGGCGCGAATGAGACTGAAACATTTACAAAGGCGATTTAAAAAGGATTCGAACCTTCAACAAATGTATGCCAAGAGAGTTGAAGAATGTGTCTCGTAAAACTATGCAAGAGAGTTAAGAGAGGAGGAAAGAAAGGATAATGGATGCGATTGTGGGTACATTCCACACCACCCTGTGTTGAACGTGAATAAGTGAACGTGAATAACAAGGTTAGAGTGGTATTTAACTGCGAGCGACTTTCCCGCGTTCGATTGGATTTGCCAATGTAACTACCGCTTTGCTGCCGTCCGAAACTGATATTTATGAATCGCCAGACCTTGCTTTTAGAGATGTACTTAACCGTTACTTTTGAGTAACGGTTTCAAGCGATTACTTTAGAACAGATATTCGATACTTTATATCCGTTACTTGTATTCGTTTAGGTAATCACGAATCAAAGACCATTTTTTTCCTATTTTGATCTTCACCTGATGTTTGAGGGATAATTGGGCGACGGAAGCGTGAAGACCTTTTTTTTTCTTGTTTTTTTTGGTTTTCACCTGAGGTTTGGGGAAAAATTCGACGTTGGAAGGCGTGAAGTTTTGGTAGAAATGTGCTTAACCCTTACTTTTAAGTTCTAAGTGTGTTAAGAACTGAACTTTCGAAAGCTGAGGGTTATTGACTTTTTAAACTTCTGCCCAGAGATTTTAAGTTCTGTTTCAACTGTTTAGGCGGAATGCCTGAAACTTCACTCCGCCGGCATAAGACGAGATAAAAGGTATAGTTTTCTTCTTTAATGACCAACAAAAATAATACCAGCAAGAGCAAACATTAATCGGAGGTTAAACCGGTTGAATTTCTACTCCAACGACTTGCTTGAATCAAAGATATATGACTTGAAATTGAAAATAAAACGTCTTGATCGCTCAACTGCATGAGAACAACTGACCCAAGAAAAAGAACGGTGAACAAAAGTTTAACTCATAACGTGCAGTGTGCAAAACTACAAATTTACGTTGATTAGTTGATTACGCGAAGAAAAACACGCATTATACAGTTTGATAGATTACGAGCATGCGAGGTCTAAAGCGCCTTGCACAATGACTTCAACATACTTGACTTTATTCAAAGTAAATTTTGGAGACGAGAGTTCGAGACCGTGGCAAGGCGAGTAAATCAAAGATCGTGCGTTAACATAGCGGCCCCTGTGAAAGTTATCCAGCGGTAAGCTTCACATAAATGATAATAGTGAAAGCACGTATCTAAATGCAAAAAATATAATAAACAAATGCAGTAAGGAAGTGAAATATGACGGCACATGGGATCCATAATTAAGGTGAACGTGAGTAAAACGGTTTCTGCATTATTTATCTCGACAGTTAAGCGACGAAAAAAACGAAGTAAAATGCAAGACAATTAATTCAGGACAATCAGTTTGTTATTCAGGTTTTCGTAGGTTCAACAACACAGGTTTGTTGCACTAGTCACAAGACACATCTTGAATAAAATCAAGCTTAACAAGTAACAAGTTCAAACATTTCATTTTGTTTTTCATTTAGCAGCGCGAGACCTATATGGATATCATGCAAATAAAAACGCGGTTAAAAAACAACAATAAGGCCTACACACACATCACAAACAATATAAAAGTAACATAAATTACATCACACAGGAGCAATTTTGGAAAGATCGCGAAGTACAAGTTCAACTTCTCCCGGCTTGGAATTACTAAGTACAGCAACTGTAGCCAGTCGGACAACCTCTTGTCCTTTACGCATCTGAGGATGCACACAGTGAATTCTACCCAACCGATAGGCTCCCCGACCGGACAAATCTTCCAAGTCCCCGATCAAAACCAGCTGGCCGGGCTCAATGTTCGTATGCAGGACCCTCCATTTATTACGACTCTGCAAACTAGGCAAATACGATTTCATCCAAGACAACCAAAATTTATGTGCCAAGGAAGAGTTGTACAAAAAATCTTTACGCAAGTCACCTTTTCATGAAATGCACAAATGGGAGTGTTGGGTGACAAATTTTGTCCCAAAAAGGATGAAGGTGTAATGGGGTACAAATCATTAGGTTGATCGCTAGGAGTGGTGAGAGGCCTGTTATTAACGATTCTTACCGCGTCAGAAAAGAAGGTCTGTAGCTTGATTAACGTGGGTTTACGGTGAGATTCCCCCAGAACCCGATTCAAAGCGTTTTTAAATAACTTGACCATGCTTTACCAGCTTCCGCCTTGACTAGGTGCATAAGGAGGTATGTTTACCCAAATTAATATTAGACTTACGCAAAGAATTACAAAATTCCGTGGACCCCAGTAGGTTAGGTAATTTATCTGAGGCTGCACGAAAAGTAGAAGCATTATCCAAAAATAAAGTGTCGACAGCTCCACGAAGATTCGTAAAGCGGCTGAAAGCGAGAAGAAACCAATTCCACGTGCAGGCAACGTGTACACAGACAGGTGAACAACAATCCCCACGCCTTACATTCACTTCGGTTTTGCCGAAACAAATAAGGTCCTAAATAATCAATGCCAGAAAATTTAAAAGGTCTAATACAAACCGTAACTCTGCAAGCTGGCAAATCAGCCATCAACTGCCTGATAGGCTTAGCTTTTAAAATGGCGCATTTACCACAGTCAGCTATGTAATGCTTTACACTCGAGTTACCATGAATAATCCAGAAGTTTTCAAGGGTTTTAGTTAACGTATATTTAGGTCCGCCGTGCCCTGCCCTCTCATGAGCATTCAAAACAATTAATCTTGTCAACGGGTGTCTGCCTGGCAGAATTATCGGGTGTTCAGCGTTAACAGGCAACGAAGCATTTTCAAGGCGACCTTCAACACGAAGCAAGTTGTCCGATCCCACACATGGGTGTAAATTACGCAACGTTTTAAGTTCATTTAAATGACGAGATGAATCCGGGTCTTTAGCATTAATGTATAAACGTTTAATTATCGAATCGAATTCATCAGGAGATTTTTTACTTAACAGTTCCACAGCGGCCCCGAAGCATCGAAACTGAACATATTTAACGATTTTTTTAAAGGCATAATCCAAATAAGTAGCATCTAGAATAAATTTTTTGAATGTGTTTCCTTTGGCAATTGCCTCGACATATTTTGTAAATGCAGTCAGGTAAGCACAGCGCTTCTTTAAAACATATAGAGAAGGAGAGGCATCAATGAACTTGTCCAAGCTGCTGACATCTGAATCAAGGGCAGATTCTAACGCACATGATATTTTAAGCACAGTTACTGCAGGTTTGACAAATGGTTCAACCAACTTGCATGCCAGTTTATCGTTTTTTGACTGTTGAACCTCCTCGTCGAGTGACCGAACTTCTCGCAGGGCGTCTTTGGCAGTAACAAGCGCTTGTTGCAGCTTATCACAAAAGACGCAGTTCGATTCCGCCGGTATTGTCTCTACTCGCAATGCTCGCAAGGAGTCAGAGCTCGAATGAACTCTCCCTCCGCTGGCAGCAGGCCCAAGACGCGTAAAGACCAAGTTGGGCTCGTCAGGTGCTCCCTCATGCTCTTCCAAAACAGTGAGGAGCGCCTTGTCAAACTGTCCAATCAAAATGTCAACCTGCTTGCGGTTAGTAATAATGGGTATTTCTACCCCTTCAAAGTGATTTAGCTTAGTCACATCCACAGCATGTGGAATAATATTTTCATCATCCGAGAAATAGGGCACCACAAGAACACCAACAATAGCAAATTTATCCCCGTTGTCAAGGGATTGCAAAGTGAAATCGGTTCGTCCCAAACAGGTCGCAGTTTGGTCTGCGAGAGTTCGAACCGTTATTGCAGGGTCTGGCACAGCTTGCAACCCGAGTTAGTCCTTCAAAGCCTCTGAGATAAGTGTCACTTGTGAGGCCGTGTCGTGCTGCGCATACGCCAGAGTAGAGCGTCCGTTACTTTGATTAATAACGCGAACAGCACTTGTTCGCAGCAAAACTGCACCTGTATCGGCCACCTCAACTTTGCGAACTTTAACCGAGGTTTCTGAGTTGGTACCGGATTCCTGCATAGGCTGAGGTGCCACATCACTCGTCGTTGTGTCCGCGGCCCCAAGGGTGTCCGTAGCATAACACTCGTGGAGAGCCCCCGCGTGCTTGGTCTTGCATTGAGGCCCACAACTTCGGCACTTAGATCTAAAGCCACAATCTCAAGCAAAATGATCCGTAGACAAACAGTTCAAACATCTACCAGCCGAAATGACAGTCTGCCGTTTTTCTTCAGGTGAGAACTGCATAAACCTTTTACAGTCGGCAAAATAGTGCTTACTGTTATTTGGCCAACTATCCAAACTAAAACGAACAAAACAAACTGGAGGTCGTTTATCATTAAATTTGGTGTCGCGCTTGTTACATGCAAAGCCCTCGCCAGCAGAGCCGGTGGCTTTACTTTCACAACTGCGATCAGTAAAATTAACGCTCTGTGCGCTATTTGTGCCTTTTACTGCCATCTGGTGAACTCGATATTCCCCTCGTCCAGCCGGGGTCTCACGAGATTTTTCTTTATCCTCCGATTTAAAAAAGGTCAGTGCATAATCAGAGGTGCTCATTTTAATTTCTTGCACCACAAATTCCCGCAACGAATCAAAACTAGGTGAGTTCAAATCCAAGTTTTTCCTATGAAGATAGCCAATATAACGCCGTTTCAAGAGATTAGGCAGACGGTTAGCCGTGTCAAGCAGTAGCTGCCCTGTGAGTTTATGATACTCATCATGGGCGTAAGCATAGACCTCAAGGGTGTTTAAATCCTCATTAAACAACTTTAAAGACGTCGAAGTAAAAGATATTTTGGCTCCGTGACGAATAGCAATGACTCTAGGCTCGGACGTCAAACCACCGGAAACACCGTATCTCTGGCGGAGACGATCCAAAGCTTTCTCAATCCGCTGAGAAGTAGTCATGCTTTTCATTGGAGCGCAGAAAAGGGTCACCATTTCGCGTGGTTCCCCAACGCACGACGCACGAAGAATTTCTAGTCGACGCTCATCGTGCGGGCTTTCGTCCATGAGTCGACGAACTTGATTCTCGTAGAATACGAAGGCTATGTTACCTCCGTCGAAACCGATTTGAGAAGCAAGATTAATGAACTCGTTACGACCTTGTCGCTCAAGATAGGCAGTAAGAACAGATTCTGAGTTGGTGCCAGGATCTATAGGTCTATGTCTGTCGCTACCGCCAGAGTTCCCTTGCAAACTCGTAGATTATCAACAGACACTGCCTTAAGTCTTCTACAATCTTCCTGATTAATACCAAAAAAAGCAGCTGCGCGCTGGTTACTTGAAGCAGGTTCAGGTCGAGGAACAAACCCACCAGCTTGGGGATTTAAGTGACCATAAGAGTTATCATGGGTTAAGTTATCAGTATAGTCCTTAACATTAATAGGTTCAGTAGCTTCTACTAATTCCCGTTCCTCAAGTTTGGTACGAAAATCATTAGCTTTTTGTTCAAAGGAAATGGGCTCGATTTTACTTTTAATCAGAGGTTCATTAGCAAAGGGCCTTGAATTACATAAAATATCATTATTAACGGGCAGATTTATACTGCTTTTAATTTTAGAACCAATTATGCTACAAGAAGACCCTCCTTTTGCACGAATGTCTTTCCGCAGCTTGGTCACGGACATAGCTTTGCTTCTACGCGAACCGGAAGTGACTGAAGAGCCTCGCTCGGAAAGAACAGCAAGTTCTTCCTCAGCATCGAGTTTAGCTTGTTCAATTCAAAAACGAGCTTCTGCTTCAGCCGCCTTAGCCTTAGCCTCAGCCTTGATCTCGGCCGCCTTGACCTTAGCCTCGACCTCGGCCGCCTTGACCTTAGCCTCGACCTCAGCCTGGGCCCGAGCAAGTTCCAGTTCACGTTTAGCCAGCAACTCTGCACGTTTACGCTTTACTTCAATTTGGCGTACAGATACACTGGCACTAGTGGAGGCAGTGATCCAGCTTGCAGCAGTCTCGCTACCGACCTGAGACACACTGTCAGAAGGTTCCACCTCGTCAGCATCGTTTTCCTCGACATTAGAGGGATTATTAACAAATTTAGACATAAGTTTGTCGACTAGGTTAACGCACTGTTCGTACTGGTTAGCGACCCCGTCAGTGAGCTCATTAATCTCAGCCGGGTCAGAAATTGCGCTGATCGTTTCGTTAAACTCGTCATAAAGGGTTTTAATTTCCTCAAATTTACTAATTAACGCGCTACTGTCAGTAGTTTTAGCACTTCGAAGTTTAGTAGAAAGCTGTTTCATTTTGACCATTAACAAGCGTTTATTAGTGAGCAGTTTACGAAATGCCCCCTTCCGTACGGGCATTGAGGTGTCTGAGATGCTATGGGAACATTCCAAGGCTAGCCCACCCGACGCATGGTGACTTTCAAACCCATGAAAATCGTTTACATTACTCTTCTGAGCCATTAGACGGAACAGTTATACAAGAAAAAAAAAAGGAATAATAATAAAAACGGGGTAATAACAAACAAGCAAAAATTATACGTAACAACACTACATTTCGAAATTGATATCCCGAACAGTTCTACTGAGGATAAACTCGAATTCCGGAACAATATGTCGAACAGATTCTTCGAAGATCTCAGAACGTACACGACTCACTTTTCAAACGTACACGAACTCCACCGCAGCTCCAACACAGAGTTGACTGAAGTTGACACTCCAAGAACGACGAATTGACACCAAGAAACACTCCAGTGAGTGATGAAAAGAAACAACTTTGGAACCGATTCAGCAAGTTGAAAGTCGCGAACAACGGAAGCTTCCACAAGACGATTGCAGGTTGCGGACCAATCCACTTCAGTTGACGCCCAAAACCGACAGAATGTGATATAAACAATCACAAACCGCACGTGTCAATCGTTAAAGTCCACAAAGGCGCTGATCGAAGCCAGATGAGAGCCACGTCAAAGAAGAGGGAAACCAGAATCAAAAACAAAGCCGAACAACTTTACAAAAAGTCGTCAGGTCCAAAGATATATTGCTCCGACAAAGATATATTGCAGTGGTGGGATTCTACGGCCACAGGTAGAGAAACCAAGTTGCAATTTCAGAACTCTTTGAGAACTAGCGGAACTCGAAGGTCTTTAGAGAATGGGACTCCACAAAATACCAGTCCAAACCAATAGTCAGTCTTTATGTTTAGATTCGGCAAGAATATCGGCTAGGATCCGATTAATTTTGATGTTAAAAAACTTTCGAAAGCTGAGGGTTATTGACTTTTTAAACTTCTGCCCAAAGATTTTAAGTTCTGTTTCAAATGTTTAGGCGGAATGCCTGAAACTTCACTCCGCCGGCATAAGACGAGATAAAAGGTATAGTTTTCTTTTTTAATGACCAACAAAAATAATACCAGCAAGAGCAAACATTAATCGGAGGTTAAACCGGTTGAATTTCTACTCCAACGACTTGCTTGAATCAAAGATATATGACTTGAAATTGAAAATAAAACGTCTTGATCGCTCAACTGCATGAGAACAACTGACCCAAGAAAAAGAACGGTGAACAAAAGTTTAACTCATAACGTGCAGTGTGCAAAACTACAAATTTACGTTGATTACGCGAAGAAAAACACGCATTATACAGTTTGATAGATTACGAGCATGCGAGGTCTAAAGCGCCTTGCACAATGACTTCAACATACTTGACTTTATTCAAAGTAAATTTTGGAGACGAGAGTTCGAGACCGTGGCAAGGCGAGTAAATCAAAGATCGTGCGTTAACAAAGTGATTACTTAGAACTTGTTTTAAGTTCTATGTGATTATTACTTAAGTCCAATATTCCCCCAAACATCGATTCGTGAATACAAGTTACGGATGAAAAGTACGGAATATCTTCTCTAGCGTAGAGATGTGCTTAACCGTTACTTTTGGGTAACAGTTCCAAGCGATTACTTTAGAAAAGACATCGGAAGGCGTGAAGATTTTTCTTCTTTTTTTTGGGGGGGTCTTCACCTGATGTTTGGGGGAAAATTGGACGTCGGGGCCCTGGAACATGATTTCGGGGGAGGCCACCGATTGCCTAGATTCGGCCCTGGATGGCAAACAAATACCATTTGGAATCGGTATTTTGATAAAACGAATCTGTTACTATCCGTTACTTTTTCTTAACCGTTACTTTGTGACGAATGATTACTATTCGCCCATTTCTACTTGCTTTCTCGTTCTCACTTTAACGCGATTACCCACTGACGAGTGCGTCACGAAAAGTTTCTGGGACAAACAGTTTTTCTCAAAGCTACTCAAAAGAGTTACTGAGACAAACAGATGAACTGGCCAGTCTATCAAGTTTATCTGTACCCAGACAGTAATCTAGCTTAGTTGATGGAGAGTATGAGTTACATCTTTTCTGTGACGCTTCCCAGTATGCTTTGTGTGCCTGTGTTTACCTTCGTGTGATTCAGGGAAATTTGTTTGACAGTGCTTTGGTTGTCGCTAAGTGTAGATTGTTTTCGCATTCTCAGATAAATAGGTTTTCTATCGCTCGTAAAGAACTTGTTGCTCTGTGTGTGGGAATTGATATGCTTAAACAGTGTGAACAATACTTGACCATTCCTATTTCAAAAACCTACATGTGGGTTGATTCCATGAATGTCATAAAGTGGTATCAATGCAAACAAAAGCAGCTGGCTCAATTCGTAAGAAATCGCGTTGACAAAATCTTGAGAAGCACAAATCATCAGTTACCTGATTATATTAACACCAAGACTGACCCAGCAGACATTGGATCCCCAGGAATACGATTCAAAAAAAGAAAGGAATATGAGATGTGGTGTGTGGGACCATCATTTTTACGAAAACCCGAAGAATGCTGGCAAGTTGGCGTCAAATACCTCAATCCGACCGTTAACTCAACTGAGGTATCCTCAGAGTTCGCATCGTTGCCTCCAAGTCATTTAAATGTTGTTCAAGTCACGGAATCTTGCTACACATTACGGATTCTGTCTGAATCTACGAGCATGGAGGCTAAGCATAGCCTGATTCTGTTACAGCAATGTTTTGACGATCTTAATATAACTCGAGCAGACGCGCCTCCTGAAGAAAAGAAGGAGCAAAACTGTCATCATAGAGCTGCTCGTTTATTACTTCTACAAATGGCTCAGAATGAAACTTTGGGTAAGATTATCTCAGAAATGCGAGATAAGAAATTAACTTTTGAGCAGGCTCTCTTTTAAATGCCAAAAAACGAGCGCCCTCATTACCTTGTTCAGTTGCTGAAATTCGTCCCCTCTCTGGAGAATGATCATCTCTTAAGGATCGGAGGAAGGCTACAGTTCTACGAATTTTCTTCCAACTTCCAACATCCTGTACTTTTTCCTTACCGACATTGGACTACAGAACTCTACGTACGAAAGAAGCATCTGGAATGTGGTCATTTGGGGGCACATTTTGTTTGTGGAACTCTTCAGCAGGATTATGAGTTGAGGCCGATTGGTGGTGTGACTACTGTGCGACATTATGTAAAAGATTGTGTGGGTTGTAAAATTAGGAGACGGGTTCCTGGTGAGCAGTTGATGGCACCTCTCCCCTCGGTTAGATTAAAACCTCGCACGCATGTTTTCGCGTATGTTGCGTCTGACCTCGCCGGCCTCTTCAGTGTAGTGGTCGGCAGGAGTCATGTTAAGCGCTGGCTCTGTGTATTCATGTGCATGGTTACCACTGCTGTTCGGATAGAGATTGCGGCCGATTTGACCTCATCATCTTTCATTAACGCTTTTCGCAGGTTTTTGAGTTCTGCAGGATTTCGCCCTTGTTACATTCGAACGGATAATGGGACGAACTACGTAGGAGCCAACAATTTGCTGCGAAAGGAGGTAAAAGAAGCTTTAGCAGATATGAGCTCTTCAACCGACATTCATAGCCAAATGCGCGAATGGAAAGTGCTATGGGAATTCGGCCCACCTGAAGCATCCCACCATGGAGGACTATATGAGCGGCAGCTTCGAACTATTAAAAAGGCACTTAATGGTTTATCCGACTTATCGGTCAGAACTCCTTCAAACGATGATTTTTTAACCTGCTGCAAGTTGGCAGAATACATCATGAACTGTCGGCCATTGACTAAACCAGATGATGACGGATTACCTCCGCTCCGACCTATAGACCTGATGGTGGGAGCACTAGAACCTAGTCATGATTACATACATCCGTGTGTTTCTCGTCGACGCGACAAATTATGAAAAGGTCATCGCTACACTCAACAAATAGCCCAACTACGATGGGATCGGTAGGTTAACGTCTATACTGTCATGCTCCAAAAACGTCAGAAATGGAGAAAGACTCGACGTGAATTCAAAGTCGGCGATCTCATCTTGTTATGTGAAGAGCCGGCTCCACGAATATTAAAATATCCGTTCGCCGTCATAACTGACGTATACCCAAGTCCAGACGGACAGGTACGGACTGTTACCGCCCGCATGAGCGAAGGTCGCTTAAGAACGCGCGACATTACAAAAATTGCCCTTATCGATGCCATAGACAATGAAAGTGATGAACTTTGGTCCATTGTATGAATCACTCAGAATGAGTGCGATATACTGTGTTGTGTTCTTTGTTATTTTTTATTTTTATTTAGTTGCATATTTTACCTCCTATCACGAGAAAGCGATCAATGCGCTATACGAGCTCGCTTAGGAGTTGCCGGCCATCTGTCTACCACACCAAGATGGGGGAATCCCGCTAAGTGCCTTTCCCAACGGCACAACAAGCAATTTTGCCAGCTTGTTCTCCACACTGTCCCTTTAATGCTGAGCGTCAAGCAAGGAAGCTGTGAATACCAATTTTAAAGTCATTGGTTTGACCCGACTCGGAATCAAACCCTAGTCTGCAGCTCAAGAGACAGACGCTCCATACCACTCGGCCATCTGAGCTGTTAAATTTAGGTCTAATTGTGTTGTTTTTTGAGGTGAAATTATGTTTTGATAAGCTCACTAATATGTGAACGTCATTTATATAACGTTAGAAGGACTGTAGCGTGAGCTGATAATTTATTTTATTAGGCAACTCTGCCTGTGTTGCACGAGGATGATGCATTGCGCAACTCATTCAATTGGTGGCTGAGATGGCGAGCGAGCGATGCTAGAAAATGTAACTTGAGATCCTAGTTTAAGTGTAAGTTTATGATTTACAGTGTAGTTCTTTGGAGTTTGATAATTGTATTTTTTTAGACGAAGACGCCGGATATTAACATAATTATTAAATCCTTGGCATTTTTGTTTGTGCTTTGGTTAAGCTATTTGTGCCAGAAAATTGTTCAATAGTTGTTCAAGATTCACTTCAGGCTTATTCAGTAGAATCAAAAAACCTTACACATGGTATATCGAATATTTTCATGCTTTGAATTTAGAACTTTCCAAAATTTTTCACAAGTACTTTCATTTTCAAATACAGCGTACTCATCATCAATATACCGCAAATATAGTTTGGGTAAGTCAATGGTTTCATCATCAAATATTTTCTTTTCTAAACTGCCTAAAAAAAGTCAGCAAGAGTTGGTCCAATAGGTGAGCCCATGGATATTCCATCTGATGGCTCTTAAAATTTACCATTATGCATAAATATGCCTTGGGTGGTCATATACATTAATTTTCGGAAAATTTCTTTAGGCAAGGGAATATTATTAGCATTTTCATTTACATATAGATAGTTGGTCATTAGATCAATAGTCTCCGAAAGTGGGACATTTGTAAACAGAGAAACAACATCAAAACTTACTAATACACATTTATCATTACTCGGAAATTGTTTAAGTCTTTCAAGAAAATCTTCAGTTGAGCGTAAGAGATGAGTGTCTGGAATGTAAGGTTTAATCATATTGTCCAAGTATTTTGTCAAATTGTATTCAGAGGTATCAACCATCGATACAGCAGGTCTTAAAAGGACGTTTGATTTGTGAACTTTGGCTTGTCCATACAGTTTTTCTGGCTTGCTTCCTGAGGGTGTCAATTTTGCATATCCTTCGATTTTTTTCATGTATATTTTAATATATTACGTTATAGATTTTTTTTTCTGTAGTTTTGTCTTTATGCCCGCTTCTTCTTTAAGTTCAGCAAATTTTGATTTATCATTTACTATTTCATCAAGTTTGCCATAGTAATCCTCGGTGTTCATGACAGCTATACCGTTCCCTTTATCGTACTTGCAGACTCTGATGTTGGGATCTTTGCTTAGTTTATAGAGTGTTATGGAGTGATTGATTGATTGGTTTGGAGCAAATAGAACTTGCGTCTTCAGTGTACTTTTTTACCATAAACTTTAATTCATCCTTAATTTCATCATTTATTTGAGCATCGGAATGTCGTTTTACATTGTAGATTAATTTTTCTACGTTAGCTTTAATTTGATCTTTTTTCACTTTTTGTGGTAAAATGAGATGACGAAGACCGTATTGCAGCGAATTTTTTTCATGAAGGGTTAACTTTCTTTTGCTCAAGTTCATAATGCATTCTGGACACCAATTACCTTGCTTTTTCCATAGGTTAAACAATTTCTTCTGGTGAGTTTTGATCTAAGGAGCCATTTTCTTTTCAAAAATCTTATTAAGCATAGAGAGTAGACAGCTTTTCTCTAAAAACTTAATTTGGGAAGATTCCGTTCTTTAGTTTATCACATCGACTTTCAGCAATTCTTTTCTCTCTTGCGACTTCTTTTCGCTTTTTTCTAACAACTGTTTGAAAAAGGTATTTGTTGTTCTTATACACCTTCAAATTTGGAGCTTTGAACTTTAGGAATTCTGGACATCATTCTAAATCTATGCAGGTGTTGAAGAATTTTATGTCTAGTTTTAATTTTGCGATCTTGTGACCTTGCTTTCCTAAGGCACCTAAGTCACTTACTTGTACGTCTCGCTAGTAGCATATTTCGTGATAGAGCTTTGGGAGAGATTTTGCTTTTAGTAGCCATAATAGTGCAACTGTCAGTGCATTTATAATGAACATTTTTATTGCACAGCTAAACTTTTTCGGCCTTTCATCTGGCCCTCGCCAGAGAAATAAAATAAAAGCATATATTTACTGGAAAATCAGAATGAAATGAAATTAAAAAAAAAAAAAATCAGAGAGCAGTTAATGCATGTGCGTGATGATAACACGAATAATGACATGACAATTCAGGTATTATATATGCATATTTACAACACAGTGCGATCATAGGTCTTCAGTATTTATACATACAGTTTATAAACAATAAAACGATATAAATTAATGGTTACGATGACGGAATACATTTAAAACACATTCAACAGAATCGACGAACCTCCTCCATAAAGTTGGGCATTTAGCTTAGGGTTGTGTTTTTTTATCAGTAGAGCTTCTGGAATTTTTGTTTCGTACTTAGTAATGCATTGACAAAGTATTTGAAAATTGTTTAGGTCGTTTTTTTTTTTTTTTGGTCTTCACCCGATGATGTTTAAGGGGAAAATTGGACGTCGGGGCCATGATTTCGGGGGAGGCCACGCATTGCCTAGATTCGGCCCTGGATGGCAAACAAATACCATTTGGAATCGATATTTTGATAAAACGAATCTGTTATTATCCGTTACTTCTGCTTAAGCGTTACTTTTGAACGAATGATTACTATTCGCCCATTTCTACTTGCTTTCTCGTTCTCACTTTAACGCGATTACCCAATGACGAGTGCGTCACGAAAAGTTTCTGGGGCAAACAGTTTTTCTCAAAGCTACTCAAAAGAGTAAATGAGACAAACAGCTTTTCTCAAAGCTACTCTAGGAGTTATAACAGAGGGTTTCTTGAAGCCTAACGCGAAAACAGCTTTTTTCAAAGCTGTTCTGAAATAGTTTTGCTGATTGAGTCAACAGTCACCCGTGTCAAATGTGAACAGCTGCAGCCGTGGATTGAACTCGCCACCAAGAATCTGTCACTCATGCGCGATAAGTCTTATCGATTATATATTTGTACTTACCCTGAGTGTTGAAGGGCAAAATCATGCGTCTGGCGCAACTCCGAATAGCTTAGCGGATTATCGACAGAGTACTTAGAACGATCCATACGATCTTCTATTCGGCTCTTTTGTCTGCAAATAATTGGCAACATTGTTGTTTCATGCCTTGAGAAGTTTCAAGGTAGGCGTTCCTTCTGATTGGTTTAATCAAATTTTGTGCTTGATTAGTAAACAAAACACTAACTCACCATCTACACACTTTTTCACTCTCAGTTTGGTTCAACGAGAACTTTGTACCAAACACCAGCAGGGTTATTTTAGGACCTTGGGAGGCAGAGGTTAGTTTTCAGGTAGGTCTTTGATTTTTGCAAACCCCAGGCACATCCTTAAATTTCCCCAAGGGAAACAAAATTTATTTTTTTATTTTTTTTTTATTTTAGTTGCATGTTTATCTTCCTATCACGAGAGAGCGATCAATGCGCTATACGAGCTCGCTTAAAAGTTGGCAGCCATCTGTCTACCACACCAAGATGGGGGAACCCCGCTAAGTGCCTTTCCCAACGGCACAACAAGTAAACTTGCCGGCTTGTTCTCCACACTGTCCCTTTAATGCTGAGCGTCAAGCAGGGAAGCTGTGAATACCAATTTTAAAGTCATTGGTTTAACCCGACTCGGAATCAAACCTGAATCAACAGCTCAAGAGACAGACGCTCTATACCACTCGGCCATCTGAGCTGTTAAGATATGCGATTACTGTTACGAAAATATCGAGAAATAAGAACTTTCAGCACTAGAACCGCCAAAAAGTGTACCTTTAACAGCCAGTGGTGAGGCAAATGACACCTTACAATAACATGCTCTTGGCAGTGATTAAGTTGCAGCAAATTCACCCACAACAGTTTTAGCAAAATCACGCGTTAATAATCAAGTGATATATTTTGAGTTTAATCTGGTGATGAAACCGTCTTACTTGCCTAATTTGAGCTGGTTCTGTAGTTATATTCATTTGGTGTTTGAATTAATTTTAACACGTGACAAGAGGCACGGTAGAATTCAGAACTTTCGTTGTTTATCGCAGGTTTTGGTTAGAATTACTTAGATAGACCGGAACCTTCAAGAAACTTCTTATTTTGCGCATTTTTTCATCTCGTGTATGACGTCATCATTGATATTTTGCATTCTATGTTCTTGTTTACTGCAATGGAAACGTGGGAATTTTCCGGAATCGCAAATTTTCTATAAATAGGAGCGAAAATTTGTTATAGTATTCAGAATTCAGATGAGTATGAGGTGTGTTTAGAGTTAGCCTGTGTTGTTGCTTTTCGTATCTTGTGGGTTACTTCGAGTGAGTGTTAGCGGAGATTTTAAAGTGATTTGTATTGCTCTGGGAGGGATATTTTCTAAGTTACTTAATATATAATTTCGTTATATATTAATGGTGTTTTGTTTCGAAAGCAGTGGTTTGCAAAATTTCCAAAGACCATTGGATATAATATTGATACTCTCAGGTCGTTCTCTGGGATAGATAACGTTTCTGATCTCAGAATAAAAGGGTGAATCTTTAGCCAAGTTTTAATATCGCGACATCTTGGGGCTCATCCGGGAACAATCAGTTTATGCATTTAATGGATATGGAGAAACACTTCATTACAATGGAAGAATTGAAAGAGCAAGTGGATTCGTTAAGTTTGCAAGAAAAACAGAAGACTAAATATTGGACAGAGAATTGGAAAATATTGGGTGAATGTGAAAAAAAGCGCTTGGAAGCGGAGAGTGAAGAAAAGCGTATGGAGGTTGAACGTGAACGGTAACGCGAATTAGAGTTGAGGCGGATAGAATTAAAACGGGCAAGGCTAGAATTAGAAAGCAACAAAGGTGAGAGGGAAATTCGGTCCGATGTTGCTGAAGAAATACGAAGAAACGTGAGAATTGTCCAATCACCAGAGCTACCTGCTATTGTGGATGGGAAAGATGATTCGGATAATTATCTATTGCGTTTCGCTACAGATGCATATTGGTAGAAAAATTCGTGGGCTACGCAGCTGAGTCCGTTGTTGTCTGGCCGTGCGTTGGAAGCGATTATCTCAGGAAAATGCCCTGAGTTACGATCGTCTTAAATTGGCTTTGTTAAAACGCCACTGTTACAGCAAGTTAAATGTTTTTGCTGCCCCTTAGCTATATTATTGAACCATGTATTTATACGGTTGATTAATTACTTACTTGCTTTTCTCAAACGATCTTGGTCGTATAGTGTACACGTGTAACTGCATAAGCTTATGGCGTTGTTGGAGTGTAGGACTTCGCAAGATGGTTGTAAAGTTGTGGACTATTACTACAGATTAAGCTGCAACCATTAACTGTTTAAAACTATTCAGTTTAGAAATCCATAGAATAAATTCTAAACCTACGGTTCAGTAACTATTTTGCCAGACGTTAAGTTATGCTGCTGTAAGATAATTTCTAGCGTCAATCACGAACTGTTAGGAAAAGTGGTGAACGCTGTAGTATTGGTGTTCGAAGTATTATTTGAACGTTGCTGCCCTGCTAAACAGTCGGTAAGCTGCGCTACTCATTCTAGCCTAATTGGTTGCATTTCTCTACTTCACTTAATTATTTGTTCATATCTCCTTCGAATATGTTCAATATCATTTATTGCACACTTGACACTTACAGTATTACATTCGCTTTCGTAACTTAGTTATAATCAATTTCTTTATGCCACGTTGTCATTTATGTTATATGAATTGCGTTAATTTATTTATTTCGAATTGTCAGTTGCATTTAGTTTCTTCTGCGAATTGTTTATGTGTACTATGTTGTTAATAGAAAACCACCACAAAGTAAAACTGAGTGCGTCTTTGAATGGCAGCAACATAAAGAAGTTTTTGACAGCAGACGAAAGAAGACGACTACAAGGTATAGTTTGGTTTTTGATTTTGTCGAATTGGTATAACCCCACGAAAAGAAGGACTTGATAATTTGGTTTCGAAACTCGGTCAGCTATACAGTGAATCGGAAAATGTTATGCTATCGGAGAGTAGTGTCACTGAGTTGCTAGCTCTCTTGAACAAAATCAACACTTTGTATGTGCAAGTTGAACGAATTGCATTTAATTGTTGTAGTGAAAGGGATTCTGGCGAAACAGAAGCATTTCGTAGTGAAGTTAACAAGCAGCATGCTCCTAAAGGAATTTTTAACCAAAAGTCAACCGAGTGGTTAAAACGTTACGAGATGTCTACTAAAGACATTGCCAGCGTTGTTACTGCACCGAGAACGCTAAGATCGCATTCTTCTCGACGAAGCCGTCACAGTTTGTCCAGCAGTATTTATAAAGCTCAAGCAGTAGCCAAAAAACCGTTGGCACGCCTTTAATTAAAACATCTACAAGATAGGCAGAAATTAGGAGCAGAAAAAGCGGCTCGAACACGCAAGCGAGAAGAAGAAGCGGCTCAAAAACGCAAACGAGAAGAATAAGCGGCCAGAAGACGTCGACAAAAAATAGAGAAAGAAGAAGCAAGGCAGAGAATAGAGTTGATGAAATCTTTGCAACAATTGCAAGAAACTTCTCTAGAGCGACAAGTTCTGGATGAGGAACTTGGCAGAGGCGGCTACATTCCTATGCAAACAGAACTAGATTATAAGTAGCTTCCTAAGCTAGCTTTAAATAAAGGTCTCGCTCATGACCCGACAAATTCTAAGCCTTCGAATCCACTATTTAGTTGTCCCGAGGAGAAGGTAAATCTACTTCTAGCTACATAGGCTACCCACCAGAGGGCTCAGTTGATGCGATCTCCATTACAGTTTTCTTTAACGGCGCCAACTACAGACCATTTGTAAATTGTAAATATTTGGTCTGTAGTTGGCACCGTCAAAGAAAACTGTAATGGAGACTGTCATATAAACTTCAAGAAAAAATTACACGATCTGATTAATCAACAAATTGAATGCTTATGGCGCATGGACAAAGTTAACGCTCCTTCGTCTCCAAGTCAACGAGCAATGTCAAAAGAAGATCGTTATGCGCTTGATACAATTCAAAAATCGAAACGCATAGTCGGTGGTTACTACAAGTTAGCCTACCCTGGCGTCCCGGAGCTCCGCAATTGAAAAACAATCATGATCTGGCGCGAATGAGACTGAAACATTTACAAAGGCGATTTAAAAAGGATTCGAACCTTCAACAAATGTATCAGAAGGCAGTTGAAGAATGTGTCTTGAAAAATTTTTATTGCAGAACAAAATATTTTCGGCCTTTTATCTGGTCCTCGCCAGAGAAATAAAATAAAAGCATATATTTACTGGAAAATCAGAATGAAATGAAATTTAAAAAAAAAATCAGAGAGCAGTTAATGCATGTGCGTAATAATAACACGAATAATGACATGACAATTCAGGTATTATATATGCATATTTACAACACAGTGCGATCATAGGTCTTCAGTATTTATACATACAGTTTATAAACAATAAAACGATATAAATTAATGGTTACGATGACGGAATACATTTAAAACACATTCAACAGAATCGACGAACCTCCTCCATAAAGTTGGGCATTTAGCTTAGGGTTGTGTTTTTTTATCAGTAGAGCTTCTGGAATTTTTGTTTCGTACTTAGTGCATTGCCGGAGTATTTGAAAATTGTTTAGGTCGTATTCTGTTTTCAAGCATGTTTTGCAATCGTTAATATGATCGTGGATTGCCGATCGTGGTTTGCGTTGAACGTGAATAAGTGAAGGTTAGTTTCAGTTTCAAAAAAAGAAAAGTTTCAGTTTTAGTTTTAGTTTCAGAAAAGAAAAGGTTGCATTGGTGGCCGATATTGAAGCAATGTATCACCAAGTGAAGGTCCATCCTGAAGATCACAAGTACTTGCGATTTTTGTGGTGTCCAGGTGAAGATGTTGGCTCAGTTGCGGAATATTGCAGGCAGGTTCACCTTTTCGGTGCCACATCGCCTCCCGCCTGTGCTGTATATGCGCTGCACAAAACCGCACAAGATAATGTGCAACTATTTTTTGGAAAGGTAGTTCAATGCGTAAAGAACAATTTCTACGTGGATGACCTGCTGAAATCCGTCTATTCCAATAGTCAAGCAATAGCGCTGTATCGGAACTGGACGGAGTTGCTGAAACGCTTTCGGTTGGCAAAATGGATAAGCGATAGTAAGGAGGTAATAAAGAATATACCTGATAGTGATGTATGTAAATTAGTTTTGAATGTTCGTGACAGTACCTACAGCTCCTGTCAACGTGTACTCGGCATTCAGTGGAAATTTAAAACCGACGTATTTCGGTTTAATATTACAGTGAAGCAAAAGCCCTTTACCAGAAGGAGACTTTTGTCAGTGATCAGTACCTTATTCGACCCGTTAGGGTTTGCTGCACCTGTAATCTTAAAAGCCAAGTTGTTGTTAGTGGAATCGTGCAGCAAGAGACTCGGCTGGGATGAAGAAATTAACGAGGCAGACTCCCAAAGGTGGCGAACTTGGCTAGAGGAGTTACCCAAGCTTGAAAGTATTCAAATTCCTGTTGTTGTTTGTTGTTAACGGGAGCTACTTATCCATCGTTAACTTGCATGCAATTACATCATTTTGCAGACGCCTAATCATCTGGCTACGGGGTAGTTTCTAACTTAACAATGACGGATAAAGTGGGAAATGTGACATGCTGCTTCGTGTTTGGTAAATCGCGTTTAGCTCCTGTAAAGTCTATCTCAATTCCAAAGCTCGAGTTAACGGTCGCCACACTAGCTGTTAAAACTGATTGCTAAATTCGAAACGAGCTTCCGTTGCCATCGTTGGAGTTGCACTTTTGGACTGATTCTACAGCCGTACTGCAAATGATGAATAATTGCAATACACGATTCCCCACATTCGTAGCCAACCGACTGACTAAAATAGAAGAATGTTCGAGTCCATCGCAATGGCATTACGTCGAAATCCACCACAACCCTGCAGGTGAAGGAAGTAGGGGTCTGTCAGCGTTGGCGTTTGTCTCGAATTCTCGGTGGTTAAAAGAACCAGAGTTTTTGTTTTTGGGGCCTGATCTCTGGCCACAAGTTCCATGCATTTTACCTTAGATTCCTGAAGAGTTTTCTGTTTTGCAGAGAAACGTGGTTGCCACAACTCAGAACAATCATCCATCTTTGGAGAGTAGATTTGTCCGGTGTTCAAGTTGGCAGAAATTAAAGGTGTCTATTGCCTGGCTTGAAAAGGTCTTTGCTCAAACGAGAGTCTTCGCACTTGCCTTTAACCGTGATTGAACTGGAGCAAGCAGAAATCGAAATAATTAAAATTGTACAGCACTGTTCACTTGCTGAAGAAATTTGTCAATCAAACTCTGTGTCTGCTAAGTTATCTAAAAATAGTGCTTTGAAGAAACTTAATCCTGTTATTTCTAAGGGTTTACTCAGAGTAAGTGGACAGATTGAGAAGGCTACAGTGCCGTTTGACGTTCGACACCCAATCATTTTCCCGAGCGATCATCACGTGACCCAACTCATAATTGAAGATCACCATCGCAGCGGCGGACACGGTGGAATGGCAAACACTTGGGCATCATTAAGAAATAAGTATTGGGTAGTAAGAGTTGCCATAACGGTTAGAAAAATTTTAGGAAAATGTATTTCGTGTAAGAAGAGAAAAGGGGCGTGCGGGCCGACAAATTATGGCTGAGTTACCAGAAGAACGATTAACTCCAGGTAATCCTCCTTTTTACTTCACAGGAGTGGACTACTTCAGACCTCTTTACGTCAAGCAAGGTCGAAAACTGGTCAAGCGATACGGATGTTTGTTCACCTGCCTGACGATGAGAGCAGTCGTTGTCGAGATGGCTCCGGATTTGTCGTCCAGCTCATTCATCCATGCGCTAAGAAGATTTTTTGGGCTCGAGGTAAACCTCGGAAAATATTTAGTGACAATGCCACTAATTTGGTAGGATGAAATTGATTCAAACAAAGTGGATAACAACTTGAAAAAGCAACACATGGAGTGTCAGTTCAATCCCCCGTATGCGTCCCACATGGATGGGGTTTGGGAAAAGCTAATCCGATCAATACGAAGAATTTTGCGTGCTATGTTATTGCTACAATCTGTATCAGGCGATACTCTCATTAACCCTGATAATTGAGATTGAGACAATTATGAACTCCAGACTTTTAACACCGGTGTTGCTGGATCCCGATGCAAATGTTCCGCTAACCCCGAACCATTTGTTACTACTACGAGGCAATGCATCCGATTTTTCCAACCAGTTTTCCGAATCGGACACTTCGTCGTTGGAACGTTGAATATTTGCATATGCTGCAACTCAGACCCAAGTGGCTTAATGAACACGAAAACTTTGAACTGAATGATATTGTAGCCTACTTTTAAATGATGATGATGCTGCTAGAAGGTCTGGGCCTTTGGGAAAAATAGTTGAGGTGTTTCCGGACCAAAAAAAACCGCGTGCGACAAGTGCTTATGAAGACACAATTTAGCGTTTTCAGACGCGCGATAACAAAATTGTACCGCATACTTAATGCTCGTAATCATGATGTTGATTGACCTGATGTTAGCGTGAACGGTGCGTTCAGTTGCATATATACAAGCGTAGACCTAATTTGAAATCGTGAATACTTATGTATCTTATTTCGTTCATTACATAATAATTTATTCAACTCAGTTATTTGACTTATTATCAACTCCATTTCTTGTTTGTGAACCAACTCACGTTTCATTAATTTCAGTAACACCCGCATTGAAACTTGTTGTTCAGTATGTGTTTGAGGAGGAAAAATAAAGCCGCTGATTTACAAAATTTACAAAATTGCGTGTAAGTGAATCAAGACTGGATCGCAAAAGAGGAAACTTGCATGGCAAACTTTGGCCGATTCCCTTGTGCAACGAGGGCACTTTCAATTGCAACAGCGAAACATTACTGAACTTGAACTTCAAACCAGACTCATCTGCATTTGCAACAAGCAGAATTAGTGAAAGCAGCCCACTATCATCTTTTTGCGTTTTGCTTGATTAGACACTGCTCGAAAATGTAAAAATATGCACTGCATCTGAGCGTTATTGATCTGGCACTGATCAACAGCAGAACTCTTTTCCGGGACATTTGCGTGTCAGGCATCGGCGACCGAAAGTTTCCAGAATACCGGTACGTGCTTGAAAAAGTTACTAGAACAGCTGCAGGAGACGATACCATAAAAAACTTAGGTGCACGAAGAAACCTCATCGAAGCTGACAAACTACCAGAAAAAAGATGAAAGCATGCGCAACAACAAAGCGCCCAGAAACACCAGTTTTGATATTTATGCAATGTCTGCAAGGGTACAGTACGGGGGTAACGCATAACAAAAGTTTGCTCTAACTGTGTTGATTGAATGTAGCGAACAAGTTGCTTGCATTTTAAAATTGTTGAGTAGATTGTTTTGCAAAACCAACATTTTATCGTCTCTACATGCTGCTAACGTAGGCTACGTAATCTTTGCTTATGTAGGCCAGATTGCCTTTGTCATTGGTTCGTTTCTTCATCCGAATAAAGTATGACATGGTTTTTGGTTATTTTTAAGGGGCAATGAATGATCTTTGATGTCATTTTTACATCATGAAGGTTTTACCTTCGAAATAAATGGGCAAATTGCGGCTTATGTGCATAGCGTGTCAATTGACGCGCTTGGTCGCTGTAGGTAGTTTGAAAATGCGGTCGTTCTAGTGTTAAGGCACCCAAAATGGCTCATGGTCATGCCATAAATGCCATTTTTAACACCGAACAACGAGTGCAGGCTATGTTAATGGAATAATGGTAACTTGACATTGCCAATAACATACTTAGATACCATAAAAAACAGTCTTGTCTTGCCTCAATCTCAAGCTGATAACAAGCCAAAACGGAGTAGACTTTTCAATTAGCTATGAAATGGTCAAAAACATAAAAAAATTAAAAACAAAACAACAACAAAAAAAATAAAGAAAACGCGAAGCAAAAACAAAACGATTTTTTAACAACACTACGCATAATCAAAAATGTGCGAACAAAATACATTATGTTTGGCGAAGTACTCAGAATTAGGGTCAAAAAATTTAAACAAAATTTGCGTGAAAATTATTTAAAACGCACTAAAATAGCCATCACAGCATGTCATTTTCAAAAATTTCTCGGGGGAGCATGCCCCCAAACCCCTCTTTAGCTTTCTTGATTCTCAATCAGCTCCGAAATGGTTTTGCCGAAGAAACGTATGCTTGAAAAAAAATCATCGAGTAATGCAAAAGGTGCGGGCGTGGTTTGTAAAAAATAAGCACTGCATCTAGTTTAAATTACACACTCAGCTTACAATCTTTTAAATGACCTAATTTGCATTTAAACACATCAGGAAACTGGTCACACAGTTGTTTACTCGCACTTTGCGGATTAGTATCATTTTCAATGCGCTAATAAACAGATTTAGCTTTAGTTGTCACACTATTGGAAGCTTTGTTTGGATATAAAAGGTAATCGACTGACACCCCAAGTTGCACAATAACATTGCTGTCTAACAAGTTCAACTGCGGCAGTTCAGCAACAACAAAATTTGCATTACCTTCACCAACTTGTGAGCTATCATACTGTGAAAAAAACTTTGAATCAGATTTAAAACAGCGAGGATAGGTAGGTGCGACGTTCCGAAGCTGATTCACACGTCTTATCACTTATCAAAGACTTGAAATTCTGGTTTGTCCATTCTTAACCAGCTGGTATTTGACAAACAACTATTACCTACTCCGGTATCCACTTCAAAAACAACCTCCACATCGCTGTGATGTAGATTTCACCAACTTAGTGGATTGAACCTGTGCTTTTTTTTCGTTTTTTTAGGCAAGCTCGCTCAGTATGTCCAATCTTTTTACAGTAATTGCTCCCACACGTTTTAAATCTAAAGCTTGAACTTCTTCCTCTAGTTGAAGAACATCCCTCACATAGTTGAATATTGCTAAAAGACATGTCATTCCATCACTTTCTTGAACGTTGATCTTCGTGCTAAAATGCTTGCTTGAGTTTCCACAACAAGTGTGTCATTAACATCGCAACTCGTAGCTTGTTTTGCTGCCTTAGTTCCTTCCTCTATGTCGTTTTCAATTTGAATTGCTTTGCCAAAGGTAAACTCTCCACTTCTTCTTTAAAAACTGCCTTCAAGAACGCTTCATTTTGCCTTGAACTCTTTGAGCCTGTACACATAGAGTCAACTTCTGGGTTATCAACAACTTGGCTTGTCAGTGCACACTGACGGATTCTTGCTGCGAGTCGTGCAATAGACTAACCGGTACTTTTCTTGAGATCACTCCAAAACTTGTTCACTGATCACGCTCAATTTCGGGTCAAGTTGTTCAGCTATACACTTTGTTAATGTTTCTGAATTACACTCTTTTGTATTCGTGGGATTTCGTTGCAACAAAATTTTGTGAAGGTTTATAAATTTGTATGGACGGCTACGGCATGGAGTGGCACAGTAACCCCCTCGCGCCCACCGAGTATTACTGCACCTTAGCGTCAATCTTTTTACGAGAATACTTTTTACTTGGTACAAAATTATTTTGATACTTGGAATACCAGAGTCCAATGTAAAAAAGAGCGTTAAGATTTATCTTGATCTAATTGGTTTATTTTCAAGGTTGGAATGATACGTTGGTGCCAAGAAAGGTGTTTCAAAGGTGGAAGCTACATTGTGTTTACATAGCGAAATTTGCACTTCCTCCTCTTTTTAATATCACTGGTTCCTAACTGAAGTCCCTTCTTACCCTTCATCACACAACCACCAATTTCAAACTGTATTATTATTATTGTTATTTTTTTTTGTTTTCAGTGTACAAGCGAGCATTAAGCAACGTTTGCGTCGATGTAAATAAACATTAACTAAACTTATTTGGCTGCTAGCCACATCAATTTTTTTAGTCGCTATAAAGCCGGTAACAATTTTATTTTTGCATAATGCTCTGTGCTATTTTGAATTTTGAGTGAAAAACAGACAAATTCACTGCAGCGGTTTTGAAACATCGTCGGAATAAGTTTAATTAGACTGTCTTTTGCCGAGGTTTTTTCTAAGCTTGGGAATTATTTCTATGTAATTTTAAGATTCATCACGCTATTTGAAATTTGTGCTGCTAAAAATGCAGTTGAAGCTGCCTTTGACGGACTACGAACCAGGACAGATAATTTTTATTTTGTACCAGGTCATTGGGAAGGGAAGTTAAAAAGATAATATTAAAATAAAAGTTGGAGAAGATTACGCTTTTTCTTTCATGTGAATATTAATTTGTACTATTACGAGAAATAATATACTGCACAGTTATGTAGTATAAGATGATTGTATTGCGTTGCTGTGATTTGTTTAATTACGCTATCAGTCTTTGGTCTGACACCGATCATGCGATCACGTGATCACCCGGCTTTGTTTTTTGTGCGACCGTCGTTACAAGTATTCATTAAAAACCTGACTGCTTATGAGAAAGTAATGTGCTTTGACTAACGCGACGTTGCGTCAGAAGTGGGATTCAGACCCACGTCTTATTTGGAGACCAGAACTTGAATCAGGATAACTTTAAACTTCTGAATATTCTGGAAACGTCAAACTTTTGAATATTCTTTAGACAACTCAGATGGCCGAGTGGTAAGTGCGTCTGCCTCGAGAGCTGTGGACTTGGGTTTGATTCCACGTCTGATGAAACCAATGACTTTAAAATTGGTATTCACAACTTCCCTTCTTGACACTAAGCATTAAAGGGACAGACTGAAGAACAAGTCGGCAGGAGTCCTGGGAACAATTATCAATGAAAACTTGTCGTGGAAAGATCACATGCTATCTTTAAAAAGCAAATTGAGAGCTACATTGGGCGCCGTAATTAAAATGAAGTCTTTCCTCAATAAAAATGCTTTATTAGTAATTTATCATTTGTTAATGCTAAGCCACATCAGATACTGCATTACTAATTGGTTTCATGACAATTTAGCTATACTGTAGTAAGTCAATTGCAAAATATCTGCAATAAATTCATTCGCTTGTCCTTCGGTCTAGCTAGTGAAGACGATATATACCATTTATGAGACGATATAATTTATTAACGATAAAAGATATATTCAAACTCGATGTAGCAGTAATATGTGTAAATATCATCAAGATGGTCTTCCATCTGCGTTTGACGATATGTTTCGGTTCAGAATATCTTCAATTAAAACTCGTAGCAACAGTCAGTTAGTTCCCGCTTTCTGCCGTAGTACGGTAAGCCAACAATCCATGCGATATGTCGGGCCGAAAGTATGGAGTGAAATCCCAATCGCCATTAGAAAATTCAGGACAATCAGTGCGTTTAAAAAGAAATTGAAACAGTACTTCATAAATGACTATTAGACTGTCCAGTGTCCATGGCCGTATCTCTGCACCTCTCCATTTCATTTTGTAACATATTGTAATAGCGTGTTAAGCCAATAACCTGTCTCTGGATATAATATTGCCATTGTTATTATTATTAACAGTATTTTTATTTTATTACTTTTTTTTTCTTGTTTCAAACAAACATTGCTTCGTTTTGCCATTTTGTACTTTCAGGTGGTCAACTGTCAGTTAGTTCAGATGGTTAACTGTCAGTTTACAACAGCTCAGATGGCCTAGTGGTATAGAGCGTCTGTCTCTTGAGCTGTAGACTCGGGTTTGATTCCGAGTCGGGTCAAACCAATCACTTTAAAACTATTATTCACAGCTTCCCTGCTTGACGCTCAGCATTAAAGGGACAGTGTGGAGGACAAGCCGGCAAGTTTACTTGTTGTGCCGTAGGGAAAGGCACTTAGCGGGATTCCCCCATCTTTGTGTGGTAGACAGATGGCTGGTAACTCCTCAGCGAGCTCGTACAGCGCTTTGATCGCTTTCTCGTGATAGGAAGATAAATATGCAACTAACTAACTAATTAACTGACCTACATGCAATTTCGGACAGACTTCTACATTATGTATCCTGTTTCCAAACACCATCTTACGCCTTTGGACATCGGACATGCGTTTTCATTTTTTTTTAGGCTTAAAATTATGTGAGATGGCAAGACCTGGAAGTAGCCGGCCGATGCCAAATTTAGCCTGCTTTAACATTGCTATATTTAGTATTATTTCTGCTCTGTCGGTCGGTCTTACTGTAAAGTTAGGCATGTTGAGACATCACAGGCTTCTGAAAACGGCTTAGCTTATTGGTTCTCACACATCTTGCTTCATGGCTCGGGATGTTTTTAAATTGCTGGTCTGGCTGGACAGGATTTCTTTTGGTAGATTTCTTTGCCTGTTGGGCCCTTTAGGGTTCTCTATTATTAATATCGCTCGGGGTAATTAAGGCGGGTTTTACCTGTTTTACTCTTGCTTCTGTTCTCCTTTAGCTTATCAGTTCTATAAGCGCTGTTACGACTTGGATTAATCATGAAAGGCCTTACACTGTTATGTTTTCCTACCATTGCACCATAGCATGGCAGTGTAGAATCTGTGACTCTCTTTGCTGTCTTTTTTATCTGACAGTCGTTTTTTTTTATTCTTTCTGTGCTGTATGTGTGTGTGTACTCTTTTTCTTTATTTGATAAATCTCTATCGTCGGGTGCTGCAACCATGCTTCTCATGTTACATTTCTTGATCTTCTATTCTCCCCTTGCATGTTACAACGTTTATCGTTTTGTTGCTTCTTCCCTTTTCTCGTGCTGTCCAATTATAGTGCATATTATTTTTGTATATTATTCTTGTGTTGACGTTATGAAAATAAAAGACACTAACTAACTAACTAACAAATTTGTTTAATTGCGCAATCTGCTTTTGGTATGGGGCGCCGCTTGTAAACACAAGCTTGTGCAACAATTTTCTGTTTATTTGGATAAATGGTCAAAAAATAAATAATCAAAAAGAAAGATACAAATTAATTTGTTTTTTTTTTTTATTATGATGCGATGAAGTTGAGTATTATGGTATTATGCGATGAAGTGGAGGTATTATGCGATGAAGTAGAAACAGTGAAGGGGTTTTGTTATTTAGGAGACAGGCTGAATGCTAGTGGTGGGTGTGAAACTGCCGTGACCTCAAGAGTAAGGATAGGATGGATGAAATTTAGAGAATGCGGGGAGTTGTTACGTGGATGAAGGTTTTCTTTGAGAATGAAAGAAATGGTTTATCAAAGTTGTGTAAGATCGGCAATGTTGTATGGAAGTGAAGCATGGTGTTTGAGGGAAAATGAAATGGCAGTTTTGCGAAGAACTGAAAGAGCCATGGTGAGGTCAATGTGTGGAGTAAAATTAATGGATAGAAAGAATACGGAGGAGCTGATGGAGATGTTGGGTTTGAAGAAAACGTTAGATAAAACGGCAAAGCCGAATGGAATAAGATGGTATGGACATGTGATTAGAAGAGAAGATGATAATATACTGAAGGCAATGATGATGGAAGTGAATGGACAGCGAAAGCGAGGACGGCCAAAAATGATATGGAAGAGGCAGGTGAAAGAGAGTGTGAAGAAAGTCGGGTTTAATATCGAAGAAGCTGCAGATCGAACGAGATGGAGGGAAAGAGAGCAATCGCGGAGAGGATGAGGTGTATTCGGCCACCTTTGGTGACGAGGAAAAACCGAATTAAAACTGGATTGACAATGATATTAAAAAGTATCACATTTACTAAAAGCTCACTTTAACATTTCACCCACCAACGTTCCCATTTTGGAAATATCGTAAAAAGGCTTTTTAATTTACTAAGTGGAAATCGAATTTTGGTCAATATCGTTTTAATTGAACGGTTAACTTGTAAGAATCAAGTGGTTGCTAAAATAAATAAAAATTTTTGGCGCAAGTACTTGAATAATTGATTGGCGGAACAGAACTTGAGAATAGCTTTGAGAAAAGCTGTTTTCGCGTTAGGCTTCAAGAAACCCTCTGTCATAACTCTTTGCGAGCTTTGAGGAAAGCTGTTGTCCCAGTAACTCTTTTTGGATAGCTTTGAAAAAAGCTGTTTGTCCCAGAAGCTTTTCGTGACGCACTCTTCAGTGGGTGATCGCGTCAAAGTGGAAGCGAGAAAGCAAGGTCTGGTGATTCACAAATATCAATTTCGGACGGCAGCAAAGCGGTAGTTACATTGGCGAATCCAATCGAACGCGAGAAAGTCGCGCGCAGTTCTGACTGGACAAGTCATGTGAACCCAAACTCTACTTGGAACAGTTTAAGAATATAGACAAACAATTGACTTGGCAATTGGCAACACTTATTAGAAAACGACCAATGTGCTGCATATTACAACGATGATCAATTCTCTATTCTAAACACTGCGCGCAGTCTTTTCCATCTCAGTCTGCTCGAAGCCAGCTACATAAAAGTACGGCGACTTAATCTACGCAAACACAAAGAGTTTGTCTATACTCTTAAACTGTTCAAGTAGAATTCGGGTTCGCACGACTTGTCCAATCAGAACTGCGCGCGACTTTCCCGCGTTCGATTGGATTCGCCAATGTAACTACCGCTTCGCTGCCATCCGAAACTGATATTTATGAATCGCCAGACCTTGCTTTCTCGTTTCCACTTTGACGCGATCACCCACTGAAGAGTGCGTCACGAAAAGCTTCTGAGACAAACAGCTTTTTTCAATGCTACTCAAAAAGAGTTACTGGGACAACAGCTTTCCTCAAAGCTCTCAAAGGGTTATGACAGAGGGTTTCTTGAAGCCTAACGCAAAAACAGCTTTTTTCAAAGCTATTCTCAAGTTCTGTACCGCCAATAAAAAAAATTTTTCTGTCCATTGTGTGCACCGGTTAGGGTAATTTGACACAAAATGACATTTGGCAACACGCCGACTAATGCGAGATTTTAGGACATACCCTCATTAGTTTTTTGCCCAAATTCTGCTGTATTGTGACCATTATGAATATTGCTGACATCTTTATTAGTTTCTTCTGATTATTTGTTTCTTCCTGCTTTTTTGCGCGCTCCTACGTCGGATATTCCCAAATTGGGAACGTTGATGGCTATTGGTACCAAAAAATACACGTTTTTTACAGCTAATTTTGCCAAACAAAACTGTAGAAATCATAATGACTGAAAATGCCATTATGCTATAAATGAAATTCAATTGCTTTTCTGTTATGTAAGTAATTTCTTGGTCCAGACGCGGGATGCGTTCTTTCCTCACGGTTATATTTTATGGTAATCTATGAAAAAGCTCTGCAGGTGATGCTGTTTTTTATTGCTACAGTATATAATTTACTTCTTAGAACTACTATTTTATAGCAGTTACAACAACGAAAAATTAAAGCAAATGTCATCTGATATCTTGAAAGTTCAAAATACATTTATGTAGCTTTGTTGTTTATTTACCTATAGAGCAGTGTTTCTTAACTCTTCTTAAGCGGTCGAATCCTAACGATGTTGGGAACCGAACCACAGATCAACGGGTCAATGCAAACCACAGGTCAACGCAAATGGAAAAATTTTTGTTTTTTGGAGAACATTGCGCTCTCGGATTATCCTTTCGGGAGTTACGGAGCCATTTTCCGCGGTGATCTCCAAGAAAAAAGGTCTTCGCCCTGTCTGAAGTTTTTTTGGTGAGTTAGCTGGCGCAATACGCTAACAGATGCAAAGCTGTAGCCTACTATGTTTTTTGTAGGCTAAATTGTTAAAATTTTAAAGGGCTTTCACCGAATTCCAAAAATAGTTCTGTCGAAATCCGGTAAAAATACACTGTCCTATAGTTAACTGCCTGAGATAAGATTCATGAAAGTTGTAGGCTAGGTGGTATAGGGTAGAGAGGTTGAGTAAATGAAGGGGATGCATTTCTGAGCGCAACAGCTCATCCATCTGTCGCATGGCAAGAGAAAAATTAAATATGTCAAGACAAAAGGAGAAAAGAGGTTAAGCAATAATTCAGATTTAGCTAAAATTGATGTAAACCCGCACTCATGAAAAATTGCTTGGATGAGTGAGGGGTAAACTGTTACGGGTAACTGAAAAACAAAAACGGAAAAAAGCTGACGCAAACTAAATAAAGGAAGAGTCTGTATTCCTTTTCCCTCCAGTGTATGAGGCTCTAAATTAGCCTAACTATTTATTATTGAAAGATTGTTTTTAGTGTGGAGGGTTTTTTGTAATCTAAGTCAGCACCGGCACCTGTCAACCCAGATTTCAACGAGCTAGCAAAGATTTGAATAAAAAGAGCGAGAGGAACATAAGACTGTCGTTTAGATGGGGCTGTTGTGTGCATTTAATGGAATGACAGTTGCCCAGTTGTTTCTTGATAGCAATTATGTCGACTTTTTTCTGTTCAAAAAGCTGAAAGAGTGAAGGAGAAAGATGTACTATCAAAGCATGATAGGGGTAGATGTATGTGATTGCCTCCTTTCCTCTTACAAGCCCAGACTACAATCGAAGCAATGGTGGTGGAACTAGTGTAGCTACTTACTGAATCTTTTCGTGTTGTTGCATTATGATTTTACAACTTTGCTATTCAATCCAAAGCTACTTATCTGCTCTTTCGCAGGAAATCCTTCGCCGCTAGGTTCAATTTGAAGAGGCAAGATTGCGTTTAGGAGGTCCCTACTGCACAAGAAAATCCATCAGTCAGATTTGTTGGAGTAACTCTAAGTCTGGACGCAATAAGTTGAAGAAGATTGTGCTTAGTCCCAAAAAACTCGACTGGCTTGCGTAAAGTAGCGTCTGCACAAGGCCTGTAGCACTAGTTATGACAGAAAATGACAGAGTGATACATGCATCTTGTGATGCATTTAGAAACTACGTGGCGTCATCACTGATAACAGCGTTTATTCTTCTGAAAAAAAAATGTAAAATATATGCACAAGGTCTACGTGCGGCGGGTAAAAGGTTAAAATAAAAGCACAAAAATTAATAAACATAAAGTTCAGTGTGTTTACGTTTGTGCATTTATTTATGCTTCTTTATAAAATAGCTATTTTGTTTCGTCCATTTAATATAATTTATTCTCTTTATTAAATATCCAAAAATATGCACTCAAAAATCAATAGACAAAATAAAGTGTCAAAAACAAACAATCAAAAATAAGTAAACAAAAACTTTTGACTATTTATATCACAGTATGTCCGTAAAATAGATTATGCCGAACGTTGATTAGACACAAAAATTGCCTAGTAATTCCATATTGCGAGAACAGGAGAATGGATGAAGTGGCTAAGGAAAGTAGGCAGGCTAGTCGAGCTGTTCTTTAACTCTTACGATATACGAAATGGAGAGTGAATACCGGTATTGGCAATAATAGGACAGTATGAAAAAAGAAGAGGAGCAATTAAACCAAAAAGGTTTAAGCGAAGCCAAGCAGTGTAAGACTGCAATTGCTTAACAGCGCCCCATACAGCTGTCTAATTGTGAATTTGACACTTACACCGAGAAGATGACAGTTCACAGAAGATGTCAATCAGAATCGGAGTTAGGTTCAAGATTATATGTAGGGGGGGTCAAGAATTTGGGGTAAGAATTTGCGTTTACAATGTGACAAGTTCACAAGCAACTGTAGATAATGGCTACTGGTATAAAGCCTAGTTGAATGAGTATGTAGCTTCAGAGCTAAAGAACTGCTTCAATAGCCTGCCTACCTTTCTTAGCCATATCATCCATTCTCCTATACCCGCAATAAGGAATGACTATAGGCAATTTTTGCATCCAATCAGCGCTCGGTATAATTTAGTTATGAACGTGAAATAAATAGTCAAAAGTTTTTGTTTATTTAGTGTTGATTGTTTATTCTTGACTTTTTATTTTGTCAAATAATTTTTGAGTGTTTATTTTTGGATATTTATAAAAATGATAAATTATATCAAATAGAAATTTGCAAGGGACAAATTAATGTTTCGACTATAACCAAAGTCTCGTCAGCCTTGTTACGCACAGCCAATCCAGGCTAAACTCATTCCAGACTGTAAAGACTCTTTTTTTGCATTGCTTTACCTGTACATCTCGACTTCATTTCTTTTCTAGGTTCTATTTTTGGCAGGCGACTGGCCCCAAACAACGATACCCAATGAAAGAACCTATAACCACTAACCCACAACTAAGTTACCGGTAACCTAACTAGCCCACATCACTAGAAGCCCCCATGGCAACCCATTCTTATCGATTGTTTACAGGGAATCTGTGACATCATAATCCAGCCTGTATTATTTTCTTGAAGGTTTTATTTTAAATGTTCTACCTTGAGCAGAACGAGTAGAGGCTAAATTTGGGGTGTGTAGTTGTTTTGAAGGTTAGAATTTTTTTTTTTTTATTCAGGAAGGTGGGAGGTTGCTATGCTGCACTGATGAGACCATAATAAGGTCGAAACGCGTCTGCAGCTGCAAATGAGTGGGTTGCCATGGGGGCTTTTAGTGATGTGGGCTAGTTAGGCTACCGGTAACTTAGTTGTGGGTTAGTGGTTATAAGTTCTTTCATTGGGTATCGTTGTTTGGGGCCAGTCGCCCGCCAAAAATAGAACCTAGAAAAGAAATGAAGTCGAGATGTACAGGTAAAGCAATGCAAAAAAAGAGTCTTTACAGTCTGGAATGAGTTTAGCCTGGATTGGCTGTGCGTTGCAAGGCTGACGAGACTTTGGTTATAGTCGAAACATTAATTTGTCCCTTGCAAATTTCTCATCTAACTCATAATTGATGACAAAAGTGGATGGTTCAATTCCCACCTGTATAGGAGTACCATTTTCCATTCCTATAAAAGACTGTACTCTTATTGTTGGAGCTATTCTTACCCTGACACATTGGGCTTTGTTGTTGCCTGACTTTGGGGATGCCTATCGGAGAAGTGTAGGATAGAAGAATTCCATTTGACTTACATATCCTTCTTTGTATCATCTTGCTGGATCATGTAACTGTACATGCGGTTCGACAAACGTACCGGTATATTGATGTTTAAACCACCGATAAGCGCTGACGTTCACTGTGTTTTCTGGGCTGCATGCGCAGACACAGTGCCTGCCTTGTCCCCCGCTTTTTCACGGGCGAACGGGTTGGGCAGAGGGTTTTTTTGTAGGTTTTGGTAACTGGTATAGTTACAAACCATAAGCAAAAAATTCCTTCTCAGATTATCGGGAAAATAATGTTTAAACCAACCGGTCATTTCTATTTTTGTCGATTGTTTACAGGGAATCTGTGACATCATAATCCAGCCTGTATTATTTTCTTGAAGGTTTTATTTCAAATGTTCTACCTTGAGCATAACGAGTAGAGGCTTAGATTTGGAGTGTGTAGTTGTTTTGAAGGTTAGAATTTTTTTTTTTATTCAGGAAGGTGGGAGGTTGCTATGCTGCACTGATGAGACCATAATAAGGTCGAAACGCGTCTGCAGCTGCAAATGAGTGGGTTGCCATGGGGGCTTTTAGTGATGTGGGCTAGTTAGGCTACCGGTAACTTAGTTGTGGGTTAGTGGTTACAGGTTCTTTCATTGGGTATCGTTGTTTGGGGCCAGTCGCCCGCCAAAAATAGAACCTAGAAAAGAAATGAAGTCGAGATGTCCAGGTAAAGCAATGCAAAAAAAAGAGTCTTTACAGTCTGGAATGAGTTTAGCCTGGATTGGCTGTGCGTTGCAAGGCTGACGAGACTTTGGTTATACCAAAGAGACAAAACAAAATGACTATTTGATAAAGAAGCATAAATAAATGCACAAAAAAAATGCACTAAACTTTATGTTTATTTATTTTCGTGTATTTATTTTAAAGTGAGTATTTACTAAATGTGATACTTTTTAATAAAAAAACAAAATAATTTGGATATTTATCTTTGACTATTTAAGTAATTAAACAGAAAATCGTTGCACAAGCTTGTGTTTACAACAGGGATCGAAAGCGGTATATTTGCAAACAGCTTCCGCTTCCACACCTATCGCTTCGGATGACAGATGCTCCGAATGGCAGATGCTTTCCTGTAGCCTGGAGCGTTACTCAGTCTACGCTATTCAAATCTGGCTGACAGAAACCGAATCTGCCTTAACAGCGGGACACCTAACGATGTTCAAGCTGGGCAGTGGCAAACGTCCTTTTCAGGACGGGGCGATGCGCATCTTCGGCGTACCGTCAACAAGATCCAAAGGCCCAGCATTCTCCAACTGAACATCGAAGGCCTCACTGCAAGCAAGATGAGCGTGTTGCATGATCTTGCGATACAGTGTGAGGCACTCGTCATCCTCTTACAGGAAACCCATTGCACCTCGGTAAAGAGGTTAGTTCTTCCGAGCTAGCATCTAGCTGGGTTTTCCTTGAGCAATAAGCATGGTCTTGCTACGTTTGTCCGTGAGCGTCTGAAGTGGATCCTAATCGACCAGTCTCCACCAACATCGAAGATCGAGTGGGTGTGCGTGGATGTTGATAACTATAAAATAGTCAACGTCTACAAACCCCCTCCGACACGGATGCAAGCATCTGACCTTCCAGCATTCCCACATTCCTGCCTCTATGCTGGCGACTTCAACTGCCACCATGTTGACTGGGGCTATGATTATAGCAATCCAGATAGTGAATGCCTGGCTGGCTGGGCCAGTGCCAACAACTTCATCTTGCTATACAGCCCCAAGGAGGCTGCCAGTTTCTACTCTGGCCGCTGGAAAACAGACATCAACCCAGATCTTGCATTTGCCAGTGTCAATTTAGACACTCGCTTACCTGACAGACGTATCTTAGGAAAGTTTCCAAGGTCACAACACCGACCCTCGCTTATAAGTCCACCCAAACTTGCTCATTCAAAACCGAGCAAGCCTGTAAAGCGATGGAACTTCCGCAAGGCCAACTGGGACCACTATTCTAACCTAACCAACAAACTTGCGAAGAGTATACCGCCACCTGAATCTCATAATATTGATCAGGTTTACCAGTGCTTTTGCAAGGTAATAAGCACTGCGGCGAAAAGATGCATCCCTCGTGGTCGACGATCAAATCACATACCTTGTTGGGATGCGGAGTGTGAAGACCTCTATCAGCATTTCCTGCAGTCACCTGAGGGCCCTGATTTGGATAGAGCTGCCATAGCCCTACTCACAAGGCTCGACGGGAAGCGGAGAAATCGCTGGTCAGAGACGGTCCGCAACATTGACTTTTCGCACTCCAGCCGGCTGGCATGGAATACTATGAACAGCTTGACTGGTAGGTCACGACAGTCCCCTCGTCAATGTCCCGTTTCAGCTGATGCTATTGCTTCTCAGCTGGGTAAAAACGGGAAATACGAAGGTGTAAATCGGCGCTCATCTCGGCTCGTTTTACAGGAAGTGTCTGACCTTTGAAGGGCTGATCCATTACATCCTGTGAATGTCTCCGGGAGTTTCTCCCATCGGGATTTCGCTGCTTCCCTCCTACATCAAAACCAGGCAAAGCTCCGGAACCTGATTCAATTTGATCGGAGCTAATAATCCATGCTGGAGCCGGCTTAAAATCTTGGATACGTGGCTTCCTGCATGCACCATCTCAAAATTCCTAAGATCTGGAGAAGAGCGCTGGTAGTAGCGGTCCCAAAGCCTTCGAAACCTGTAGAGGACCCAAGGAGCTATCGTCCGATCTCCTTGCTTTGTGTTCCTACAAGATTCTCGAGCGACTTATCTACGCCCGCGTCGAACCTCTTATTGACCCTCTGCCCCTACGGGAACAGGCGGGTTTTCGACGCGGAAGGTCCACCGTGGATCAAGTCACTTAGCTCACGCAAAGCATTGAGAATGTATTCGAAGCGAAAAAGAAGGCCGGTGCCGTCTTTATCGACCTGACAGCTGCCTATGACACTGTCTGACACCGTGGTCTCACCTGAAAGCTGTTGCGGCTTCTGCCGGACAAGCACATGGTCTGCATGATTATGGAGCTTGTCGGCAACAGAAGCTTCACCCTTACAACTGGCGACAGCAAGCCTAGCAAGTTACGACGCCTGAAAGACGGCGTCCCCCAGGGATCGGTCCTGGCCCCCCTCCTTTTCAACATCTATACATATGATGTCCCCTTCATAACCTCCAAGAAGGTCGCCTATGCCGACGACCTGGCGATACTTCATACATCTGGAGATTGGAAGGAGTTGGAAAGGACTCTAATCCAGGACATGACTACACTCTCGGAATATCTCCAGATTAGGCGATTGAAGCTTAGCCACACCAAAAAACGGTGACGGCGGCCTTTCACCTCCACAATCAAGAGGCCAAGCGTGAGCTTAAGGTCTGTAACATCGGTAAGACCTTACCTTTCTGCCCATTTCCCACTTATCTTGGGGTCAAACTGGACAGATCGCTCACATATCGTCCTCACCAGGAAGCATTGTGCAAGAAGCTAGGTGCTCACGTCTCACTATTGAGTAGACTTGCGGGAACAGGCTGGGGTGCTAGTGCCAAAACAATGCGCACAGCTGCCCTGTCTCTGGTCTACTCGACTGCCGAGAACTGCGCACCAGCCTGGTGCCGCAGCGCGCACACACGCCTCATCGACAGTGTATTAAATGACGTCTTGCGCATTGTCACTGGGTGCCTGCGTCCCACTCCATCGGTCTACCTTCCGGTTCTTTCAGGCATCCAGCCAGCTGAGCTTCGCCGCCAAGGAGCGACACTCTCCCAAGCCAACCGCAGCTCCCTGGACCCTGACCACATTTTACATGGCCAGTTTCATGAGTCACAGGACGTATGTAGGGAGAGATTGAAATCTTGACACTTATTTGTACCTGCTGCTCGGAAATTACTAGACAGTCTTTCTGAGATGGACGTCTGCGCAGCCGAGTGGACGAACACGAAATGGAACATGTAGTACTCTGCTAACGCATTGTCACTACACGCTTTCATTCCCAAGGCTAGCACCAGACCCTTGGGTATGGGTCTGCCGAGGGCAGCCTGGGTCAAGCTCAACCGTTTGCGTTCTGGTGTTAGATGTTTCTGCTCGTCCATGTACAAATTGGGTCTCGCTCCTCCAACAAATTGTGAGTGTGGTGCCAGTGAACAGAACAGAACAGATTTATTTTGTACATGCTCATACCATAACAGTTAACAACTAATAGTTGAAAAATAACACATGCAAGCAATTGAAAATTCGTAATACATCATGGTCTGAGGCTAGAGTGTACGAGGGAGACAACAAAGGGAGCATTGCTCATCGGGTTGTTGCCACCCTTACTACACTAAAGATTCAATACCAGCGTCATTTACTGACATAGCCAAAGCCAATGTACAGTTAGTTGGTTTATCGAAAGTATCACAAAATAGATAATACGCGCAAAAGGAAAGAAAAAAAAAAAACAAAAAGAAAAAAAAACAAAAGCAAAATCAAACAAATACTCACTGAGTAGCCCGTACACATAATAATAGACAAAACACTGGTACCGTAGAACTACCGTATTTTCCCGTGTATAAGAGACCCTTTTTTGTTCATAATTTTCACTTTAAAAATAGGGGGTCTCTTATACATGGGAGTAAGTCTTTTAGCGCCAGTATGTATTGTAGTTCGGTATGCAGGTATGCAAATTGAAGGGTCTCTTATACACGGGAAAATACGGTACTTGTAATTAAGAACATAACGATTTTTTATTGATCTTTGAAAGCCCATGCACGCACTAAATTTTAACGTTTATTAAGTTAGTATCATGGTTTAAATTTGATAGTTCATTTAAGTGTAGGTGTCAACTAGAGATTTTCTAACATCAGATTTAAATTTATGGTAGGTGAGGGTTTTCAATGTAGGTGATAGAGAATTCCAAACTTGAACACCAGCAACTTGCTGGCTAAATTCAAAAGGCATAATAACCTAATAAACGCACGAATAAGGGTGGTTGCTTGACTTGAAGACCCTGAGACGGTCACTTCGCAGCTTCCCTGTCGCAAAGATTTCAAACTATTTTATGTTAAGACGTATTGTTTACGTTTATATATTTTTGTTATTATTA
Source organism: Trididemnum miniatum (assembly GCA_964006365.1). Taxonomy (NCBI): domain Eukaryota; kingdom Metazoa; phylum Chordata; class Ascidiacea; order Aplousobranchia; family Didemnidae; genus Trididemnum; species Trididemnum miniatum. The sequence goes on from OZ023235.1 coordinate 31,655,445, forward strand.
TTAAGTGATTGCATTTCTTTTGTCATTATTGTAAATGCGATGAAATAAATTGAATCTGAAAACTTGCAAGGTATTTTTTCCCTTGTTTGTTCTGCTTTGTGGCATGAAGTAGTTTTCAGAAGATGCACTTCTAGTGTTGTGCCAATGAGAAGCATTAATAGCTTTAAAATAGTCATCAAATGTTTTTGGTAACTTATGATGATGAAACATAAACATAAATTTGGCCAATTCCAGTGTGTGCAAGTCTTTAATTTTGAGTATGTTTAATGAGCTAAATAGGAAATTGTTAGAGATGTGGCTGTTTCTCTTTACGTTACAAATAATTCTTATTATTTTGTTCTAAATTATCTGAAGTTTTTGAAGGACTGTGCTGTTTGCAGATCCCCATGAAAGAATGCCATATTGAAGATGAGATTGTACAAAACTGTAATACAACGATATTAATGATTTAGATATTTACGAAGTTTATAAAATATTCCAACAATTTGAGACTATTTGTTACAAATGAAATTGACGCGATATTCCCAATTTAAAGTATCATCTATGTGTACTCCAAGGTACTTTGCAACTGTACATCTTTTTATTAGAGAACCATTTAGAGATAGATCAAGTGTTTTACAAGAGTTTCTACGTGGGCCAGCAACCAGATATGAGGTTTTATCACAGTTTAAGGAAAGCTTATTTTTTCTTAAACACAATTCTACATTTATTAATTCACTATTGACCTTTTTATTTAGGTTGGAAAGGTTTTCATCTTGCATAATTAAGGCAGTATCATCTGCAAACAATCTTACAGTAAAGTTAGAGATATTTGGCAAATCATTTATATACAGAGAGAACAATGTGGGGCCTAAAGTTGAACCCTGTGGAACTCCACAGCAGACCTTATTGAGGTCAGAGGTCGTGGAATTGGTATTAACATATTGCTGCCTATCAGTTAAATAATTTTCTATGAGTTTATGCACGTTACCTCTTATGCCATATTTTTCTAATTTTGCTGACAGTATTTTGTGGTCTACTGTATCGAAGGCCTTTTTACGATCTAGTAGAATTAGGCAAGTGTACTTTTTATTATCAGTGTTTTTTTTAAGGAGGGAAACAACGTCAGCCAATAAATGTGAGGTAGAATGATTTGCATGAAAACCAAATTGTTGTTAAATTTCCAAGGGACAAATTAATGTTTCGACTATAACCAAAGTCTCGTCAGCTTTGCTACGCACAGCCAATCCAGGCTAAACTCATTCCAGACTGTAAAGACTTTTTTTGCATTGCTTTACCTGGACATCTCGACTTCATCTCTTTCCTAGGTTGTGCCCTATTTTTAGCAGACGACTGGCCCCAAACAACGATACCCAATGAAAGAGCCTGTAACTACTAACCTCAAACTAAGTTACCGGTAGCCTAACTAGCCCACATCGCTAAAAGCTCCCATGGCAACCCACTCATTTGCAGCTGCAGACGCGTTTCGACCTTATTATGGTCTCATCAGTGCAGCATAGCAACCTCCCACCTTCCTGAATAAAAAAAAAATTCTAACCTTCAAAACAACTACACACCCCAAATCTAAGCCTCTACTCGTTATGCTCACGGTAGATCATTTGAAATAAAACCTTCAAGGAATTGATACATGCGGGATTATGATGTCACAGATTCCCTGTAAACAATCGATAAG
>OZ023236.1:0-201827 GCA_964006365.1 Trididemnum miniatum
GCAGTTTATAGTTTAATAAATACAATGAAATTACTCACCATTATTTTTTTTACTTTTCAGTATAGGAATGGGCAACACGATTTGAACAGATGAACTCTCAACTCTGACTTTCGTTCGGGACACTGAGCACAGAGAGTGGTTCCACTGCTAGTAATAATGGATACACTGTGGTGAGAATTGTCAGGTCCAAAAAACAAAAAATGCCAAACAGCTTGTCAAATAAGGCCAAACCAAAGACCTTTCATTAGTAGACGTGTAACTCCGGCGCAAAAAAAAAGGCGGCGCAATAAAGAGAATAAAAATTGCTCTCAATGAGTGCGTTTGACGAGTCACACTTGAGCGAATCTGTGCTATTGTGCAGTCTTGGTGCAGCCATGGGCAGCAATGCAGCAGGAACGAAGAGAAATGCAGGACCATTTTTGAAGATATTTTAAATCCCTTACTGGTCGGTATCAAGATGGACATTAATCCCGATTGGAAAATTGAAATTCAGGCAAGTTTAGTTAAAATTTTGTTGAATTCTGATAAGTTAGGCTATATGGTAGTTTTCGTACCGGCGCGGTGGCTTAGTGGTTAGAGCGTCCTTCTCGCAGTCAGTAGACCTGGGTTCAATTCCCTTGTCAAGTCATACCAAAAGACTTTAAAAAATGGCATTCACAGCTTCCCTGCTTGGCGCTCAGCATTATAGCGTGAAGCTTCACTGGCGTGGTAGACAGGTGGCAGCGACTCGAAGACCGTATGGTCATTTCCCTGTCTCCTGGTCGAGGCAACTTAATGAATAAATATGCGCAAATGCAAAAAAATGTACCTATCTGGTTGCGATGGTAGGCCTAAAGAATGTACCGGTAGACAAAAGAGTAACTAATCTAACGTGTATTGCATAAAACCAACGTCAGTGTCAGGGCTTGTCGTATTCACACTAGTTGGAGGCTGTTCAATTGAGCCACACATAGAATCAGCGTTTTTTGCAAGTAGAAACTCATCACAGTCCGCAATCGGTCCACGCAAAAAATTCGGTCCCCTCGTCCATAAACTCCATGTTTCTTTCTGTGAGACACGGCATGGGCGTGTGGCGACATCTGCCGGGTTGCGGTCGGTCGGCACGTATCTTGGAAGTTTTCCTCGGGAATTTCGCAGAATCAGATCAACTCTGTTTCTTTCAAAGACGCGAAGTTCCAGATCCTTATTGGTGCACCACTTTATTGCAGTTTGGGAATCGCTCCAAAGCTCGTATTCCTTTATAGGTAGCGAGGTGGAGTCCAGGCACTCCTTCAGCAAGCGCGCCCCAAGATCTACAGCAATGATTTCTTTACGTGGCATGGATCCTCTAGTCATTTCTGCCTAAGCGAAAATCGTAGTTTTTGCTGCAACTAAAGGCGGCTGCACACACAGCTCGTTGCGATGCGCCACGACCATTGCGATCACGTTTGCGTCAACTCCTGCGACTGCCAATGCACAGCTGCGATTTTCTCACGCAAAAATCGTACGACTCGTGCGATGCGATTCCAGCGACAAATCGCGCTAACTATGCACACAGAATGCGACTGAAGCGAGTGCGGTCATCGCACGTGAAAAGAAGTGGGTTCTACGATGCTTGCGACAAAGTAGAAAAAAAATTTTCTACTTTGTCGCAGGAATCGCAAGCTAGCTAGGTAGTGAATACTGCTGGTACCGTAGACTATAGGTCATATTTGCAGTAGAAACCAAAGTTATGTTCAGTTTTATGTCTAATCATGTTTACTGTTAGCTTTTAGCAGAGAATGCTGGGTCTGTAGGTAGTTTTTGACAGGTTAAAAAGTATGTTATCGAGGCTTTGAACAAGCCTAGACCTGTAAGTAGTTTTTGACAGGTTAAAAGTATGTTATCAACGCTTCAAGCAACCTAGGCCAGTAAGTAGTGTTTGACAGGTTAGAAGTATGTTATCTAGGCTTCAAACAAGCCTGTAGGTAGTTTTTGAAAGGAGTTGTCTAGGCTTCAAACAAGCCTAGGCCTGTAGGTAGTTTTTGACAGGTTAAAAAGTATGTTATCGAGGCTTTGAACAAGCCTAGGCCTGTAACTAGTTTTTGACAGGTTAAAAGTATGTTATCTGCGCTTCAAGCAACCTAGGCCAGTAAGTAGTGTTTGACAGTTTAGAAGTATGTTATCTAGGCTTCAAACAAGCCTGTAGGTAGTTTTTGAAAGAAGTTGTCTAGGCTTCAAACAAGCCTAGGCCTGTAGGTAGTTTTTGACAGGTTAAAAAGTATGTTATCGAGGCTTTGAACAAGCCTAGGCCTGTAACTAGTTTTTGACAGGTTAAAAGTATGTTATCTACGCTTCAAGCAACTTAGGCCAGTAAGTAGTGTTTGACAGTTTAGAAGTATGTTATCTAGGCTTCAAACAAGCCTGTTAGGTAGTTTTTGAAAGGAGTTGTCTAGGCTTCAAACAAGCCTAGGCCTATAGGTAGTTTTTGGCTGGTTCAAAGTGTGTTATCTAGGCTTTACACTATAACAATGGGAATCAGTGTTTCAAAGAGTGCTCGATAACTGAGTTCAGCTAGAGCAATTTGTACATTTGCTTTAGCTGAACTCAGTTTCCCTTTGTTATTGATTCAGCTCCTTTACAGTTGAGCACTTTTGTCATAAACTGTGGTGAATTTGTAGGCTTCAAACTAGATAGGTTTAGCAAATTAGCTTATTTTGTTGCTGTTTCAGTTTTGTAAATAGTGTACCAAGATGAGTATTCAAAAGCAAATTACTAAGAGAAAAACTCTGATGTTAAGTACTGTAGTCGTGGAGTCGTATTTACTCTATCAAGCGATTTTAAAGCCCAAACGGTAAGATGAAACTGTAGCTTGAGTTTGGAAATACAGTAGGCCTATCTAGGTTTAGGTATGCGGCAGTCTTTTTTTTTTAAGGCAGCACTAGGGTAACTAGCAGCATCATAACATGCCAGTGCTGTTTATGGTACCATTTTGATCAATTCTTGTGGCGAAGACGTAGGTTTATATTGGAACCCTGTGATTGACTTCGCTATGATCCTCGACAAAGGGCAACGATTTCTGTAGGGGTGGGACTCCTGACAAAAGCTAGTAACTCTTGATTGTTGTAAAAATACTTTTAAAGAAAAGGAAGGGCAGGCGTCACCCTGCAAATGGAGTATCGCACTCACGTCAAACCTACGTCATCGAATGACACAATTAAGCAAATGACTAGCACCTGGAGAAGCAAAATAAATGCATACAACATAATTCAACGCAATTTGATCAGACAAATATACAAATACACCATAAAGAAATATACACAAATACACAACAAAGAATGCACAGAGATCTCTCCTCGTGACAGCTGTTTCGCCCAATGGGGCTCATCAGACGAGTCACGAGATCACTGCGCGGCGAAAATATAACACATTGATATACCAAGACAATATGAAAGCCAACTACGTCAGCAGAGCACGGGAAAACATCGCATGGTGAATGACGTCACGCCTTTTCTGAAGCATGCGGTAATATAAAATTACAAAGAATTTTGCCAATCACAAGCGCTATGGGGAAGGCAAAGCCGACGGGCTTGAAATCCGTTGTATTTTCGCCGCGCAGTGATCTCGTGACTCGTCTGATGAGCCCCATTGGGCGAAACAGCTGTCACGAGGAGAGATCTCTGTGCATTCTTTGTTGTGTATTTGTATATATTTCTTTATGGTGTATTTGTATATTTGTCTGATCAAATTGCGTTGAATTATGTTGTATGCATTTATTTTGCTTCTTCAGGTGCTAGTCATTTGCGTAAAAATACTTTTGTAAAAAAATTTTATAAAATGTGTTTGTGAAAAAATTTTTGAAAAACATTTTTGTGATTTTTCTAAAAATGATTTTAAGATGTTTGCAAAAATATTTTCACACTATCAAAGGGACTAGCTGCCGTCACGTTTGCTGCTCTTTGGATGCCAGATCCTGATCCAATCTGCTACAAGCTACTATTTTCAAACAAGAAATGCACCTATGCCTCATCACTTATGTTTAACGCTTTTTCTTGCAACTATTGCTTCTGTTGTTTACTTTTCTTTTTCGTTATATAGAAGCATGTGGGTTCACCCTATCTTGAAAGAAAGGGATTCGAATTCCGAGTTTATTTTAGCGGATGCAGTCCTTGAGGGAGATCCGGAAAAATGTATACAATACTTTCGGATGGGCAAAGAAAAATTTTTCTGGTTGCTCGCCATGTTGGAGCCAAAAATTAAAAAAGGCGACTCAAATTGGAGGAAGGCCATCTCACCGAAACAACGCTTAATTGTTACCTTAAGGTTCGTGCTGTATAATTTAAGCTTTTTTTCAATGTGCTCTTAAATTGGTCCGGTCCGTATGTTTTGTAGGTAGTTTTGGTTGCTACTTAAACACGCATTTAGCTCTATTACCTACGGGACATGTTATACTGCATGTCCACTGTGCAGATATAGAGTACGTAAAATAGCTAACCGAATAGGCATGAAAACGTTATCTTGTTACAGATAACTTGCAACTGGAGCATCCCAGATCCACCTCTCCTTTTCGTTTCGACTGGGCCACAGCACTGTAAGTGCAATACTAAAAGAATGCTGTCAAGCCTTGTGGGATACTTTGCAACCTCTAGTGTTGCAACCACCTACGGCTGAAAGGTGGTTAAGTATTGCGAGCGATTTTCAAAATCTCTGGCAATGCAGTAATTGCATCGGTGCCATTGATGGAAAGCATATCCGAATTAAAGCTCCTCCAAACAGCGGCAGCGAATTTTTCAACTACAAGGGGTATTTCTCATTAGTCTTGCTGGCTATTTGCGACGCCCGATATCGTTTTGTCTTGGTGGACATCGGAGATTCTGGACGTCACAGCGATGGAGGGATTTTTAGTAATTCCTCAATAGGAAAAAAATTTGACAATGCATCCTTGCAAATACCCCCTCCAACTAACTTACCCGGTTCAGATATACGCATTCCTTATTATTTTGCGGCTGATGACGCTTTCCCTTTAAAAGTTGGCATGATAAAGCCATACCCTGGCCGTTTTCTGGATGAGCACCAGCAGATCTTCAATTACAGGCTAAGTCGTGGGAGAAGGGTTGTGGAGAATGCGTTTGGAATACTTGCAGTACGTTGGCAAATTTTCTATAACATGATTAACTGCGATCCTGATACTGCTCCACTAATCGTCCAGGCCTGCGTTGTATTGCACAACCTTTTACAAGATTCATATTCTGATGCTCCTATTCAGTTTGTTTCCGGAGACAAAAGTGACCCCACTACTGGCAACATCACAAATGGAACTTGGCGCAAATCAGTTACGTCATCCCTAAATCTAACCAATTTGAGACGCTTCGGGTCAAACTTCTACAGTCAAAACGCTGGCTTTTTCCGAGATCAGTTGAAATTGTACTTTTTAAATAAAGGGGCTGTGCCATGGCAGTGGAATAGGTTTTAACCATTAAGTTTACATGACTGCGCTATTGTTATGGGACTATCAAACGTTATCACTTCTTTTCATTGAACTTTGCTCGTAAAGTGAGAATTTGCTGAATTTTGCTTTTGATTTTAACTTCACGGTGTTTCGCACCTGGCGTTGATAAGAACATTAAATGTGCTAATTCCGATCTATTGGAAATTAATACAGCAGATGCGATAAAAACTATGCGCTATTATTTTGCTTACTCTTTTTTTTCTTTGATGTTTGGACAAGTTTAGTTCTGATTAAGCAGGAGAAAGGAATTAGCATTTTTGGTTTGAATTTGCTGAGCCCTCACATTTCGGTTATATTGTTGCTGTAATTTTGCTATTTACATTTTCATTGCAGGCTCAGTATTCTGCTAATGATTTACTGTTAAAAACTTTAACTTAGACGAGTTTCGCAATATAATCACTGTGGAATGGATTCTGCGGAAAGCAGTCCAAGCGTAGATGATTTTAACGTATCTTTAATTGATCTTGTCTCAAACCACCAAATAATTTATAATCATTTTCACCCAGAACACAAAAACTGACAAGCAGTTGAAAATCGTTGGCGTGTCATCGCGTCGCAACTGAACACTACTTGTATGTAAGTTTTATTTCAGTTGTTTCCGTATCTTTGCTTTTTAGCAGGCCTACGCTATTCTTTTTATCCAAACTAGTTGCTGCTTGAAAAATTCGTACGTTATAATGCTAAAGATGTTGACAAAGCAACAACATTGCCGATTAATCGTGGTCTCTATTCAGTTAACAGTCATAGCTTGTTCAAAGATTATGGTGCATTATTATTCGTAATGGGTTTATGTCGCATAATTGACAATATGACCTATGCACTCACAGTTCATTTTGTTGTGTGCAGTAGATTTCTGCCAAAAGCGATGGCGAACATTGAGAACGCTCTACGGGAAAAAACATAAAAAACAACTGGCAACACCAAGCGGTTCTGGCGTTTCAGCGCCGTAAAAGTGGCCATATTACACTCATCTATCTTTTTTGGATTCTTACGTCAAACACCGAAGGTATTTTTCGACTGCCTGTGTGTTCTATGAAATTGTTTAGAAACTGGATTTAGAGCGCGTCGTTTGATTTTACCAGATAAACTTAGCTGTGAGGCGTTTTATTCGTTTGGCATTTTTATAACCTGCAGATTTTTAATTTGTCAACACTCAACAGTGTTCATATGCTCGATTTTCTCATACTATTACTCACGTCTTTTTTCTTTGCTTAAACTTTTAGTGTTCTATGGCGATTCCTTTGCTTTTTTGTAAAAAATTGATTTGAAAGTTAGATTGCCATTAATTTTAGCTCGGTGGATAACTTTGGGTCTCCGCCTCCCCCTAGTCCACAGCTTTCTGTTGCAGACGAATCTGAAACACAAGAAAGTCAACCACTGCCTTCCCCAGCAGGAGTGCAAACATCAGGTAATGAGATGCATGATGAATGTGAACAAAAAATTTACAGTAGGCCTTACATGTTGGTCAAAAAATGTGTATTTTGTTCTCTTGTTATGTTATTTGGCGCGATTACTGTAAAAAGATTATACTGTGCTTTCCTGGAAGAGTATGGTCTTTAATTCGTGTTTTATTTATAAGCCTATGTCAACATTTTGCAGTCACTTTACTATAAGGTTACTTTATGTACTTTTTTTTACATACTTCATCTGACCCGATTTCGTTGTCTCAACTGATTATTCGAGCAAACTGCTCTTTTGCTATACGTGTAACAAGGTGACCGTTTGACTCGACGACTTTGCGTCCCTTCACGGTTTCCTGTGGCTCATGTGTTATAGTTTTTGACATGCTCATACGTAGCTGTGTTTTTATCGTTTGAATGAGGACAAAATAAAATCTTCTGATTTTGATATGGCTATACAATATAGAATGCATACAGTTTTGAGCTTGAGCTATATAAATAATGGCAATCAAGGATTGAATTATAGTCCTATTCTTATTTTGTTTGATTTTCCATCCACAGCTTTTTGCTGGACACAATAGCAACTTGTAGTACAACATAAAGATAACCGTTGTCGAGGGTATGAATCACACTACAAAAATTATTTATTTCTTTTAGAACTTCAATCTGATGAAGGGCCTAGTACGTCAGCTATCTCTGGTGAACCTTCCCCAGCTGACCTAAATCCGAAAAAGCGGAAACGAAAAGAAAACACACCAGTTGAAGTACGTGATACAAAGGTCTAATAATGTTTTTCAAGCGACTTGACGTAGACCGCACACCTTGAGTTGAGCGATTTGGCGGTTTTATAATTTCGTGCTTTGTGACCCAATACATTCCCGTCACGAAAGAATTTACGTACGTTTGCTGCGCGTTGGGAAGTGTGATTTGACCGAGATCCTACGCGAAGTCAAATCTTTATGTAGGCTTTCGTTTCATTTGATCTATTTGTGACCTGTTGCAAATACAAGGCAAATAGATCATTTGCGTTTGAATTTCTGCACACGCTTTTTGAGCAATCCAAACTGATTTTTGAGTTTTTAGTTCATAAGATTAGTTTTATGCTTCGCATTTTTCGAACCCAGCCGATCTACCAGCATGTTTACAATTAGGCCTATGTCTTGTCAGATTGCTAACCGATGCCACTTGCCCACTAATCCATATAATTGGAGTAGACTATATTGCCGCGTCCACGCACATTGAAAACGGCTCCATCAGGCATTAGAGATCATGTTTTCATGCCAAGCCGTTGCTTTGGACATTCGCAGGAAGATTTTGCGTGATCTTGTTACATTGAGCAATTTCATGGAACTTGAAAAGTTCACCGCACTTGAACTTGACTATTTTTCAGAATGAAATGTTCAATTTTCTCAAAGCAAGCCGGCAAAGCTTAGCGACAATATGTAAAAACGAAGGAGACGAATTCGACGATTTTGGAAAATTTGTGGCTTCCCAACTTCGAAATAAACCTTATCACGTTGCTAAAATGCTCAAGAGAGACGTTTCCAACCATCTTTTTTCGGATATACAAGTTATTACTCTAAACTCTGAACAGTCGCCGTGAAGAACAATTCAAATCCACATTGTCTAATTTGTTTCTTTCCAACTGTTTTTGAATTGATCACTTTTCGTTTCTTTTCAAAGTTCTTGCACTGATCACTATACTGACGGATCCTAGCATTTTGTTCAGTTGGGAGAGAGCCTTGATTTTCTATTTTAGTTTTGTTGCACACGGATGATAGAAGTTAGCACAAAATGTAGTGCACTTAATTGTAAAATAAGTGGGATCAAGTTCCTAACCCCTAACAAAGCTTTACTCAAAGGGAGCTGGTAAAATATGTTATTCTTGAATCTAGATATTTGATTTTCTTCTTTTCAGGTGATTGCATATTGTGTGTATTAAACTTTAGAGAGAAAATAACACGTTTACCACTGTCTACTTTTTTACCAACCTTATGCTGGTAATATCGTCCAAGTGCAAACGTTCTATGGGAGACGATAGTCCCAGTGGCTTCCTTTGGGTCCGCCCGAGGGTGCTTTTCTGTGCGATCTTTTCACCGAGTTTAAGCGCTTCCAGATAGGCCTACATATTACCCACAGCCTATGTATGTGCAAATTTTTCCCAAAGTTTCAAATTGTGGCTTTTGTGTTTGTAGCTTTTTGCCAAACTAATTAAATGCTTAAAATTCTTTGCTGTAAATTCAATTTATTTCGTTTGTCCCGAATGGAGTGTTTTTTTTTAGGCTAGAAGAGCAATAATTCTGCATCTTTTATCGTATCTACTTGTAGTACCGGTACATGCTGATGGTGAAACTTTAAGTTACGATAACTTTCAGCTTCCGTACTGCATCGCTTTCATGATTTGATCGTGTGGTCGAGGCTTGATGCATTTGAATTTTTTACCTAAGCAAATCATGTGCTGTAGAGTTCTAACTACGTGATCCACCAACAGCATGAAGCGACAAAAGCTTTTCTTTGCCGTTTCCCTCTTGAATTCCGACAGACTATTCAAGAAATGACTCTTTCTTCAGTAAAAAGATACAACAGATTGAAAACAATGGTAAAACTGAATTTAAGCCATTCGCATGTAGCAATTATTGCCATAGGTTTCAGTGAAAAGGGCATTAAAAGTGCTTCAGAAAAACTGAGCAAAGCTAGCCAAAATGCAATTTTGAAAATTTGCCAACCGGTATACAATTTTTAGATGTGGGCCTACCAGGTTTCAATAGATTTTGCTCCAATTTTGGAAAATATTCAATTTTTGGGGTGGCTTTTGGTGGAACATCATTTCTGCGTGCATGATGCAACACCAATGTGGAAGGCAAAACACTCTGCAGCCTTTTATCCAGAATATTGTTGGCTTGCACAAAGCGCAGATAAAATTTATGCATTTTAAACACGACAGGCTGAGAGATAGCAATGTCATTAAATCGGTGGTAGACCTACAACTTCGTAACCTACTCAGGTAGCTACCGAAGCCGCCTGTTTAGTCACTGCTTAGCCTGGCGCATGACACAATGGTTGTTGAAGCATACGAATCCAAGTTCATGCTTCCTAAGGTAATAGCAATCAATTCGACACGGCCGAGCAATGAAATGCTTGCCGTTGCTATCGCAACAGTCGCAGCAGGTCGCAGCGGTCGCAACGCACGCGTTCGCGCGCTGTGAGCATAGGTGCTTGATTTTGCCGCTAGAATCGTAGACGCTGGTCGCTTGAACTTTGGGGATTTCCCATCGCAGACGCATGCGCTTGCCTGTGTGCAGCCGCCTTAAGCTGACAGTATAATTTTTACCGGTCTGCACCCGCAGGTAGACCGCTGCAGCGGCAATGTCTTCGCTGCTATCGGCAAAAACATGATATTCGTATCTGCTCTCTGCGGATATATTAATCGGCACTCGACGCCTAGCAAATGGCACATTTTCCACATTATCTAGATCACGCAGCGCCATGTTCCACTCATTTATAAGATCAGGTGGCACTTGGGCATCCCAGTCATTTACAAGACGCATGAATTTGGAGCAGCATAGCTTCAGCCTAACCAGGAACGGTGACCACCAACCCATGGGGTCAAGAAACTGATGGCTCAAGCTGACTGCTTGTCTCTTCGTAAACTTTCTTTTAGATTGAGGCTCAAGAATCGGCTTCTTAACGACCATATTATCCTCTTTTGTGTCCCATATCACGCCAAGTGTGGCGTGACGTGGTCCCATTTCAAGATCGGAACCATTTTCCCCAAGATTTCTGATAGCAGGAGCGAGATCCTCCTCACTAATATCGGCAAGTATTTCTTTGTGGCTTGCGTTCCGTTTTTTCATCGTAAACCCAGTACTTTTTAGCAGAAGTGAAACTTCCCTGATCACCCGTTGACCGTCTTCTATGGTATCGGCGTCAGAGATAAGATCGTCCTCAAACATATCCTGTGTCACATTGGCTGTGGCTTCATTCGATGCATCAGGTATATTACTCTCTGCCGTAAACATCAATGCATACCCAGCCATGCTGGGTATACAACGTAAGCCGTAAGGGGCTACTTGAAACTGGTATGCCACGACGTCTCCTTTCATATCAGATTCAGAGAACCATAAAATGCGAATCATGTCTCGATCTTCTGGAGCGATTTGTATTTGAAAAAACATGTTTGCGATGTCTCCAGCGATGCCATATTGTCGCTCCCCGAAACGAATCAGAATTGACCTCAAGGACTGCATGAGGATGGGTCCTCGATGAGCAATTTATTTATAGATACGCCATGGTACTCCCTCGCCGCATCGTATACGACACGAAATCTTGCTTGCGAGGTATTAAAATGCGGGATATAATTCTGTTGCTTGGTGGTGTCCTGCAGATCACGTGCTAGCTCATCATCTGAGATTCGAATAAGATGTCCTTCAGTGATTGCATTTTCGATCTTCTTACAATACTGGAGTCTCAATTCGGGTTGGTCGACGAGTCGTCTTTGTAAGTTCAGCAACGCACGTTTTGCTTGAGCGTAATTATTCGGTATAGTTGCAAGATCGTGGGCCCATGGTAAAGGGAATTGTAGATGCTTCTCTCCGTTGCTCACTTCCACCAATGTAACCGAATCTTTGTACTCATTAAGAACTAGTTCGTCGGAAGCACTCATAGCTACTTTATCGTCATCTGCAGAGCAATACAGCGGGTCTGTCTCCGGATTTTGCAAATCCCGCTCTCTATCATTAGGAGAAAAACGAACCCTTGAGCAGCTGGCAGTGCGTTCACTTGTCTGTTTGCATGCCGTCGAAAACAATTCTGTAAAGTCATCTTTACTATGCTTCCCCGGACTGAGCCAAAATAACCCAAGTTCATGTCGGACTGGCCCTTCTTGAAACTTTGCTAAATTTGTATCCATGAGTATGTATTTCCATGCCAGGTCTCCACCTATTATCATATCAACTCGTGGCACTAAATCTCCGAAATCAGGCAAATGCTCAGCAAAAGGCAAGATTTGATCGACGAATGTTTGGGTGCTTAAGCTTATCACGTCACCATGGGAGGTCTCCAATTGAAGCTCCCCTGACATTGACGCACACTGCATATGCGAACCATTAAATAGCCTATAAGTTTGATAATCGTCAGCCAGCCAATTACCATAAAGCCGTTCCGCCAACTGCTTTGAACACAATGAACGAGTTGCTCCCGCATCAATGGCACCATAAAATGTTACTCGATCATCTATTCCGGCCAAATTGCTCATCCGAACAGCAGTTAACATCAGTCCCACTTTGCTTTCGTCACAACCCGCTTCTCTAACATAGCCCAGGACATTATCCGAAGATTTTGACTTCTGCGCCGCTTCAGGTCTGTGCAATAAAACGTGATGCAGCTTCTTGCACTGTGCACATTTTTCTTTGGTTTCGCAGCCTTTTGTGATGCGAGAATTATCGAAACACATAAAGCAAAGCTGTTTGTCCTTGGCCAATCTCCACCGTTCATCAACAGTCATGGCCAGAAAACTGCGATATTGCACAAGGGTATGAGATGCAGACTCTGGATATATCCAGCATTTCACCTTTCTTGTCACATCTTTAGCGACTTCTGGTTTCGAATTGTTTTCAACAACAGAAGCTATACTGTTCATAGACCCCCTTTGTCTGGAAGGCGCAACAGTTCTTTATCTATATTACAGGTTGCATCCAACACTTCCATTTCATTGTGGCATTTTTTCCTTACTTGCTTATGCTCTGGTGCTGGTGCCTGTATTTTTGTCCCCTCAATTTTTACCATTCCATATCTTGGTATATCCTCCTCTGTAGCATAAAACTTTGTCAAACCAGTCCCCCCTGGAGGCTTCAATTCACAAGGTCCCCTCATGGAGATGATATTTTGCATGCTCTTGAGCAGGAAAGCAATTAATGAATTCATCAGCTTCAGTTACATTTTCTAATTCATTTACCGTCTGCTTATATGAATCAAGTTCTAAATTTTTCCTTTTTAACTCTATGTTACCTCGTTTGATTTCAACTTCATTTTCTTCTGATATTTTATAACTTTTACTGGGCTAAAAACACAACAGTAACTTAGTAGCTTTTTATGAACTGTATACGCGTTTGCGCCTTGATGGCTTCGTCAGTACAGTATACTACTTGGCTAATAACCACATAAGGGAAACTGAACAAAAAATGCAGCAGATATGAAACAATTCGTTATGACGTCATAAAATTTAGTCATAAACAGTTGTCTTCGGGGCATATGAACTCTATTCCGGTATCCTTATTTCCAATCTGCATATCCATCGAAATGGCACAAAGGTTCCTAGGAACACATACCGTCTCCCTGGACTAAAGTAGATGAAGGAAGAAAGTAATTTGTGGTTTTCCTCCATCCTTGTGTGCGGAACAGAACTTTAAAAGCTGAACTCGAACACCAAGTTTACAGTCTTTAATGCATATAACCGTTGCTGAATGTTTTTGTGTTGAAGCAAGTAATCGAAGAATGCAGGTGTTGAATCACTTTTCACTTGGTCTTCGGATATTTTAATTTTTTTATTGGGCTAAAAACACAACAGTAACGTAGTAGCTTTTTCTTAATTGTAAACGCGTTTCTGCCGTCATAGGTTCGTCAGTACAAAATATTACTAAACTAATAACCACATAATGGAAACTGAACAAAAAATGCAGCAGATATGAAACAATTCATTATGACGTCATAAATTTTAGTCATAAACAGTTGTCTTCAAGGCATATGAATTCTATCCCGGTATCCTTATTTCCAATCTGCATTTCTATCGAAATGACACAAAGGGTCTTAGGAACACACACCGTCTCCCTGGACTAAAGTAGATGGAAGAAGAAAGCAATTTGTGGATTTCTTTCATCGTTGTGTGCGGAACAGAACTTTAAATGCTGAACTCGAACACAAAGTTCACCGTGTTTTATACATATAACCGTTGCTGAATGTTTTTGTGTTGAAGCAAGTAATCGGAGATTGCAGGTGTTGAATCACTCTTCACTTGGTCTTCGGATATTTTATTATTTTTACTGGGCTAAAAACACAACAGTAACGTAGTAGTTTTTTATTAACTGTATACGCGTTTCTGCCGTCATAGGTTCGTCAATACATTATACTACTAGGCTAATAACCACATAATGGAAACTGAACAAAAAGTGCAGCAGATATGAAACAATTCATTGCGACATCATAAATTTCAGTCATAAACAGTTGTCTTCAGGGCATATGAATTCTATCCCGGTATCCTTCACTCCAAACTGCATATCCATCGAAATGGCACAAAGGGTCCTAGGAACACATACCGTCTTCTTGGACTAAAGTAGATGGAAATATACAGTTTCCATTTTGTGGTTATTAGGCTAATAGTATACTGTACTGACGAAACCATGAAGGCAGAAACGCGTATACAGTTAATAAAAAGCTACTACGTTACTGTTGTGTTTTTAGCCCATTCAAAGAAATAAGATATCCGAAGACCAAGTGAAGAGTGATTCAACACTTGCAATCTTCGATCACTTGCTTCAAAACAAAAACATTCAGCAACGGTTATATGTATAGAAGACGGTGAACTTGGTGTTCGAGTTCAGCTTTTAAAGTTCTGTTCCGCACACATACATGAAGGAAAACCATAAATCACTTCCTTTTTCCATCTACTTTAGTCCTGGGAGACGGTATGTGTTCCTAGGACCCTTTGTGCCATTTCGATGGATATGCAGTTTGGAATGAAGGATACCGGGATAGAATTCACATGCCTTGAAGACAACTGTTGATGACTAAAACTTATGACGTCACAATGAATTGTTTCATATCTGCTGCATTTTCTGTTCAGTTTCCATTAAGTGGTTATTAGCCTAATAGTATACTGTACTGACGAACCTATGACGGCAGAATTGCGTATACAGTTAACAAAAAGCTACTACGTTACTGTTGTGTTTTTAGCCCAGTAAAAGTAATGGGACATCCGAAAACCAAGTGAAGAGTGATTCAACACCTGCAATCTTCGATTACTTGCTTCAACACAAAAACATTCAGCAACGGTTTATTGTATAAACGACGGTAAACTTGGTGTTCGAGTTCAGCTTTTAAAGTTCTGTTCCGCACACAACGATGAAGGAAATCCACAAATTACTTTCTTCTTTCATCTACTTTAGTCCAGGAAGACGGTATATGTTCCTAGGACCTTTTGTGCCATTTCGATGGATATGCAGATTGGAAATAAGGATACCGGGATAGAATTCATATGCCCTGAAGACAACTGTTTATGACTGAAATTTATGACGTCACAATGACTTGTTGCATATCTGCTGCATATTATGTTCAGTTTCCATTATGTGGTTATTAGCCTAGTACAGTAGTATACTGTATTGACGAAGCCATGACGGCAGAAACGCGTATACAGTCAATAAAAAGCTACTACGTTACTGTTGTGTTTTTAGCCCAGTAAAAGTAATAAGACATCCGAAAACCAAGTGAAAAGTGATTCAACACCTGCAATCTTCGATTACTTGCTTCAACACAAAAACATTCAGCAACGGTTAGATGTATAGAAGACTGTAAACTTGGTGTTCGAGTTCAGCTTTTAAAGTTCTGTTCCGCACACAACGATGAAGGAAATCCACAAATTGCTTTCTTCTTTCATCTACTTTAGTCCAGGGAGACGGTATGTGTTCCTAGGACCCTTTGTACCAGTTCGGTGGATATGCAAATTGGAAATAAGGATACCGGGATAGAATTCATATGCCCTGAAGACAACTGTTTACGACTAAAATTTATGACGTCACAATGAATTGTTTCATATCTGCTGCATTTTTTGCTCAGTTTCCCTTATGTGGTTATTAGCCTAGTAGTATACTGTACTGACGAAGCCATGAAAGCAGAAACGCGTATACAGTTACTAAAAGCTACTACGTTACTGTTGTGTTTTTAGCCCAGTAAACGTAATAAGATATCCGAAAACCAAGTGAAGAGTGGTTCAACACCGGCAATCTTCGATTACTTGCTTCAACACAAAAACATTCAGCAACGGTTATATGTATAGAAGACTGTAAACTTGGTGTTCGAGTTCAGTTTTTACACCTCTGTTCCGCACACAAAGATGAAGGAAATCCACAAATTACTTTCTTCTTCCATCTACTTTAGTCCAACGAGACGGTATGTGTTCCTAGGACCCTTTGTGCCATTTCGATAAGTATGCAGATTGGAAATAAGGGTACCGGGATAAAATTCATATGCCCTGAAAACAACTGTTTATGACTAAAATTTATGACGTCATATTGAATTGTTTCATATCTGTTGCATTTTTGTTCAGTTTGCATTTTGTTGTTATTAGCCTAATAGTATACTGTACTGACGAACTTATGACGGCAGAAACGCGTATACAGTTATTAAAAAGCTACTACGTTACTGTTGTGTTTTTACCCCAGTAAAGTTAATAAGATATCCGAAGACCAAGTGAAAAGTGATTCAACACCTGCAATCTTCGATTACTTGCTTCAACACAAAACTATTCAGCTACGGTTATATGTATGGAACACGGTGAACTTGGTGTTCGAGTTCAGCTTTTAAAGTTTTGTTCCGCACACAACGATGAAGGAAATCCACAAACTACTTTCTTCTTCCATCTACTTTAGTCCAGGGAGACGGTATGTGTTCCTAGGACCCTTTGTGCCATTTCGATGGATATGCAGATTGGAAAGAAGGATACCGGGATAGAATTCATATGCCCTGAAGACAACTGTTTATGACTAAAATTTATGACGTCATAATGACTTGTTTCATATCTGCTGCATTTTTTGTTCAGTTTCCATTATGTGGTTATTAGCTTAGTAGTATACTGTACTGCCGAACCTATGACGGCAGAAACGCGTATACAGTTAATAAAAAGCTACTACGTTACTGTTGTGTTTTTAGCCCAGTAAAAGTATTAAGATATCCGAAAACCAAGTGAAAAGTGATTCAACACCTGCATATTTCGATTAATTGCTTCAACACAAAAACATTCAGCAACGGTTATATGTATAGAAGACGGTAAACTTGGTGTTCGAGTTCAGCTTTTAAAGTTCTGTTCCGCACACAAGGATGAAGGAAATCCACAAATTACTTTTTTCTTTCATCTACTTTAGTCCTGGGAGACGGTATGTGTTCCTAGGACCCTTTGTCCATTTTGATGGATTTGCAGATTGGAAGTAAAGATACCGGGATAGAATTCATATGTCCTGAAGACAACTGTTTATGGCTAAAATCTATGACGTCATATTGATATGTTTCATATTTGCTGCATATTATGTTCAGTTTCCATTATGTGGTTATTAACCGAGTAATATATTGTACTAACGAACCTATGACGGCAGAAACGCGTATACAGTTAATAAAAAACTACTACGTTACTGTTGTGTTTTTAGCCCAGTAAAGGTAATAAGATATCCGAAGACCAAGTGAAGAGTGATTCAACACCTGCAATCTTCGATTACTTGCTTCAACACAAAAACATTCAGCAACGGTTATATCTATAGAAGACTGTAAACTTGGTGTTCGAGTTTAGCTTTTAAAGTTCTGTTCCGCATACAAAGATAAAAGAAATCCACTAACTACTTTCTTCTTCCATCTACTTTAGTCCAGGGAGACGGTATGTGTTCCTAACATCGTTTGTGCCATTTCGATGGTTATGCAGATTGGAAATAAGGATACCGGGATAGAATTCATATGCCCTGAAGACAACTGTTTATGACTAAAATTTCTGACGTCATAATGAATTGTTTCATATCTGCTGCATTTTTTTGTTCAGTTTCCATTATGTGGTTATTAGCCCAGTAATATACTGTACTGACGAAACCATGAAAGCAGAAACGCGTATCCAAATAATAAAAGCTATTACGTTACTGTTGTGTTTTCAGCCCAGTGAAAATAAAAAGATATCCGAAGACCAAATGAAGAATCATTCAACACCTGCATTTTTCGATTACTTGCTTCAACACAAAAACATTCAGCAACGGTTATATGTATAGAAGACTGTGAATTTGGTGTTCGAGTTCAGCTTTTAAAGTTCTGTTCCGCACACAACGATGAAGGAAATCCACAAATTACTTTCTTCTTCCATCTACTTTAATCCAGGGAGACGGTATGTGTTCCTAGGACCCTTTGTGCCATTTTGATGGATATGCAGATTGGAAATAAGCATACCGGGAAAGAATTTTATTGCCAGGAAAACAACTGTTTATGACTAAAACTTCTGACGTCATAATGACTTGTTTCATATCTGCTGCATTTTTTGTTCAGTTTCCATTATGTGGTTATTAGCTTAATAGTATACTGTGTTGACGAAGCCATGAAAGCAGAAACGCGTATACAGTTAATAAAAAGCTACTACGTTACTGTTGTGTTTTTAGCCCGTTAAAAAGAATAAGACATCCGAACACCAAGTGAAGAGTGATTCAACACCTGCAAACTTCGATCACTTGCTTCAACACAAAAACATTCAGCAACGCTTATATGTATAGAAGACGGTAAACTTGGTGTTCGACTTCAACTTTTAAAGTTCTGTTCCGCACACAAAAATGAAGGAAAACCACAAATTACTTTTTGTTTTCCATCTACTTTAGTCCAGGGAGACAGTATGTGTTCCTAGGACCCTTTGTGCCATTTCGATGGATATGCAAAATGGAATGAAAGATACCGGGATAGAATTCATATGCCTTGAAGACAACTGTTTATGACTAAAATTTATGACGTCACAATGACTTGTTTCATATCTGCTGCATTTTTTGTTCAGTTTCCATTATGTGGTTATTAGCTTAGTAGTATACTGTACTGACGAACTTATGACGGCAGAAACGCGTATACAGTTAATAAAAACCAACTACGTTACTGTTGTGTTTTTAGCCCAGTAAAAGCAATAAGGTATCCGAAAACAAAATGAAGAGTGATTCAACACCTGCAATTTTCGATTACTTGCTTCAACACAAAAACAATCAGCAACAAAAACATTCTACACAAAAACATTCAGTTTATGATTAAAACATATGTATAGAAGACTGTAAATTTGGTGTTCGAGTTCAGCTTTTAAAGTTCTGTTCCGCACACAAGGATGGAGGAAAACCACAAATTACTTTCTTCCTTCATCTACTTTAGTCCAGGGAGACGGTATGTGTTCCTAGGAACCTTTGTGCCATTTCGATGGATATGCAGATTGGAAATAAGGATACCGGAATAGAGTTCATATGCCCCGAAGACAACTGTTTATGACTAAATTTTATGACGTCATAACGAATTGTTTCATATCTGCTGCATTTTTTGTTCAGTTTCCCTTATGTGGTTATTAGCCAAGTAGTATACTGTACTGACGAAGCCATCAAGGCGCAAACGCGTATACAGTTCATAAAAAGCTACTAAGTTACTGTTGTGTTTTTAGCCCAGTAAAAGTTATAAAATATCAGAAGAAAATGAAGTTGAAATCAAACGAGGTAACATAGAGTTAAAAAGGAAAAATTTAGAACTTGATTCATATAAGCAGACGGTAAATGAATTAGAAAATGTAACTGAAGCTGATGAATTCATTAATTGCTTTCCTGCTCAAGAGCATGCAAAATATCATCTCCATGAGGGGACCTTGTGAATTGAAGCCTCCAGGGGGGACTGGTTTGACAAAGTTTTATGCTACAGAGGAGGATATACCAAGATATGGAATGGTAAAAATTGAGGGGACAAAAATACAGGCACCAGCACCAGAGCATAAGCAAGTAAGGAAAAAATGCCACAATGAAATGGAAGTGTTGGATGCAACCTGTAATATAGATAAAGAACTGTTGCGCCTTCCAGACAAAGGGGGTCTATGAACAGTATAGCTTCTGTTGTTGAAAACAATTCGAAACCAGAAGTCGCTAAAGATGTGACAAGAAAGGTGAAATGCTGGATATATCCAGAGTCTGCATCTCATACCCTTGTGCAATATCGCAGTTTTCTGGCCATGACTGTTGATGAACGGTGGAGATTGGCCAAGGACAAACAGCTTTGCTTTATGTGTTTCGATAATTCTCGCATCACAAAAGGCTGCGAAACCAAAGAAAAATGTGCACAGTGCAAGAAGCTGCATCACGTTTTATTGCACAGACCTGAAGCGGCGCAGAAGTCAAAATCTTCGGATAATGTCCTGGGCTATGTTAGAGAAGCGGGTTGTGACGAAAGCAAAGTGGGACTGATGTTAACTGCTGTTCGGATGAGCAATTTGGCCGGAATAGATGATCGAGTAACATTTTATGGTGCCATTGATGCGGGAGCAACTCGTTCATTGTGTTCAAAGCAGTTGGCGGAACGGCTTTATGGTAATTGGCTGGCTGACGATTATCAAACTTATAGGCTATTTAATGGTTCGCATATGCAGTGTGCGTCAATGTCAGGGGAGCTTCAATTGGAGACCTCCCATGGTGACGTGATAAGCTTAAGCACCCAAACATTCGTCGATCAAATCTTGCCTTTTGCTGAGCATTTGCCTGATTTCGGAGATTTAGTGCCACGAGTTGATATGATAATAGGTGGAGACCTGGCATGGAAATACATACTCATGGATACAAATTTAGCAAAGTTTCAAGAAGGGCCAGTCCGACATGAACTTGGGTTATTTTGGCTCAGTCCGGGGAAGCATAGTAAAGATGACTTTACAGAATTGTTTTCGACGGCATGCAAACAGACAAGTGAACGCACTGCCAGCTGCTCAAGGGTTCGTTTTTCTCCTAATGATAGAGAGCGGGATTTGCAAAATCCGGAGACAGACCCGCTGTATTGCTCTGCAGATGACGATAAAGTAGCTATGAGTGCTTCCGACGAACTAGTTCTTAATGAGTACAAAGATTCGGTTACATTGGTGGAAGTGAGCAACGGAGAGAAGCATCTACAATTCCCTTTACCATGGGCCCACGATCTTGCAACTATACCGAATAATTACGCTCAAGCAAAACGTGCGTTGCTGAACTTACAAAGACGACTCGTCGACCAACCCGAATTGAGACTCCAGTATTGTAAGAAGATCGAAAATGCAATCACTGAAGGACATCTTATTCGAATCTCAGATGATGAGCTAGCACGTGATCTGCAGGACACCACCAAGCAACAGAATTATATCCCGCATTTTAATACCTCGCAAGCAAGATTTCGTGTCGTATACGATGCGGCGAGGGAGTACCATGGCGTATCTATAAATAAATTGCTCATCGAGGACCCATCCTCATGCAGTCCTTGAGGTCAATTCTGATTCGTTTCGGGGAGCGACAATATGGCATCGCTGGAGACATCGCAAACATGTTTTTTCAAATACAAATCGCTCCAGAAGATCGAGACATGATTCGCATTTTATGGTTCTCTGAATCTGATATGAAAGGAGACGTCGTGGCATACCAGTTTCAAGTAGCCCCTTACGGCTTACGTTGTATACCCAGCATGGCTGGGTATGCATTGATGTTTACGGCAGAGAGTAATATACCTGATGCATCGAATGAAGCCACAGCCAATGTGACACAGGATATGTTTGAGGACGATCTTATCTCTGACGCCGATACCATAGAAGACGGTCAACGGGTGATCAGGGAAGTTTCACTTCTGCTAAAAAGTACTGGGTTTACGATGAAAAAACGGAACGCAAGCCACAAAGAAATACTTGCCGATATTAGTGAGGAGGATCTCGCTCCTGCTATCAGAAATCTTGGGGAAAATGGTTCCGATCTTGAAATGGGACCACGTCACGCCACACTTGGCGTGATATGGGACACAAAAGAGGATAATATGGTCGTTAAGAAGCCGATTCTTGAGCCTCAATCTAAAAGAAAGTTTACGAAGAGACAAGCAGTCAGCTTGAGCCATCAGTTTCTTGACCCCATGGGTTGGTGGTCACCGTTCCTGGTTAGGCTGAAGCTATGCTGCTCCAAATTCATGCGTCTTGTAAATGACTGGGATGCCCAAGTGCCACCTGATCTTATAAATGAGTGGAACATGGCGCTGCGTGATCTAGATAATGTGGAAAATGTGCCATTTGCTAGGCGTCGAGTGCCGATTAATATATCCGCAGAGAGCAGATACGAATATCATGTTTTTGCCGATAGCAGCGAAGACATTGCCGCTGCAGCGGTCTACCTGCGGGTGCAGACCGGTAAAAATTATACTGTCAGCTTAAGGCGGCTGCACACAGGCAAGCGCATGCGTCTGCGATGGGAAATCCCCAAAGTTCAAGCGACCAGCGTCTACGATTCTAGCGGCAAAATCAAGCACCTATGCTCACAGCGCGCGAACGCGTGCGTTGCGACCGCTGCGACCTGCTGCGACTGTTGCGATAGCAACGGCAAGCATTTCATTGCTCGGCCGTGTCGAATTGATTGCTATTACCTTAGGAAGCATGAACTTGGATTCGTATGCTTCAACAACCATTGTGTCATGCGCCAGGCTAAGCAGTGACTAAACAGGCGGCTTCGGTAGCTACCTGAGTAGGTTACGAAGTTGTAGGTCTACCACCGATTTAATGACATTGCTATCTCTCAGCCTGTCGTGTTTAAAATGCATAAATTTTATCTGCGCTTTGTGCAAGCCAACAATATTCTGGATAAAAGGCTGCAGAGTGTTTTGCCTTCCACATTGGTGTTGCATCATGCACGCAGAAATGATGTTCCACCAAAAGCCACCCCAAAAATTGAATATTTTCCAAAATTGGAGCAAAATCTATTGAAACCTGGTAGGCCCACATCTAAAAATTGTATACCGGTTGGCAAATTTTCAAAATTGCATTTTGGCTAGCTTTGCTCAGTTTTTCTGAAGCACTTTTAATGCCCTTTTCACTGAAACCTATGGCAATAATTGCTACATGCGAATGGCTTAAATTCAGTTTTACCATTGTTTTCAATCTGTTGTATCTTTTTACTGAAGAAAGAGTCATTTCTTGAATAGTCTGTCGGAATTCAAGAGGGAAACGGCAAAGAAAAGCTTTTGTCGCTTCATGCTGTTGGTGGATCACGTAGTTAGAACTCTACAGCACATGATTTGCTTAGGTAAAAAATTCAAATGCATCAAGCCTCGACCACACGATCAAATCATGAAAGCGATGCAGTACGGAAGCTGAAAGTTATCGTAACTTAAAGTTTCACCATCAGCATGTACCGGTACTACAAGTAGATACGATAAAAGATGCAGAATTATTGCTCTTCTAGCCTAAAAAAAAACACTCCATTCGGGACAAACGAAATAAATTGAATTTACAGCAAAGAATTTTAAGCATTTAATTAGTTTGGCAAAAAGCTACAAACACAAAAGCCACAATTTGAAACTTTGGGAAAAATTTGCACATACATAGGCTGTGGGTAATATGTAGGCCTATCTGGAAGCGCTTAAACTCGGTGAAAAGATCGCACAGAAAAGCACCCTCGGGCGGACCCAAAGGAAGCCACTGGGACTATCGTCTCCCATAGAACGTTTGCACTTGGACGATATTACCAGCATAAGGTTGGTAAAAAAGTAGACAGTGGTAAACGTGTTATTTTCTCTCTAAAGTTTAATACACACAATATGCAATCACCTGAAAAGAAGAAAATCAAATATCTAGATTCAAGAATAACATATTTTACCAGCTCCCTTTGAGTAAAGCTTTGTTAGGGGTTAGGAACTTGATCCCACTTATTTTACAATTAAGTGCACTACATTTTGTGCTAACTTCTATCATCCGTGTGCAACAAAACTCAAATAGAAAATCAAGGCTCTCTCCCAACTGAACAAAATGCTAGGATCCGTCAGTATAGTGATCAGTGCAAGAACTTTGAAAAGAAACGAAAAGTGATCAATTCAAAAACAGTTGGAAAGAAACAAATTAGACAATGTGGATTTGAATTGTTCTTCACGGCGACTGTTCAGAGTTTAGAGTAATAACTTGTATATCCGAAAAAAGATGGTTGGAAACGTCTCTCTTGAGCATTTTAGCAACGTGATAAGGTTTATTTCGAAGTTGGGAAGCCACAAATTTTCCAAAATCGTCGAATTCGTCTCCTTCGTTTTTACATATTGTCGCTAAGCTTTGCCGGCTTGCTTTGAGAAAATTGAACATTTCATTCTGAAAAATAGTCAAGTTCAAGTGCGGTGAACTTTTCAAGTTCCATGAAATTGCTCAATGTAACAAGATCACGCAAAATCTTCCTGCGAATGTCCAAAGCAACGGCTTGGCATGAAAACATGATCTCTAATGCCTGATGGAGCCGTTTTCAATGTGCGTGGACGCGGCAATATAGTCTACTCCAATTATATGGATTAGTGGGCAAGTGGCATCGGTTAGCAATCTGACAAGACATAGGCCTAATTTTAAACATGCTGGTAGATCGGCTGGGTTCGAAAAATGCGAAGCATAAAACTAATCTTATGAACTAAAAACTCAAAAATCAGTTTGGATTGCTCAAAAAGCGTGTGCAGAAATTCAAACGCAAATGATCTATTTGCCTTGTATTTGCAACAGGTCACAAATAGATCAAATGAAACGAAAGCCTACATAAAGATTTGACTTCGCGTAGGATCTCGGTCAAATCACACTTCCCAACGCGCAGCAAACGTACGTAAATTCTTTCGTGACGGGAATGTATTGGGTCACAAAGCACGAAATTATAAAACCGCCAAATCGCTCAACTCAAGGTGTGCGGTCTACGTCAAGTCGCTTGAAAAACATTATTAGACCTTTGTATCACGTACTTCAACTGGTGTGTTTTCTTTTCGTTTCCGCTTTTTCGGATTTAGGTCAGCTGGGGAAGGTTCACCAGAGATAGCTGACGTACTAGGCCCTTCATCAGATTGAAGTTCTAAAAGAAATAAATAATTTTTGTAGTGTGATTCATACCCTCGACAACGGTTATCTTTATGTTGTACTACAAGTTGCTATTGTGTCCAGCAAAAAGCTGTGGATGGAAAATCAAACAAAATAAGAATAGGACTATAATTCAATCCTTGATTGCCATTATTTATATAGCTCAAGCTCAAAACTGTATGCATTCTATATTGTATAGCCATATCAAAATCAGAAGATTTTATTTTGTCCTCATTCAAACGATAAAAACACAGCTACGTATGAGCATGTCAAAAACTATAACACATGAGCCACAGGAAACCGTGAAGGGACGCAAAGTCGTCGAGTCAAACGGTCACCTTGTTACACGTATAGCAAAAGAGCAGTTTGCTCGAATAATCAGTTGAGACAACGAAATCGGGTCAGATGAAGTATGTAAAAAAAAGTACATAAAGTAACCTTATAGTAAAGTGACTGCAAAATGTTGACATAGGCTTATAATTAAAACACGAATTAAAGACCATACTCTTCCAGGAAAGCACAGTATAATCTTTTTACAGTAATCGCGCCAAATAACATAACAAGAGAACAAAATACACATTTTTTGACCAACATGTAAGGCCTACTGTAAATTTTTTGTTCACATTCATCATGCATCTCATTACCTGATGTTTGCACTCCTGCTGGGGAAGGCAGTGGTTGACTTTCTTGTGTTTCAGATTCGTCTGCAACAGAAAGCTGTGGACTAGGGGGAGGCGGAGACCCAAAGTTATCCACCGAGCTAAAATTAATGGCAATCTAACTTTCAAATCAATTTTTTACAAAAAAGCAAAGGAATCGCCATAGAACACTAAAAGTTTAAGCAAAGAAAAAAGACGTGAGTAATAGTATGAGAAAATCGAGCATATGAACACTGTTGAGTGTTGACAAATTAAAAATCTGCAGGTTATAAAAATGCCAAACGAATAAAACGCCTCACAGCTAAGTTTATCTGGTAAAATCAAACGACGCGCTCTAAATCCAGTTTCTAAACAATTTCATAGAACACACAGGCAGTCGAAAAATACCTTCGGTGTTTGACGTAAGAATCCAAAAAAGATAGATGAGTGTAATATGGCCACTTTTACGGCGCTGAAACGCCAGAACCGCTTGGTGTTGCCAGTTGTTTTTTATGTTTTTTCCCGTAGAGCGTTCTCAATGTTCGCCATCGCTTTTGGCAGAAATCTACTGCACACAACAAAATGAACTGTGAGTGCATAGGTCATATTGTCAATTATGCGACATAAACCCATTACGAATAATAATGCACCATAATCTTTGAACAAGCTATGACTGTTAACTGAATAGAGACCACGATTAATCGGCAATGTTGTTGCTTTGTCAACATCTTTAGCATTATAACGTACGAATTTTTCAAGCAGCAACTAGTTTGGATAAAAAGAATAGCGTAGGCCTGCTAAAAAGCAAAGATACGGAAACAACTGAAATAAAACTTACATACAAGTAGTGTTCAGTTGCGACGCGATGACACGCCAACGATTTTCAACTGCTTGTCAGTTTTTGTGTTCTGGGTGAAAATGATTATAAATTATTTGGTGGTTTGAGACAAGATCAATTAAAGATACGTTAAAATCATCTACGCTTGGACTGCTTTCCGCAGAATCCATTCCACAGTGATTATATTGCGAAACTCGTCTAAGTTAAAGTTTTTAACAGTAAATCATTAGCAGAATACTGAGCCTGCAATGAAAATGTAAATAGCAAAATTACAGCAACAATATAACCGAAATGTGAGGGCTCAGCAAATTCAAACCAAAAATGCTAATTCCTTTCTCCTGCTTAATCAGAACTAAACTTGTCCAAACATCAAAGAAAAAAAAGAGTAAGCAAAATAATAGCGCATAGTTTTTATCGCATCTGCTGTATTAATTTCCAATAGATCGGAATTAGCACATTTAATGTTCTTATCAACGCCAGGTGCGAAACACCGTGAAGTTAAAATCAAAAGCAAAATTCAGCAAATTCTCACTTTACGAGCAAAGTTCAATGAAAAGAAGTGATAACGTTTGATAGTCCCATAACAATAGCGCAGTCATGTAAACTTAATGGTTAAAACCTATTCCACTGCCATGGCACAGCCCCTTTATTTAAAAAGTACAATTTCAACTGATCTCGGAAAAAGCCAGCGTTTTGACTGTAGAAGTTTGACCCGAAGCGTCTCAAATTGGTTAGATTTAGGGATGACGTAACTGATTTGCGCCAAGTTCCATTTGTGATGTTGCCAGTAGTGGGGTCACTTTTGTCTCCGGAAACAAACTGAATAGGAGCATCAGAATATGAATCTTGTAAAAGGTTGTGCAATACAACGCAGGCCTGGACGATTAGTGGAGCAGTATCAGGATCGCAGTTAATCATGTTATAGAAAATTTGCCAACGTACTGCAAGTATTCCAAACGCATTCTCCACAACCCTTCTCCCACGACTTAGCCTGTAATTGAAGATCTGCTGGTGCTCATCCAGAAAACGGCCAGGGTATGGCTTTATCATGCCAACTTTTAAAGGGAAAGCGTCATCAGCCGCAAAATAATAAGGAATGCGTATATCTGAACCGGGTAAGTTAGTTGGAGGGGGTATTTGCAAGGATGCATTGTCAAATTTTTTTCCTATTGAGGAATTACTAAAAATCCCTCCATCGCTGTGACGTCCAGAATCTCCGATGTCCACCAAGACAAAACGATATCGGGCGTCGCAAATAGCCAGCAAGACTAATGAGAAATACCCCTTGTAGTTGAAAAATTCGCTGCCGCTGTTTGGAGGAGCTTTAATTCGGATATGCTTTCCATCAATGGCACCGATGCAATTACTGCATTGCCAGAGATTTTGAAAATCGCTCGCAATACTTAACCACCTTTCAGCCGTAGGTGGTTGCAACACTAGAGGTTGCAAAGTATCCCACAAGGCTTGACAGCATTCTTTTAGTATTGCACTTACAGTGCTGTGGCCCAGTCGAAACGAAAAGGAGAGGTGGATCTGGGATGCTCCAGTTGCAAGTTATCTGTAACAAGATAACGTTTTCATGCCTATTCGGTTAGCTATTTTACGTACTCTATATCTGCACAGTGGACATGCAGTATAACATGTCCCGTAGGTAATAGAGCTAAATGCGTGTTTAAGTAGCAACCAAAACTACCTACAAAACATACGGACCGGACCAATTTAAGAGCACATTGAAAAAAAGCTTAAATTATACAGCACGAACCTTAAGGTAACAATTAAGCGTTGTTTCGGTGAGATGGCCTTCCTCCAATTTGAGTCGCCTTTTTTAATTTTTGGCTCCAACATGGCGAGCAACCAGAAAAATTTTTCTTTGCCCATCCGAAAGTATTGTATACATTTTTCCGGATCTCCCTCAAGGACTGCATCCGCTAAAATAAACTCGGAATTCGAATCCCTTTCTTTCAAGATAGGGTGAACCCACATGCTTCTATATAACGAAAAAGAAAAGTAAACAACAGAAGCAATAGTTGCAAGAAAAAGCGTTAAACATAAGTGATGAGGCATAGGTGCATTTCTTGTTTGAAAATAGTAGCTTGTAGCAGATTGGATCAGGATCTGGCATCCAAAGAGCAGCAAACGTGACGGCAGCTAGTCCCTTTGATAGTGTGAAAATATTTTTGCAAACATCTTAAAATCATTTTTAGAAAAATCACAAAAATGTTTTTCAAAAATTTTTTCACAAACACATTTTATAAAATTTTTTTACAAAAGTATTTTTACGCAAATGACTAGCACCTGAAGAAGCAAAATAAATGCATACAACATAATTCAACGCAATTTGATCAGACAAATATACAAATACACCATAAAGAAATATATACAAATACACAACAAAGAATGCACAGAGATCTCTCCTCGTGACAGCTGTTTCGCCCAATGGGGCTCATCAGACGAGTCACGAGATCACTGCGCGGCGAAAATACAACGGATTTCAAGCCCGTCGGCTTTGCCTTCCCCATAGCGCTTGTGATTGGCAAAATTCTTTGTAATTTTATATTACCGCATGCTTCAGAAAAGGCGTGACGTCATTCACCATGCGATGTTTTCCCGTGCTCTGCTGACGTAGTTGGCTTTCATATTGTCTTGGTATATCAATGTGTTATATTTTCGCCGCGCAGTGATCTCGTGACTCGTCTGATGAGCCCCATTGGGCGAAACAGCTGTCACGAGGAGAGATCTCTGTGCATTCTTTGTTGTGTATTTGTGTATATTTCTTTATGGTGTATTTGTATATTTGTCTGATCAAATTGCGTTGAATTATGTTGTATGCATTTATTTTGCTTCTCCAGGTGCTAGTCATTTGCTTAATTGTGTCATTCGATGACGTAGGTTTGACGTGAGTGCGATACTCCATTTGCAGGGTGACGCCTGCCCTTCCTTTTCTTTAAAAGTATTTTTACAACAATCAAGAGTTACTAGCTTTTGTCAGGAGTCCCACCCCTACAGAAATCGTTGCCCTTTGTCGAGGATCATAGCGAAGTCAATCACAGGGTTCCAATATAAACCTACGTCTTCGCCACAAGAATTGATCAAAATGGTACCATAAACAGCACTGGCATGTTATGATGCTGCTAGTTACCCTAGTGCTGCCTTAAAAAAAAAAGACTGCCGCATACCTAAACCTAGATAGGCCTACTGTATTTCCAAACTCAAGCTACAGTTTCATCTTACCGTTTGGGCTTTAAAATCGCTTGATAGAGTAAATACGACTCCACGACTACAGTACTTAACATCAGAGTTTTTCTCTTAGTAATTTGCTTTTGAATACTCATCTTGGTACACTATTTACAAAACTGAAACAGCAACAAAATAAGCTAATTTGCTAAACCTATCTAGTTTGAAGCCTACAAATTCACCACAGTTTATGACAAAAGTGCTCAACTGTAAAGGAGCTGAATCAATAACAAAGGGAAACTGAGTTCAGCTAAAGCAAATGTACAAATTGCTCTAGCTGAACTCAGTTATCGAGCACTCTTTGAAACACTGATTCCCATTGTTATAGTGTAAAGCCTAGATAACACACTTTGAACCAGCCAAAAACTACCTATAGGCCTAGGCTTGTTTGAAGCCTAGACAACTCCTTTCAAAAACTACCTAACAGGCTTGTTTGAAGCCTAGATAACATACTTCTAAACTGTCAAACACTACTTACTGGCCTAAGTTGCTTGAAGCGTAGATAACATACTTTTAACCTGTCAAAAACTAGTTACAGGCCTAGGCTTGTTCAAAGCCTCGATAACATACTTTTTAACCTGTCAAAAACTACCTACAGGCCTAGGCTTGTTTGAAGCCTAGACAACTTCTTTCAAAAACTACCTACAGGCTTGTTTGAAGCCTAGATAACATACTTCTAAACTGTCAAACACTACTTACTGGCCTAGGTTGCTTGAAGCGCAGATAACATACTTTTAACCTGTCAAAAACTAGTTACAGGCCTAGGCTTGTTCAAAGCCTCGATAACATACTTTTTAACCTGTCAAAAACTACCTACAGGCCTAGGCTTGTTTGAAGCCTAGACAACTCCTTTCAAAAACTACCTACAGGCTTGTTTGAAGCCTAGATAACATACTTCTAACCTGTCAAACACTACTTACTGGCCTAGGTTGCTTGAAGCGTTGATAACATACTTTTAACCTGTCAAAAACTACTTACAGGTCTAGGCTTGTTCAAAGCCTCGATAACATACTTTTTAACCTGTCAAAAACTACCTACAGACCCAGCATTCTCTGCTAAAAGCTAACAGTAAACATGATTAGACATAAAACTGAACATAACTTTGGTTTCTACTGCAAATATGACCTATAGTCTACGGTACCAGCAGTATTCACTACCTAGCTAGCTTGCGATTCCTGCGACAAAGTAGAAAATTTTTTTTCTACTTTGTCGCAAGCATCGTAGAACCCACTTCTTTTCACGTGCGATGACCGCACTCGCTTCAGTCGCATTCTGTGTGCATAGTTAGCGCGATTTGTCGCTGGAATCGCATCGCACGAGTCGTACGATTTTTGCGTGAGAAAATCGCAGCTGTGCATTGGCAGTCGCAGGAGTTGACGCAAACGTGATCGCAATGGTCGTGGCGCATCGCAACGAGCTGTGTGTGCAGCCGCCTTTAGTTGCAGCAAAAACTACGATTTTCGCTTAGGCAGAAATGACTAGAGGATCCATGCCACGTAAAGAAATCATTGCTGTAGATCTTGGGGCGCGCTTGCTGAAGGAGTGCCTGGACTCCACCTCGCTACCTATAAAGGAATACGAGCTTTGGAGCGATTCCCAAACTGCAATAAAGTGGTGCACCAATAAGGATCTGGAACTTCGCGTCTTTGAAAGAAACAGAGTTGATCTGATTCTGCGAAATTCCCGAGGAAAACTTCCAAGATACGTGCCGACCGACCGCAACCCGGCAGATGTCGCCACACGCCCATGCCGTGTCTCACAGAAAGAAACATGGAGTTTATGGACGAGGGGACCGAATTTTTTGCGTGGACCGATTGCGGACTGTGATGAGTTTCTACTTGCAAAAAACGCTGATTCTATGTGTGGCTCAATTGAACAGCCTCCAACTAGTGTGAATACGACAAGCCCTGACACTGACGTTGGTTTTATGCAATACACGTTAGATTAGTTACTCTTTTGTCTACCGGTACATTCTTTAGGCCTACCATCGCAACCAGATAGGTACATTTTTTTGCATTTGCGCATATTTATTCATTAAGTTGCCTCGACCAGGAGACAGGGAAATGACCATACGGTCTTCGAGTCGCTGCCACCTGTCTACCACGCCAGTGAAGCTTCACGCTATAATGCTGAGCGCCAAGCAGGGAAGCTGTGAATGCCATTTTTTAAAGTCTTTTGGTATGACTTGACAAGGGAATTGAACCCAGGTCTACTGACTGCGAGAAGGACGCTCTAACCACTAAGCCACCGCGCCGGTACGAAAACTACCATATAGCCTAACTTATCAGAATTCAACAAAATTTTAACTAAACTTGCCTGAATTTCAATTTTCCAATCGGGATTAATGTCCATCTTGATACCGACCAGTAAGGGATTTAAAATATCTTCAAAAATGGTCCTGCATTTCTCTTCGTTCCTGCTGCATTGCTGCCCATGGCTGCACCAAGACTGCACAATAGCACAGATTCGCTCAAGTGTGACTCGTCAAACGCACTCATTGAGAGCAATTTTTATTCTCTTTATTGCGCCGCCTTTTTTTTTGCGCCGGAGTTACACGTCTACTAATGAAAGGTCTTTGGTTTGGCCTTATTTGACAAGCTGTTTGGCATTTTTTGTTTTTTGGACCTGACAATTCTCACCACAGTGTATCCATTATTACTAGCAGTGGAACCACTCTCTGTGCTCAGTGTCCCGAACGAAAGTCAGAGTTGAGAGTTCATCTGTTCAAATCGTGTTGCCCATTCCTATACTGAAAAGTAAAAAAAATAATGGTGAGTAATTTCATTGTATTTATTAAACTATAAACTGCTGGTCACTTTTTTTTTCTTTTCTTTTACGCAGTTAAAGGGGAACTGAAGAGCAAAACTGTTTTTTCAGAAATGACGTTAAAAATTACACTGAGTTTTATACTGACTGCAGAAATTTTCAATCATTTTTAATTAACCAGAAATTAAACGTTAAACTTGTGATCATGACGTCATGGAGGTCTGTGACGTCATTGAAAAACGCGTGGATTACAGACAGCGGCAAGGTTTGCGTAGTTGCGTGCGTGCAGTAGTGCGGAAAGTACAGATCTCCATGACGTCTTCATCACAAGTTTAACGTTTAATTTCTGGTTAATTAAAAATGATTGAAAATTTTTGCAGTCAGTATAGAACTCAGTGTAATTTTTAACGTCATTTCTGAAAAAACAGTTTTGCTCTTCAGTTCCCCTTTGAACAATCTGCACTGGCTCCTTGACAATTTTAAAAACAAAAAATGAAAACAGTAAATTTTGGAAACGGCAACAATACGGCAATAGAACAGATTAACTTCTGTGAAAAGCAATTACTACATCGCAGCAGTTGCTGGATTTTTGTGGAAATGTGCTCAGTGTCCCGAACGAAAGTCAGAGTTGAGAGTTCATCTGTTCAAATCGTGTTGCCCATTCCTATACTGAAAAGTAAAAAAAATAATGGTGAGCAATTTCATTGTATTTATTAAACTATCAACTGCTGGTTACTTTTTTTCTTTTCTTTTACGTAGTTAATAATCCCTGGTTGAAGAACCTTCCATTAGTTTACTACCGCATAGCAGGATATGCTTATAGAAGCATTTTCTTGTAATCAGCACATAATAGCTGCATGGGCATATGAAAGCATGTTTCTACTTGGTAACAAAAATTCACTGACAAACCGATTAGGCCTGGGCTGATCTTAGCCTATCTTGCCAACTTAATCAATGTACGTCACAAAACTGTTTTTGCATTCTCAAAACCCTTGGTGAGGGGCAAGAAGACCTACTTTTTGCACATACATACTCAATTCGGCCATCCTACATCCACAGAACCATCCACTTTTCTTGCAAACTAAGGCTTTTCTCATGCATAACTTGATACAGTTCGCAGAAGTTTTGAGCGTTGCTCATGTGTAATGAAAAGCCAGTCAGCGATCCCCGTTTAGTAATCCCTGCTTCAACCACAAAAGAGCAGTGCAGGGCTGCAGTCTAGTCTCCTTTAACTTGTCGATTGCTGTGTAAATTCAAATGCGCACGCCAAAACATGCACCATTTGAGTTAACATTAAAACGACCGGAGTTAACAATCTACCGGTATCACTTATCGAAGTCGTTAGTCAAGGACAAGTTGTACGCACAAACAGTAAAATAATTATCATCAGTATCGTAGTAAATTGAAAATTCATTTTGTCGGTTGAAAACTGTATATCTGCATTGTAAAAAGAGAATCTTTCAATTTTCATAATGTGCTTAGTCATGTTTAATGGAGAAGTAGGGTGTGATTTTTTACTGCCTTATACATTGGAACAAGCTAATTACGCTATTTACTGGTACTGTTAACTTGTAAACCCTTTTCAATTTTTTACACTGTATATTGAGCAGAGATGGGCAGTATCAAGATATGATACTTGTATCGGCAATACGTTTCGCGTGATACTTTTGTATCGATATCGAATTGGTGTTTCACCACAGTATCACATATTGGTATCAATTAAGCGTGTTTTTGTGCATCGCCGATACAAGTATCTCACCAGCATGGGCGTCCGCAGGGGGGGGCAAGAAGGGGCACTAATCCCTGAAAAACCAAAAAAGTTGAAAAAATACGCATGAAAAAATGCAAGTTAAGAAACTACACAAAAAGTTGAAAAATACAGATGACTTTACTACAAAATGAATAAAATAACAAAACATTTCGCAATAATCTGTTTAATTAAAGCAGGGGTGGGCAACTTTCTGGTGATACTGGGCCACAAGTTATAAATATAGGCTTCCAACGGGCCGCAGTTTTTAGAAAAAAAAAATTCTAGGCAGGAGTAATGCTAAAAAAGGGTCTGTCGCGTGAAAAAGAGGTCTCTGAAATAAAAGATGACAAGAAAAACAAGATCTTCAGCCTGGAAAATGGAATTTACAGCAGTTCGTGTGTTGATTGGGTTTGAACTTGATCGCAAAAAAACAGGTTTCGGAACCAATTGGCTATTAACACATGCTTTGGCGGGCCGCAGGTTGCCCACCTCTGAATTAAAGCATAAAAGAGTTTGTCTAGTTGTCTAAATGCTGCTGTCTAAATTAGTCCGGCCGTTCAATGAGTGGAAACTCCAGCCTTCACATATCCTTGAAACTAGTTTTACGTTTAGGCATGCTGTTACCAAGGCCAGTGCTAAGCACGTTAGACAATATTGGTACAGGTCCCGAGCATCATTTTACGTTGATCAGTACGAGTTATTGCTTGATACTTAATTCATTTTTTGTTCTCTGCATGATTCCATTCGTTTAGGTTACTTTCTTGTCTTTCCAGGCCGTATGCAGTAGTACATGCTATCGCATTCTATTCAGGTCAACAGACATGGCGATTTATCTTTTGTCATGACGCAAAGACTAGAAAAGTGTCTTTGTGTCAAATGCTACTCTTCAGTCAAACCACAATCGGATAGACTGGTGGAAGATAAGCAGGCGCACATTTCGCATAAGATGAAGAATTCGGTTAAACGTTTTTGTGCGTCTTTTTAGACTTTTTTATTGATCTTCAATCTCAAATCTTGGTTATACTCGTAGTATTACCCAGAAGCTGCGTGCAACGAGTGGCGAAGACCATCTCCGTAACTTAGCGCGTGAGCACTTAGCTTCGAACTCCGAAGAAACGTGGTGAGCCATTGGCGGTGGCCGTGAACAGCACTGTATTCGATTTGACAGGTCGGATATCGAACCCCAGATCTCTGACTTTGAAAGCAATATCGTTACTGCTACACCAATCAGCCGATTACCAATCCGTCATGTGGACGTACGTATACTAGCAAATTCACGCGGCAACAGCAGCATGTCCAATTTTACTTTTTGCATCTTGTGTAGAAAAATTCTGGCTTTTGCCTATATACCGAGTATCGTATCTTGTATCTCGTATCTTGTAAAACAAATTTGGACTTGTTGCTGATGTGCTACTGGTACGCCTTGACGGCAGAAACTGCGCTGCCGGTACATTGCAATAAAAAAATTGAGCAGCACTGATTTATAGGTCGTAGCTATAAGTTTGATTTTCAGAGCTCAAACTGCTTTTTATTTTGGATCAGAACGTCGCTATCGGTGCGGGAAGTCTGGGGTTCGATTCCCCGATTGGTCAAATCGGACATAGTATCGCTAACGGCTCACCACCGTTGCGACGTTTCCTCGAAGGTAAAGCAGCGGAGACGGGCCCCGCCACTCGTTACACACTTTGACGTAACAGCGCAAGTATAGTGAAGATTTGATTGTTTTGAAATGTAAGCATCAAACCAACCACATATAACAAGACCTAAGAAAACAATGCAAAAAGAAAGTTGTTTTAACGGACTGTCAAGCCTAGTGGCACATAAATTGATTTATGTCCGCATAATGCACAAAAACATGAAAGAAGAGTTCTACACGTACGGCATCGGCCGATGCCGGACGTATGGTCAGTTGGTCACCCTATCACTGACACTTACCTGACTATAGCTTTCACTAAGATGGCCATCTCGAGAATGTTTTTGCCCCCCCCTGCATTTTTTTCTGCGTACGCCCATGCTCACCAGGTGTATTGCATTTGTAGATAAGATTGCTTATACTGTTTTTGAGCACAAGCAATCCCACCAGGTGTTGACTGCATGCTCATTAACGGTTTCTGAAGAATGTGAAAACAAATTGAAGCTCAATTCCCTCAATGATTCAAAGTGACATTCTGTCGGCAAATTTCTCTTCTCTCTATTTGCAACTGTTTTGTAACTCTATTGAACGACGTTAATTGTGAAATTGGAACATGTCCAATACACATGCTATTTTTACGGTTTGCAACTGTACGCAGATTGCAAACTTGCAGCAGTTTTTTTAATTCATTTGTGAACCAATTTTTTCTAATTTATTTGTTTTTCCTTGATATTGCATTAAGATACTTGTATCAGCGTTATTTGTAAGGAAGTGTCAACTTCACCGGAAATTGTGGTTACCAAACTTCGAAAACCGTAGTTGCGTAACTGTTTTTCGGTTCCCGTAGTGCGATTCTCACAATAGGGGAACCGTAAAGGAAGTTTGTGGTTACGCAACCACGATTTTCCAACTTCGGTAACCAGAAATTTTCGGTGAAATAAAAGATTCCTATTTATAATTTAAAAAGTTGTATCGGCGATACAAGTATCGATATTAATTTAACACCTCTTCAAAGTATCGTGTATCAGTATCGATTAACACCACTGTCATTCTGGCAGAATTTCGACGAAAGAGAAAAGCAAAAGTGTTGCCCTTTCAAAACTGAAAATGCAAACCATACACTTTCGGGTAAACATTAAACATCCAAAATTCACACAAACAACAAAAATCAAACCGATAACGTGTAAAGTTTACCAAAAAGTGTCATGATCAAAACTGCTAATTGAAAAAAAAAACTGTTCTTAAATTGGCCAAAATTTTGGCCCCTTGCCAACGGAATTGCAATATCAACTCCCAGGTCTGAGTCAATGTTAATAATGCACATCAATAGTAGCAGCAAAATGTCAATAAACATTTGCGAAACTCGACCTCCAAATATCAGCAGAACTGCCAAACCCAAAACTGCTATTTATTGCAAAAATGCCGCTTTCAAGTAAACATAGTTAGACCTCACGCCAACGGAATTTCAATATCGGCCCCCCGGGTCTGAGTCAATATTAACGCAAAATGTCAATAAACATTTGCGAAACTCGACCTCCAAATATCAGCAGAATTGCCAAACCCAAAACTGCTGTTTTTCGTAAAAATCCCGTTTTTAGGTGAACATAGTTTGGCCCCTCGCCAACGGGCAATCAATATCGACCCCCCGGGTCTGAGTCGATATTATTATTACACATCAACAATAAAACAAACAGTCAATAAACATTTGCGAAACTCGACCTCCAAATATCAACAGAATTGCCAAACCCAAAACTGCTGTTTTTCGCAAAAATTCCGTTTTTGAGTAAACATAGTTTGGCCCCTCGCCAACGGAATTTCAGATTTGATTCATCGTATTTTTGCAGAGCTCGATTTTATGCAATGGTTGTTATTACAGTACAACTACATAGCGATCACGATTAGACCGCAAAGCAGAGATGTCCGGAGTCGCTTTTTTGAGACTCCGACTCCAATCCTGCTCCAAAATTACAAAATCCTACTCCAATCCTGCTCCGGTTTACGTCAAAAATCAAAACTCCAACTCCTGTTTTCACTCCTGTTACTCCAAGAATTTTTGCAAACTTTGCAATCACAATGTTATCCAAACTTTAGGCCTATGTTAAATTTCATGCAAGTGAGATTACTGGTGTTTAGAGACTGTGCGCGAACCGATGCCTTACAGCGAGCATAACTTTTGACAATGTTCAGTGTGCGTTACAATAATAACTTAAAGAAATGGTTACTCCGGCTCCAACTCCTACTCCAGTTTTGACATTAAACTTAACTCCCAGTCCAATCCGGCTCCGGAAAAATTTGCTTGACTCCTGCTCCGGCTCCGACTCCGGCTCCTGAACATCTCTGCCGCAAAGGAGAGAAAAGCATTTCACGCAGTGCAACACTCAACTGCAATAACCCGTTAGTTTTTTTGTTTTTTTTATAGACTTTACAAGATTTTATTAGCGATTATTATAACAAAAAATAAAAAGACAGTTAACAAAGCAAATATCAACTGCATTGTGTGGATAATTTTGAGTTTACGCTCACAAAACATAATATAGTAATTACTTGTTACAGCTCGGTGTAATACCTTGACGTGCCGCTTGATGAAATTCATGTTTCCTGTTTCAGAGATAATAACATTTTTACGTCGTCCAAAGATGTTTTGATTTGTTATCAAACGTCATATCGTGTTTGCATTCACAAAGCAATAATACTTTTTAGAAATTTAGAAATGATGAAGCCAGAATGCAAGTTCTGCGCTGCTTGTTCTTCCGGTACGGTAAAAACGGAGACAGAAAAAATCTACTCTCCAATTTTATTTTTGACGTTTCGCTTGGCAATGAATGCCAAGCTTCATCAGAAAATACAGTGACCTGGGAAGGAAATCAACCCAGGTCGAGAACAATAAAACGTAGTAGCACTGATTAAACTGAACTGATTAAAAAGTTACGAAGTGTAAATTGGATCAACCCGATTAACTGTTGCGTCACAAAAAGGCGAAATGCGTGAATAATCATCAAATTGTTATGTGTAATACGTAAAAACCAGTATGTAAACTACAGTGATTAAATTGCAATAAAATCATTTAGCCAATGAACGATAAACATTTGGGAGACTGTCGCCATCAGATCTGTTCATAACCTTAGGATGGGCATTGATGAACCAAGCTTCCGAGATGAGTCGTTTAGAATAATTGTTCTCCACTTTCAAGATTTCCGATTTCTCCCAATCAATGGTATGGTTAAAGTCCATCGCATGTTCGCAAAGTGCAGAAAGTAGTAGTAGTAGTAGTAGTGTTTTATTCAACGACCATCAAAGTACATAGAAACAACGCATATCACGACATTCGGCCGAAAAAAGGTAACAGCGACAAAACGCGAACCGTTAAAGCATGCAATATACAACCCTACAATGAATTTAAAAACTAAAAGAAGCATGGTCACTGCACCTAAAGCATAATATAGCTTATGAGCCAAAAAGAAATCGAACAAAGTTGTGTAATAAAGACAAATTTGGAGAAAGCAAGCAACACGTGCCAAGCATTTGAGACAAATTTACACATTTCCCAAGCGAGGAGGGGCTAGGCCAAACTGCCAGCACTTCAAAATGATTAAATTGCATTAAGTTCCGGTCTCAGCTGGCTTGTGGCTCGCCTATGATCGGCCAGTCGTGACTTAAGGCCACGTTTGGTTTGACCAATATAAACATAGTCACAGTCAGAGCAAGGGGTCTGGTAAACAACACAACTCTTATCTTCTGTAGTGTACGGATCTTTAGGGGAGGGCAAAATGTGGCGAATGGTTTTTACAGGTCTCATGGCAACACCGACTCCTGCCTCGTTCAGAACTCGTCTAATTCTTTCTGATG
The DNA here is from genome assembly GCA_964006365.1 of Trididemnum miniatum. NCBI lineage: Eukaryota > Metazoa > Chordata > Ascidiacea > Aplousobranchia > Didemnidae > Trididemnum > Trididemnum miniatum. Next base: position 39,394 of record OZ023236.1, read on the forward strand.
TACCTTGCACATACGTAATAGAAGTGAATTGTTTGAATTGAGAGTTTTGAGTTTGAGAGCGTTTGTTTTTGCGAGAGAGAAAAGTAGCTCTGGTAGGAAATCCGTTAAGTTGCAGAGTAGAACGTATGTTTCGTAACTCACCGCTTTTTTGGTTTTTATCAGTATGTGAGATGTGTGTTTCAACGCGGTTGAGTAGTGTCTTTGCCACAGTGATTTTCTGGTGTTTGGGATGATGTGATGTGTAGTGGAGGTATCTGTCCGTGCTACTACGTTTTACTGTTCTCGACCTGGGTTGATTTCCTTCCCAGGTCACTGTATTTTCTGATGAAGCTTGGCGTTCATTGCCAAGCGAAACGTCAAAAATAAAATTGGAGAGTAGATTTTTTCTGTCTCCGTTTTTACCGTACCGGAAGAACAAGCAGCGCAGAACTTGAGTTAGCCTAGCTAGCCTAGACTACGATGCCCGGTATACAAGTCCAACAAAATCTTCCCCACTATGCAGTGCCAGAATGCAAGTTACAGTTCAATAGTGTAATATGATTAGTTCAAATTCCGGAAACCCAACACAAAGTTTTATAAGAAAATAAAAACATGCGTAACAAAGCAAATATCACCTGCACTGTGTGGATAGTCTACATGCAACTAAACAAGTGTAATGCAGTGGTTCTTAACCTGGGCGCTAACGCCCCCTAGTGAGCGCTGTTAACTTTTAGAGGAGCTAAAATACTCTGGGGCGCTATGGGGGACATTACTTTCAGAAGGTGTAAAGATATTTCGTATCATGATCAATATATTACCTTGTTCTATACATCTGAATAGGCCTGATAGCCCAGGGCCGGAAAACTGAAAAAGATAAGTCGGGACTTCTGCGGACGGACGTGATGGCATTTTGTTTGCTCTCACTGATTTTTAGTGAAAAATATTACCTGCGGTCGAGATAACCTTTTTTTGCTCTTTATATTGTTTTTTAGTGGAAGATAGGAAGTGTGGGCAGCAGACTAAGAAAACCTCTGAAAAGGGGCGCTGGGGAAAAAGGGGATTAAGAACCACTGGTGTAATGCAATAAACCCAATGCCCAAAACAGCAAGCTATAAGCAAGCATGATCAGTCTATTTGTAGAAGCATCATACCTGTAGGCTTACGGTTTGCACCAGAGATGTCAATCGGGCTCGGGCGGGTTGGGCCGGGCTCGGGCTTGGATTTTAAAAAATTGCCTGGCTTCGATTGGGCCGGATGCCAGGGCAACAGGAGAGACTTGAAGTGATAGACATCATCAATTCAGCGAATTCATTTCTGTAACTTCAAGTTTGTTGACTTAATTTTTATTAATTTTGTTTATTTATTTATTGCATTTATCTTCAAGTACAAAAAAATTTAAGAATATTATACGGCACATACTGGTTGATTCCATTTTCTTAATTAAATATTGCTTTTCGTCACGTGCTGGTGTGAGTGCGGACAGGGCCGGATTTACCAATTGGCTAGGCAGGCTGAAGCCTAGAGCCTTGGAGAAATGAAGAGTCTCGTCACGAACAACGAAGGCCTTTTTTTTGGAAATTGACCATCAAGACCTTTACAGGCCTAAACGTAGAGACAAGAGCGTATTAAGGTGGGGATTTTGACTCTGCCTTTTAGTGAAAAAGAAGAAAATTAGTGGTGCCAAATGACTAAAATATGCCAGACTCTTTTGATGGTTTCTGTAGCTTATGGCCAGGGGGGTAGAATGAGGGGTATGCACCCTCCCACCAACCATTTTTAAACATATTTTTATTGTACAGTAATTTTTCCATAATTTTAAATCTCTTTGATAGCAATAAGCCTTACGCCTTCAGCAAATACATGGAGAACATGCGAACAAAATGCATCATATTTGGCGAGGCACTCAGAATTAGGGTAAAAAAAGTTATTGCGTGAAAATTATTCAGAAGGCACTAAAATAACCATTGCAGCACGTAAATTTTCAAAATTGTTCCGGGAGAGCTTGCCCCCGGACCCCCCAGAGCCTTTTCTGCATCTCAATCAGCTTCAAATTAATTCTGCTAAAAATACGCTTAGAAAAAATGTGGAAATTATGGCCCTTCTCTTTCAAAATTTCTCGCTACCCCAGTGCGTAGAGATGAGTCTGATCGTTGCTCACTAGGGTCTCATTGATTAAATAACCTAGGGCCCCTTATTGTACAAATCCGGCCCTGATTGTGGATGGGTAAAACTTATTTGCTTTATTATTAAAACTTCCAATTTTGAAGGGATGTTTTTGATTTTGGGTTTAAATCGGGCTTAGACTGGCTGATTCCGGTTCGGGCTTGAAAAGTCGGATTCGGGTCGGACTCAACTTTTTCTGGCCGTTGAAAACTTTGGTTAGCTCCAACAAATATATAAAAGTTTCACCATGTCTGCAACCCTAACACTCGTTATCCCTAACACCCGTTAACCCTACTCGTTTTATAATACATTTGAATTAAATTACTAAATCATAGGCCTATCATTCTTTTTGTTATCATTTCGTTTCGATATTTATTCTCGCTTTTCTTTATCACGTTTCGTTTTGCGACTAACGAAAATTTCAAGTCAGCAATAACTACCGCCATCGCAATCTCAGCAAACACTTGCAAAGACATTGCAAGGACCACGTACATGAGAACCACTGCTTTCGATTAATTTCTCTTCACGTTGTGATGGTGAAAATTTTTGGGAGAGCAATGGCGCTCCAACAACTCACACGCAATCAGTGACGTAGCCAGGAAATAAGAATGGACCTTGGGCACGACAATTTCGCAACAGAACTTAAGAAAATCAATTTTTGTTTAGAATACATGCTGTAAATTTCGGAACTCGGCAATCATCACGGATGATTAAATGAAACAAGTGGCGTAGCGACGAATTTTGAAAGGGGGGAACCATGATTTCCTAATTTTTTCAAGCGTGAATTTTGGCAGAGCAAATTGCAAGCTGATTTTGAAACAAGAAACGCTTTAGAGGAGTCCGGGGGCATGCTCCCTTGGACAAAATTTTGAAAATTTACATGCTGCAATGGTTAATTTAGTGCTTTTTGATTAATTTTTACACAAATTTTGTTTAAATTTTTTGACCTTAATTCTGAGTGCTTCGCCAAATATGATGCAAGAGGTTCAAAATTAAAAAAAATTGCATACCTGTACATCAAAAACATTTTTGAAATAGCTGGTGGGAGGATGCATACTAAAGTGATGAGTACGAAAAAAAATTTAGCCTGATGTGGGATGCAATGAACTTTTTTATATATAAAACGAAAATGGGGTTGATTTTTAATTTTGTTAAAAAAAGTTCCCCCACCAAACGACTTTTTTGCACCTCATTTTTCATTTTTTGGCCATCTTCTGCCAACTGTAAGTTATTGCAGAAAATTATGCACTGATAAGTTTATGGAGACAATGCTCCTTGTCATTTGAGAGCTTTTAAAAAAAAGTTTGTTCAAAACGGACAATCAGGGCTGGAGATATAAGCAATTTGGTGTTCAAATATCAAACATCGCCCTGCAGTGGAGAAATTGAATATTAACTGTTTCAGAGAGTACTAGAGCGATTTAAATTATTTTTAATGGTGGTTACCCATTTTTAGCGATGAGGAGTTCGTTTATCCACTCAGATAAAAGGTAATTTCTGCCACTAGGTGGCAGCAGCATCGTTTCTTTTCTTTTGCAGTTTATTGGTAAACTAATCTAATAACTGTGGAGTGGACAGCTGATCAAAAAAGTGCTAAATAACAAAGTTAGAGCGTATTATATTCACTTCAGCACATTAGTAAACCCGACAGCCTGTTTCACTCGGTAGGGTTCGTCAGGGGTATTTTATTCAAATAGAAATTAAACTAAAAATACCCAATTTTTTTTGGGCTTCTATATTTGTTTAAATCGTTACGGCATTTTGTGATTAAAAATGTCTTTTCATAAATTTGGAACATCAGCGGAGACGTCCAAAAGTTTGCCGAAATTTAGGTTCAACAAATGCAAGCCACTGCCTTTAATAAAACTTTTATGCATATGTGTTCGGCTACCGGTACCATAAAAAATCAAATTTTAAGTCAATAGCGAGTGTTGATGGAACATGAGAAGCAAAAGCTAAAAAATCTCCCCAGCCTTACTTCGCACAGCCAATCCAGGCTAGAGTCATTCCAGACTGTAAGGACTCTTTGTTACAGTTCTCCTCTATTAGTAGGCGACTAGCCAGAAACAAAAACTTCCAGTAAAAAAGTCTGTTAAGTCTAACCCACAACTAAGTTACCGGTAGCCTCACTATTCAGTACAGGCCCATAGGGTAACCGAATCATTTGCAGCTGCATACACGCTTCGACCCTGCTATGGTCTGATCTGTGCAGCACAGCAACCTCCCATCCCTTTACAAAAAATTCCTCACTTTTAAAAAAACTACAAACCCTAATTCTAGCCTCTACTGATTCTTCTCAAGGTAAAACGTTGAAAATGAAAAAATTAAGGGAATGATATAGGTAGTCTTTGGGTTAAGATGTCACAAGGGTCCCTCAAAAAAATCGAAAAAGCTAGAAAAGATTGCTTAGTCCCAACATCATTCTCTCGGAAAGTAAAAAAACTAAAAAATGCCAGAACTCCATCCAAATTTCTGTTTACAGGATCCAGTAAGAGGACACAATCTTCAGAACTTGCAAAACAAAACTCCAATGTCACCATAATGGAAGTGTAGTTCAATGGGAATTCCTGCATTCTGCACGTCTTTGATTTGCATTAGCAAACCCAGCCAACAACAAAGCCCATCAGTCTGTCAGGGTTAAAATAGGTACAACAATCGATTAGTTCATAATAAAGAAGAACCAACTTTCGTCTTTTCACGGTCACTTGCTCGGACAGCCATCGTTAAGAAGCCCTGATGACATGAAGGATCTTGTACTATGAAGTCATTTTTCCTCGTAATATTGGAGTGCTATCTTTTAATGGAATGAAAAATAGTACTCCCCCCATACAGGTAAAAAACTGAGAATCGAACCATCCAATTCGTAACATCAATGGTAAGTTTGATGAAAAAATTGGATTGCTGAAAGAGCAGTGAAATTAATGGAAGAGCTGCATAAAAAGTGTACTAATGAAAAATATCTCACTCTTAAACTTCTATCGTGCAGCAAACTATCTTAATAACAAGTTTTTAGTGTTTTGAAGGTGAACTGTGATGGTTTTAAGTTTCTGTTTAGGGCAAGTTTTTGTATCTGAAAATTTGAATGCACAAGATATCTTTTCTTTTAATAGATTTGGTAGTCGCTATCGTGATGTGTGTTCATATTGATGAGGGAGAAATGAATACATTTGAAAAGCCACTCATGTACAGAAGAAAGCATATTCATTAAAAACTAAAAAATGATGCTGCTGCCACCTAGTGGCAGAAATTACCTTTTATCTGAGTGGATAAACGAACTCCTCATCGCTAAAAATGGGTAACCACCATTAAAAATAATTTAAATCGCTCTAGTACTCTCTGAAACAGTTAATATTCAATTTCTCCACTGCAGGGCGATGTTGATATTTGAACACCAAATTGCTTATATCTCCAGCCCTGATTGTCCGTTTTGAACAAACTTTTTTTTAAAAGCTCTCAAATGACAAGGAGCATTGTCTCCATAAACTTATCAGTGCATAATTTTCTGCAATAACTTACAGTTGGCAGAAGATGGCCAAAAAATGAAAAATGAGGTGCAAAAAAGTCGTTTGGTGGGGAAACTTTTTTTAACAAAATTAAAAATCAACCCCATTTTCGTTTTATATATAAAAAAGTTCATTGCATCCCACATCAGGAGTTTTGAAATTCTCAAAAAACTTTTTTAGTCATCATCCTAATGCATACCCCTCATCCTACACGCTGAATCCGCCCCTGGCCATAAGCTACAGAAATCATCCAAAGAGTCTGACATATTTCAGTCACTTAGCACCAATATTTTTGTTCTTTTTAATAAAAGGCAAAATCAAAAGGAGGAGGGGAGCATGGCACAATGCCTTACCCCTAAATACGTTTCTGAGTGAAACAAAAAATGAAAACTACTTCAACAAAATTTCAAAATATTATTGCAAATAGAGAAAACCTAACGTTCCAAGTCTGTCCATTTACTTTCTGTGAAAAAGATTGGGAGTGAGTAAATGACAATACCATGAAGCAACTACAGTCAAAACGTAAAAGAATTAACAATTAAAAAAAACAAGCTCCATCGGTCCAATTTAAAACTGTAGAAACACTTGGACTATCATCTACCCATTAACAACCACAAATTTTGTCTTCGAAACTGAAAAAAAAGGTCAAAAAATTTTTCACATTAAACGCAACAACCATTTCAACAACTGAACTGCAAAAAATGAGAGCAATTCAGGATATAGTAAATTTCCGTTGGCGAAAGGCCAAACTATGTTTACTCAAAAACGGGATTTTTGCGAAAAACAGCAGTTTTGGGTTTGGCAATTCTGTTGATATTTGGAGGTCGAGTTTCGCAAATGTTTATTGACATTTTACGTTTACTACTGATGCGTAATGATAATATCGACTCAGACCCGGGGGGTCGATATTGAAATTCCGTTGGCGAGGGGCCAAACTATGTTTACTTAAAAACGGGATTTTTGCGAAAAACAGCAGCTTTGGGTTTGGCAATTCTGTTGATATTTGGAGGTCGAGTTTCGCAAATGTTTATTGACATTTTGTTTTTACTATGGATGTGTAATAATAATATCGACTCAGACCCGGGGGGTCGATATTGAAATTCCGTTGGCGAAAGGCCAAACTATGTTTACTTAAAAACGGGATTTTTGCGAAAAACAGCAGCTTTGGGTTTGGCAATTCTGCTGATATTTGGAGGTCGAGTTTCGCAAACGTTTATTGGCATTTTGTTTTTACTGTTGATGTGTAATAATAATATCGACTCAGACCCGGGGGATCGATATTGAAATTCCGTTGGCGAGGGGCCAAACTATGTTTACTCAAAAACGGAATTTTTGCGTAAAACAGCAGCTTTGGGTTTGGCAATTCTGTTGATACTTGGAGGTCGAGTTTCGCAAATGTTTATTGACTGTTTGTTTTTACTGTTGATGTATAATAATAATATTGACTCAGACCTGGACGGTCGATATTAAATGTTTGTTGGCGAGGGGCCAAACTATGTTTACTCAAAAACGGGATTTTTGCGTAAAACAGCAGCTTTGGGTTTGGTAAATCTGCTGATATTTGGAGGTCGAGTTTCGCAAATGTTTTGTTTTTTGAGATTTTGCGTTTGTTGTTAATATGTAATAATAATATTGACTCAGACCCGGGGGGCCGATATTGAAATTCCGTTGGCGTGAGGCCTAACTATGTTTACTTGAAAGCGGCATTTTTGCAATAAATAGCAGTTTTGGGTTTGGCAGTTCTGCTGATATTTGGAGGTCGAGTTTCGCAAATGTTTATTGACATTTTGCTGCTACTATTGATGTGCATTATTAACATTGACTCAGACCTGGGAGTTGATATTGCAATTCCGTTGGCAAGGGGCCAAAATTTTGGCCAATTTAAGAACAGTTTTTTTTTTCAATTAGCAGTTTTGATCATGACACTTTTTGGTAAACTTTACACGTTATCGGTTTGATTTTTGTTGTTTGTGTGAATTTTGGATGTTTAATGTTTACCCGAAAGTGTATGGTTGTTTTACCTGCTATTTGCAATGTCGCATAAAGCATATATATGTTTCTTATGCGGTTGCTTTTGTTGCTGCCGTAACTAATTTGACTTAACTTCTTTTGTTATGGCTTTGCTATCATTTTCTATTTTTGTCTGGAATCGAAACGCGTCATGGTTCGTTGACCCTTGTCTGGACGATTTCGAGCGTTCAAGCAGTTTAAGTGTTTCTGTTTTTTTTACTGCTAGGTTTTGACTTATGCCAAAAGTGTTATATTTTTTTGAAAGCATTTTGAATTACAATTCAAGTTTAATTTGAAACATATTTGTAATAAAAAGTAGTAATATTGCAATATCATTGTTGTTTTGCACTTTTTTGTTATGTTTTTTGTACTGAAAACTGGAAACACTACGCGTAATTACTTCTGACTCAGCAGTTCTGACAAATCGACGCTTGCATTTTCAGTTTTGAAAGGGCAACACTTTTGCTTTTCTCTTTCGTCGAAATTCTGCCAGAATGACAGTGGTGTTAATCGATACTGATACACGATACTTTGAAGAGGTGTTAAATTAATATCGATACTTGTATCGCCGATACAACTTTTTAAATTATACACGATACTTTGAAGAGGTGTTAAATTAATATCGATGCTTATATCGCTGATACAACTTTTTAAATTATAAATAGGAATCTTTTATTTCACCGGAAATTTCTGGTTACCGAAGTTGGAAAATCGTGGTTGCGTAACCACAAACTTCCTTTACGGTTCCCCTATTGTGAGAATCGCACTACGGGAATCGAAAAACAGTATCCATATCGATTAACTCAAAAATTGAGTATCTTGCCCATCTCTGATAATGAGTAATCTTGATTTTCAAAATCACAAAGTTAGTGATCTTGCTCACCTCTGCATATAAGCATTTCCAAATGGTACAGGTATTTTTTCTAAATTAGCATGTTTTCGGAATAACACCAACAGCTTTTTATATATGCTAGTTGTAGTCTGGTGGTTTGTTTCATTATTCTATGAAACTAGTGTGATTGTGTTAAACAGGAGAACAGAAGTTATCATGTCTAACAACATTCAACTTGAAAATGATTGTATTGAGTTGATTGAAATAGTGTTTGGTGATGAATTTGAGATTATGCAAGAATGTTTGTTTGAATTTAAATTGTGTCGAGATGACAGAGTCTTTGTGTAACAACATGTTTTGCAGTCTTGCCAGAAAATATCACTCTTTCTCCATACGGAAAAAAAACAAATTTTGGAATGGGTAACATAATTTAATTCCACTAAAAACCCCAATGCCATTATTTCTCTTTGCCCTAAGTTCTGTCGTGAAGCCTACCATTTTTTTCATAATCTTGACCAACAAGTTGCTGCAAAATACCTACTTTCTTTGTTAACTGCTATCATGAAAGACCCAAGTTATAGTTGCAAGGAAAATTGTGGAATACTGCTAGTAAAAGAAAGCGATATTACCAAAGATGAACAAGAAATTTTGCAATGGTTTGGTGGGTACCTTATACCGGTAATGAAAGCAGTGAAAAAATTTTCAGATGAGGAACCATTTATATGCAAATTGAAGTTCTGCCAAGTCACATCACATCCAGGATTATTAAGTATACTAGAAAAAAATAGCGGTTCTCTCTATATCCCCGACAAAAATTTCCTTTCCCTTTTGATTCATATCTACGGTCGTGTCAAGCAAGAATGCTCTAAAAATGTGAAAGATATCTTTTTTGATGCTTTAGAAGATGCAATTTCTCGCAGTCCAAGAGTGCTTAAATTTGTTGAAGATTTAGTTGGTGATTTGATTAATAACAGTAAAATTTTTTACAATATTATGAATCATGTATTTAAATTGTACATACGTGTTCTGGCGCTCAGTTTTGCGAAGAAAAAATTTGAGAGCTTGTTCAAAGGTGTTCGCAAAAATTCTTGTGGATTTCGGGCATCACTGCATGGAAAAAGCAAATAACACAAAAAGAGTCATTTTGTCAGGCAACGTCCAATTTGAAAATGATTATCTTGAGTTAAGTGAATTTGTGTTTGATGATAAAGTTGATGTCGTGCCAGAATGCTTTGATTTAAACTGTGCAAGGATGGCAGAATTTTAGTGTGCTGCGGTCTTGCTACAAAATGTCAGTCTCTGTGTACTTCATATGAAAAAAATAACAACATATTTTGGAATGGGTAACATTTTTCAACTGCCATAAGCCAATATTTCTTTTTACTCTTAATTTTTTGTCACGAAGCCTATGATTTGTTTCAGAATGTCGATCAACAAGTTGCGGCAAAATAGTTACTTTCTCGGTTATAACTGCTACTATGAAAGAACTAAGTTGTAACAACGTCCAACTTGAAAGTGTTGTATTGAGTTCATTGAGACAGTGATTAGTGATCATTGGGATGTATTTGTATTTTAAAATGCTAATACGTATTTGAAATACATTTACTTTTGTGTTTTGTATTTGCATTTTTAGATGCTGTTTAGAGCAAGTATTTGTATTTCAAATTCATTTTTTAAAGACACAACAGATACGTAAACAACGCTGGAAAAAGAAGTTCTTAACTGTTAAAGCAAAATTGTACTTAAATCTTTTATGACTTCAGTGTACATACATACATATTTACGCAATTACATGTTCAGACTGATCTACAAAATGCTTGCTGCATGGTAGGAATTATAAAACCTGCATAAATTTGGAAGTTTAAAAAAATCGTATTGCGAAAAGCATTTTCAAATGAATTTAAATACGTTGTTGCAGTATTTGCATTTACCAGTACTGCCAGAAAGTAGGGTATTTCGTATTTGATTACTTTATATGATGGCCACTGTACTTTGTAGTTGTATGCATTTGGAGAGTATTTGGCCCAAGTCTGTGTGGTGATAAACTTGGTGTTATGCCAGAATGTTTTGATTTGAATTGAGCAGAGATGGCAGTCTTGCCGAAAAATGTTTTTTTAAGGTCAGTTTCAGTTCCATATTGCACCTCATAACTGTAGCCTGCTGAAAAAATGTCTCGCTGCCGCTTTATTACTTCTCGTGTGTTTAAAACGTGCTTGCAAGTAAGCGCAAGTTTAACTATACGCAAAACTACATAAGCTAAGCGCATGCGCCACCGTTTCATTGCTGGCTTCTCGTGTGTTTGGTACGTGCTTGCAAGTTAACACAAGTTTTACAATATATAAAGTTACATAAGCATATGCGTGAATTGTAGTAAAATAACCTCAAGCTTGCTATAGCCCTTTTTTCCGATCTGCAAAAATCATACGCGATTTGCCACACATTAGGTTAGCAATTAGTGCAATTGTAAAGCAAAAGATGAGGGGTATGGCACCGTCCACTCCATATTATATCTTCATGAATATATACGCGAAAATATTAAGTAAGCCTATACTACAAATGTACTGTCAAAGAATAGAACATATACGAAGCGAAAAGCGTGACGTCACAAAACTGAAGCGCTACCGCACTTACCACTAACCAGGGCCGGCGCCAAGAGGGGGCCAGGGGGGGGCTGGCCCCCCCATTTAACAAGCTTATTTGGAAGACAGCGGCTTTTGTGCTTAATTTCAAACTTTGGCCCCCCTAATAAACGCTTGGCCCCCCTAAGTCGACTGCTCTGGCGCCGGCTCTGCCACTAACTATAGCTTATTTTGTACCGTGTTTTGATGGTTAGTGCAAAGTTTGTGATTCGTGAATTGTGCCGTACCAAATAAACCGGTAACACTATTTATTGAGCAATTAAACGTGGTTTGAGCGTTACACTCAACAGAGAGCTCAATGGCACACGCCAGAGTATAAACACAGAAAATCGGTCACCAAATGAAATTAAAAACCCTCAACAGGCTGTTTCGCCGTGAGGCTTTTCAGGGGAGACGCTAAAAACTCAAAATGATAAAACAATGGAAACTTTCAAAGTTGGTTCATGAGTTTTTAGCGTCCTCCCTGAAGAGCCTCACGGTGAAACAGCCTGTTGGGGCTATTTAGTTTTTAATTTCATTGGGTGATCGATTTTCTGTATTGAGTAATAATTAGATATTTAGCCAACTAATAGCTATAGGCCTAATGAAACCGTGCAGTTTTAATTAAAATTCAACAAAATCTAGGGCATTAATTTCTTTTTGGACCTTTTTTTAAAAAGTACCGACAGAAGTACCGCGGTACTACCGCAGTACTTTTAATTTCAAGTGCCGGTACTCGGTACTTTTAACAAAGTACCGAGTACCGGTACCGCCGGTACTTTAAAAAAGTACCGTGCCCACCTCTGGCCCTTGGCAATATTATTACATTCTACATTCTGGATTATTATTATTATTATTATATGAGAATATTTGGCTTTTGTTAGGACCGCACTCCTAACGGAATTTTGAATCCATTCCATCAATAGCTAGACACGAGAAGCTAAATACGCGAAAAATCATTTTCAACAAATTCGCTACAGCGACTTTAGTATAATGCGCTGACTTAAAATCAAACCTAGGAGGGCATTGAACCCCCGCCCTGCGAGTGACAGTCCATCTCCACATTCCCTGCACTACTTCACTGTTGACTTGTGTTCGTAAAATTTTTGTACTTAAACTTTCTTCACGCAACACCGGCCGTTAGCTCAGTTGCAAAGTGCACGCTATCGGTGCGGGAGGTCTGGGGTTCGACTCCCGGGCCGGTCAAATCGACACAGTGTCGGTTTCTTCGGAGCTGTGTAGCCCAGGCGCCAAGCCGCGGAGATGGGCCCCGCAACTCGTTACACGCTTCGGCGTAATACGGCGAGTATAATGAAGATTTGATTTGATTTTGATTCTTTACGCATCACGTGACTCTCAAAAACGCTGTAGCAGTTTTGTTGAAAATGATTTTTCGCGTATTTAGCTGAGAGCAGGGGTTTGGTTGGATCATGTGGAATAATATTCTGGCTGCACTCTGCGGTGCATTCCTAGCAAGACCCTGTAAATTTGAAGTACTTTCGGAGAAAGCAAAAGTACTTTTGGAGAAAAGTATATTATTAGTGCAGGTATATTTAACATTTTTGGGAATTAAGCTGTTACAAGTACAACTGTTGCCAAATGAAAGAATGTCATAGGTAGTGTCTATTCTGCCGTTAACGGCAAAATAGCTTTTAGGTCCTATTTTGCCGTAAGTGACGTCGTGGATTTTTAAGCGCCGTTTTGTACTCGATTGCCATGACTTCTCGATAGCTCAGTAGGTAGAGCGCTGTGTATACTGGTATAAAGGGAACCGCTGCACTAGCGTTGGGTTCAATTCTCGTCACGGCTTTGGTTTGTTTTGCTTCGGTGGCTTCGGTTTGGATCGCTTTGGTTCAATTCGGATTCGTGTGACCTGGGGTTAACAATTGGGTTCGTGAAGACAGTAGCGTAATATTCGTGTGACATGGGGTTATGTAGCTGCGGCAAAATAGACCTAGACCTAAAAGCTATTATGCCGTTAACGGCAAAAAAAATTATAATTCAATTTTCAAGAAAGGTCTTACCAATTAATGTGCTACATGTCTATGATCTATGAGTGGTTATTAGTGTATTGGTTCTTTGCGAAATTTTCAGTGTTTTATGATCAAATTTTCTGTTCTAGAGTATTGCATTTCCAAAAATATTGTCTTTGTTTTGAGTGACAAATTACCAACATTACGATATGATGCAGCGATTGCAATTTGCAACATTTCACACTTAGCTGCCTAGCCGCACAGCTGCATATTCTTTCAGATGAAGAGATATCTGGTCTACCAACAAATAACAGAATAACCTAGTTGCAGAACGACACTTCTTCATGTTCAGTGGCCTTGCTGAAACAGCAAATTTTAGAAACAAAGGTTTTAATACGGAAGAACGCTATGATGCTGGAAGTGAATGGGCAGCGAAAGTGAGGACGGCCAAAAATGACATGGAGGAGGCAGGTGGAAGAGAATGTGAAGAGAGTCTGGTTGAAGATCAAGGAAGCTGCAGATCGAATGAGATGGAGGGAAGGTGTGAGAGCGAACACGAAAGAGATGAGGTGTATCTGGCCACCTTCGGTGACAAGGAAAAAAACGGATTGAAACTGAATGGATGAATGAGAAAGCTAATTGATCAACTGGATACTGTGGATATTTTGGGGGTAATTCTAGCGCAAAAGCCCTGAGAAAAAATGCTTTCAAAACGAATGTTCAGTGAGGTCTAATTTAGGGCACATGCTAGCTCACACAACATAGGTGGCGAAAGACGTCCATGGGCTGTTTCTACGCAGCCACTTCAAAGTTGCTATGAATGTCCATTGGAAAGGAAAGCCACCTTGTTGCTGAACATCTACATTAGGTTACAGGCCGTAGGGGATTTAAGTTTTAAAGAGGGGCTGTAACGGAAATTGACATTGCCTTTTTTCAAGAGTTTATGCAAGTAAACTGTGCTAGTATGGACTTTTCACAAAAATTTCAAAAAAATAATGACCCGTTTTCATTTTATGGGCCATTTTGTACCCGATTTTTAGTCCGTCATTTTTTACTACAAGAAAAATTATGTCACAATGCCCACCTCTGACGTCAGCAACCTTGAGGTAAACAATTGGAATTTAAATGAGTTAGATGAGAAATTTGCAAGGGACAAATTAATGTTTCGACTATAACAAAAGTCTCGTCAGCCTTGCTACGCACAGCCAATCCAGGATAAACTCATTCCAGACTGTAAAGACTCGTTTTTGTAAGTCCTTGAAGGTTTTATTTCTAATGTTCCACCGTGAGCAGGACGAGTAGAGGCTTAGATTTGGGGTGTGTAGTTGTTTTGAAGGTTAGAATTTTTTTTTTTTCAGGAAGGGGGGAGGTTGCTATGCTGCACTGATGAGACCATAATAAGGTCGAAACGCGTTTGCAGCTGCAAATGAGTGGGTTGCCATGGGACCTTCTAGTGATGTGGGCTAGTTAGACTACCGGTAACTTAGTTTGGGGTTAGTAGTTATAGGCTCTTTCATTGGGTATCGTTGTTTGGGGCCAGTCGCCTGCTAAAAATAGGGCACAACCTAGAAAAGAGAAGTCGAGATGTCCAGGTAAAGCAATGCAAAAACGAGTCTTTACAGTCTGGAATGAGTTTATCCTGGATTGGCTGTGCGTAGCAAGGCGTAGCAAGGCTATCTTCCTGCGTGCACCACCTCAAAATTCCTAAGATTTGGAGAAGAGCGCTAGTAGTAGCGGTCCCAAAGCCTTCGAAACCTGTAGAGGACCCAAAGAGCTATCGTCCGATCTCCTTGCTCTGTGTTCCCTACAAGATTCTCGAGCGACTTATCTACGCCCGCGTCGAACCTCTTATTGATCCTCTGCTCCCACGGGAACAGGCGGGTTTTCGACGCGGAAGATCCACCGTGGATCAAGTCACTTTGCTCACGCAAAGCACTGAGAATGCATTCGAAGCGAAAAAGAAGGCCGGTGCCGTCTTTATCGACCTGACAGCTGCCTATGACACTGTCTGGCACCGTGGCCTCACCTGCAAGCTGTTGCGGCTTCTGCCGGACAAGCACATGGTTCGTATGATTATGGAGCTGATCCGCAACAGAAGCTTCACCCTTACAACTGGCGACAGCAAGCCTAGCAGGTTACGACGCCTGAGAAATGGCGTCCCCCAGGGATCGGTCCTGGCCCCCCTCCTTTTCAACATCCATACGTATGATATCCCCTCCATAACCTCCAAGAAGTTCGCCTATGCCGACGACCTGGCGATACTTCATACATCTGGAGAATGGAAGGAGTTGGAAAGGACTCTAAGCCAGGACATGACTACACTCTCGGAATATCTCCAGACCTGGCGATTGAAGCTTAGCCACACTAAAACGGTGACGGCGGTCTTTCACCTCCACAATCGAGAGGCTAAGCGTGAGCTTAAGGTCTGTAACATCGGTAAGACCTTACCTTTCTGTCCAGTTCCCACTTATCTTGGGGTCAAACTGGACAGATCGCTCACATATCGTCCTCACCTGGAAGCATTGCGCAAGAAGTTATGTGCTCGCGTCTCACTGTTGAGGCGACTTGCCGGAACAGGTTGGGGTGCTAGCGCTAAGACATTACGCACAGCTGCCCTGTCTCTGGTCTACTCGACTGCCGAGTACTGCGCACCAGTCTGGTGCCGCAGCGTGCACATACGGCTTATCGACAGTGTAATAAATGACGCCTTGCGCATTGTCACTGGGTGCCTGCGTCCCACTCCATCGGTCTACCTTCCGGTTCTTTCAGGCATCCAGCCAGCTGAGCTTCGCCGCCAAGGAGCGACACTCTCCCTAGCCAACCGCAGCTCCCTGGACCCTGACCACATTTTACATGGCCAGTTTCATGAGTCACAGGACGTATGTAGGGAGAGATTGAAATCTAGACGCTCATTTGTACCTGCTGCTTGGAAATTACTAGACAGTCTTTCTGAGATGGACGTCCGTGCAGCCTAGTGGACGAACACGAAATGGGACATGGAGTACTCTGCCAACGCATTGTCACTCCACGCTTTCATTCCCAAAGCTAGCTCCAGACCCTTGGGTATGGGTCTGCCCAGGGCAGCCTGGGTCAAGCTCAACCGTCTGCGTTCTGGTGTTGGACGTTTCTGTTCGTTCATGTACAAATGGGGTCTCGCTCCTGTAGCGAATTGTGAGTGTGGTGCCAGTGAACAAACCGCAGATCACATCATCTCACAGTGTCCCATACATCGAGCACCCCGAGGTATTTTGGTCTAATGGTTTTGGATGTCGAAACAAGATGCTGGCTGAAGTCCCTTACAGTCAGCATCTGACCCAAGCAGTTTGGTGGCCAGGGTGGTAAAAGGATAAACCCTCGGCCTTGGTCCTTTCATCTGTCTTGGAAGAGATGCCCCGCCAAACGACGACGACGACGAGCAAGGCTGACGAGACTTTTGTTACAGTCGAAACATTAATTGGAATTTAGCAGGACAAAAATTTTATGCGTGCGCTCGCATGCGCAAGTTTTGCATTGTTTGTGTGTGTCGCGTGCGAATCACTGCGTGCATTTTCTAGACTACGCAACGCAAAGGCATTTTATATAATTATTTTACTTTATGATTTGTCGGAAAAGTGTAGTGATTAGTCTAGCAGGGCTCGGCCTTACAATAAGTAAGAAATAAATAAATAATAAATGACTGAGGTGATTTTCAAATTATATTGAACTGAAAAATTCAACAGTAATTGAGGGAGACTGCGAAGTGAGCTTGCGCTCTTCAAGTCAGCAGCCACCCAGAATATATATGTCAATTGCGATCGGCTACAGCCGTGAATCGAATCCGTCACGTAGGATCTGTCACTTGCGCGCGGTAGCGCTAAGCCATGTCTAAGATGAAAACATAAAAAATTTTAGCTGAAGTTTGTTGTTTTGAGTACAGAACGACGGAAAAACCTAACCCAGTCGTTAGTTTTAGATATTAAGAGGCTAATTAGAGTACGGTAGCCTAAGGTATATAACTTAAAAAGAATAAGCGATTTGAGTGAAACCGATACTGAGTCTTATGTAAGAGATAGAGATTCTTTTTCAAGCACCGGTACCGGAATAGAAGAGCCAGTAGATACCGAAGGCCTACGTTTGAACCAGAATATGAACGAGATGAGGTCGAGCTTTTCATCCTAGTGTAAATGCGTAAGCGTCATTCGACAGAAATTTATCAATGGTGGATCGCCGATTTGTCAATGAAGGTAACGTCTCAATAGGCATTGTTACGTCAGTGCATTCACAATGCCCACCTCTGACGTCAAACAATATTTTTTACTACAAAAATCGGCTGTTTTTTTAAAGCTTAATAACTCAAAAAGTAGTTGGAATTTTTTTGTCAAACTGGTTGCATTTTGTAGAGACAAAAAATTCCTTCAT
Organism: Trididemnum miniatum; assembly: GCA_964006365.1. Classification (NCBI taxonomy): domain Eukaryota; kingdom Metazoa; phylum Chordata; class Ascidiacea; order Aplousobranchia; family Didemnidae; genus Trididemnum; species Trididemnum miniatum. The sequence goes on from OZ023236.1 coordinate 56,869, forward strand.
AAACCAAAAACATAAAAAATTTCGATTTCCGTTACAGCCCCTCTTTAAGATTATGAAGTTTATTTTAGGTGGCAAAATTTTGATATTTTAAAAAGTTTAGGAATGAGTTAGCAAAATAGTTTATTTATTGATTCTAGCAAAAAAAAAAGTGAGTTGCTTTAAGCACCGGTATTTTATGTAGTAAGAATTGCATTTAGCTAGAGCAGCTGTTAACGTGAACGGTCTGAGCTGCAAAGTTGCCAAAGAAATTTCAACTTTTGGGGCAAAACGCCCACCGTGTGCCAAGGGTAGAATGCATACATGTGTGCGTTTGACCCCAGGAAGCGGCGATGGCCCCATTAATAAAACAAGAGGACACTTCTACTTTTATGGTATAAAGTAGCAATTGACAAGACAACGTTACAATTACGTAAAGCTAACTGTATTATTATTATTTATTATTAGGTATCATGTTTATTGTCTAGCCAATTTTGCCCATCTTTTCCATGAGGACGACCTTCTCCAAAGAAAAGCAGCAGCGAAAAAGTACAAACACTTAGCTCTAAAAAGGGCTTAAGGTCCCTTATCTTTCCAGGATGCCAAAATTGGTCACATAAAGTGTTTTTAAGAACGAGCCCCTGGCCTATTTGTCCTAACTGCGAATTCAATGTTGTTTTAGAAATTTGATGAAAAGTAGTTCTACTGAATTGATTTGTGACATTTTAATCAGTTTGAATGCTGTTTAAGGTGCATATTTATGCCCAATTGCCCATTCACAAACCTAAATGCTTTGCGTATTTATTTAGTACTGCTCTTCAAATTGTAAGAAAAATAGTTGTTTTTAAGGTTAAACCCCACCGATCAGCGTTTTGGCATTTTGGAGTGGGTGTATTACCCTACCCCACGGGGTAAAACGCCCAATTCAATTTTTTTTCAAACCTTAATAAATTAGATTAGATAGATCACAAAATTTTTCAAAATCGAAAGTTGAAATAGATAGCTCTGGACTGTAAAATTAACCAAGGCAAAAATTAGATTGAAAGACCTTGTATTCTGGGAGAGAGAGCAAAAGCCGCTTAAGGTGGGCTCGTTACCCCCTCTCTACCCCATATCAATTAAGTATTTGTGGTATTCTGTCAATTTCTGTGCTTGATATTTGTCTGCATCTGAAATAAATTATTCTATTCTGCTGCAAAATATTTACAAGACTATGTTACAACATTTTCCTCAGTCAATTTCGAATCAACTGAAAGTTTTCTTTAGGCATAAGATTGTAAACGCACAATGTCCCAATTTTTTCAAAATTTTGCTCCAAATCGTCATAATTTCGTTTTTGTCTCGAAGTTTTTTGTAGAATTTTTCATTTTTATTATTTTTTCATTGGCAACGTCAAATTTTTGTCTGTTGCTGGGCGGTTTTTGAAAAATAATTAAACATTAAAACAAATGTCCAAAACCTAATATTTATGCTAATGTTTATACATCAAAAAAAGGAGGAGACTCAAAGAATTAAAGATATGGCCCGAAAAATGGTCTCTACCTCCTACCTCTAAGTAAAAAAATTATTTGGGCTACTTTTTGTGGCAATTTGCTACTTTTATCATAGTGAATTTGGTCTATAAACCACCAAAAAATATGGCAACACTGAAAATGACATCAGTTGGGAGTCACCTTTTTCGGACTCGTGCTCCTGCTCCTGTTTTGACCAAGCAGATTCCTGATCCTGCTCAATGACTACTTTTTATACTCCTGTTCGACTCATCTTGCATCCGAGAAATACTATGGCAATTTTGGTCTAAACGCTCCTTAATGAATCCTTTTTAGTTTGGCCTGCGAACTCATCATGTACCTACCAGTTGTTGCTAACTCAGTTGACCATGGCTCGTGGATTGATGCTGCATACCTGGATTTTTCCAAGGCGTTAAATTTGGTACCGGTACCACATGAGAGGTTATTACGAAAATTATCCGCATTGGGGTTTAAAGGACTTCTTCTAAACTGGATACGATCTTTTTTAACCAACCACACAGACATTGTTGTAGTTGAAGGCTCACATAGCAGCCCAAAGCAGATGATTTCTGGAGTCCCTCAAGGCAGCTGCCTGGGTCCTATTCTCTTTATTGCACAATGCTCAATGCATATGTTAACAATATTGATGACTGTCTTCAAAACACAACTATCCTAAAATATGCAGATGATATTAAGATTTATTCTTCTCAAAGTGGATCTAGCAATTTGTCTCCTTCCATATTACAACATAATCTTGACTCACTGAATTCTTGGGCATCATGTTCGCAACTTCGCTTCAATGTTAATAAATGCTCAATAATGCACTTTGAAAGCAACAATGATTGCAGAAAATATTTCTTCTCAAATCGAATCGTTAATACCTGGAATAACTTACCTGACCACATAGTTTTAAGTCTATCCTTGCCTGAATTCAAACGCAAAGTGTGTAAATTTATTGAAAATGAGGACGTGAAATGGTTTTAGATTGTTATTTTGTAATTTGTATCCACTGGCAATTGATACGTTCCTGCTGGAAGACTGAATAGGAGGCAAATGCTGCTGGTAGGGAGGTTGCACTTAATTGGTTTTTCTATAGATAATTAGCACTCTAACAACTAAAAAGTAGTGTCCTTCCTGGCCTACCGGACGGGAAGTCATGACGACTTCCTCTTGTTGGGTCAGAGGCTATAACAGCACTCCATCACCAACAGTGCAAAGCACTCCAGTAAATCGTACCGTAGAGCGAGATAGCGCTGTTTCTGGCTATTAGCCTTCATCAGCCTCCCTCAGGTAAGAAACATTCATCTTCCAGGACGAATGATCTTGCCAAGATCACTCATCCCTTCGGATAAATATTTCTTAAAGAATTTAACCTTTGTGGTACGCATATCCACTCGTGTGGCTACGTCACCATTCCAGTCAAACTCTTTACGTGGCCAGGGTGAAGAGCAAACAACTAAAAAGCAATGTCCTTCTTGCCAGAAACAGCGCTGTCTCGCTCTACGGTACGATTTACTGGAGTGCTTTGCACTGTTGGTGATGGAGTGCTGTTATAGCCTCTGACCCAACAAGAGGAAGTCGTCATGACTTCCCGTCCGGTAGGCCAGGAAGGACACTGCTTTTTAGTTGTTTGCTCTTCACCCTGGCCATGTAAAGAGTTTGACTGGAATGGTGACGTAGCCACACGAGTGGATATGCGTACCACAACGGTTAAATTCTTTAAGAAATATTTATCCGAAGGGATGAGTGATCCTGGCAAGATCATTCGTCCTGGAAGATGAATGTTACTTACTTGAGGGCGGCTGATGAAGGCTAATAGTCAGAAACAGCGCTGTCTCGCTCTACGGTACGAATTAGCACCCTACTCAGTCTGGTTTACTTGCCGTATACGCAGTGCACTCCATATACGGCTAGGCTCTCCGTGTTCGGCGAGATTGAACGCCGTATGCGGAGAGGCCACTCCGTATACGGCGATTGACGGGCTGTTACGCTCCTGTGCACAAAGGCCTTTGGCTGTACACAAAGGCCCAATACATCACACTGTTGCCAGATCATCTAAGAAAGTTTTGTAGTTCCACAAATCAAAATTTTAGTACCACAAAATACTAAAATACGTAATGGAATGGGAGCATTTGCTAAAATTTGCATGTTTTCTTTATTCACTGCTGCAAATTAATGACGACTCAAACTACCAGTGGCCAGAGGATGGCTCTGTATGAAATCACGAAGCCTGGATGAGCTATGCGCACGATTCTGTGGTCCATTCGTAGTTTGTCCGCTAGGTTGCGTGAATATTCCTTGTAAATAGATTCATGAGCTGGTAAAAAATGCAGCTAGTATGAAAGAAAGTAGGCTATTTCAACAGACACATTACTAGGTGAGGAAACACAAAAAGTAAGCCAATTTCAAGAGCGGGTTACACCGGGTTACACGCTTCAGTTCAGTTTAGGGAGATTTTTTTTTGCCTAACCCGCAAGCTTAATCTGTCGGCATCGTGGTTGAGCGTCAATTTTACGACGGCCATAATCGCAAGGTTTGCGGTTCAACTCCCACCGAAGCGTCGTTGTGTCATTGGATAAAATGCTTCACGACAATCATCTCTGTTTGGTGGAATGTTAACAAGCAGCAAATTAAAGCAGTCAGAAGCAAAATTCAAGCGGAAAACTTGGAAACAAGGCAACTCTAAGCGAGTCTGGATTTGTCCTATGCATAGCGCCTCCGTCGCTTTCTCATGACTGGAGGATATAAATAAAGAAATCATCAAAAAAAATCATCATCATCTTTCAATGCGCTTTTTTGTGGTTTGAACCTACTGTAGCTTACCGATTACAAGCGAGTAATTTTCAACTCGCAATGCTTACGCAAGCAGAATGACGTAAGTTTTCATCTGCCGTAAGCCGGTTGGATTTACCGAGTTAACCCCCTTAAATTGTCATTGTGCATGTAAATTGGCTTAACTGTCCTTGGTATCCCGTATTAACGCGGTGACTTGATCTACTGTAGGTCTCTCGCAAACTAGGTTTAGCGCGATTTCTTCAGGTAGGTCTACATCCCTAAGTTTTTGTTTTTTTCACCACTCAGAGACGTAAGAGCCACAAGAAAGGTGTATTTTTAGCTAGCACACAAACTGAAATGAATGCGAGAAAAAGCGACACACTAGCATGTCCCCGCTTAATTGCTGGAAATCCCAATTTCTAGGCCTACTTTGGAAAAAACTGCCTGTTCCAGGAAAGCGACAAGGTGTTATGGAAAAAAGACAAAAAATCACACTATCAATAAAAAGGTCGAGAAGCAGTCACATATCGTCCGGGAAATCGATTGCACAACATCCAGCAACGACCAACGTGCACATAATTGCCACAGGGTCAACTACTGGTTCAACACGAGCATATAACCTGCTCAAGGATCTGGTAGGGGACACAGAGTGATGAGATAGGAGGGTAGCTCCTATATTTTCCTTGATAAATTTCTTCTGCAAGAAGTTTGCGACTACCAGCGCTTTTCTTCTGATTTCTTTGAAGCAAGCTCGTTATTGCGCCTCCGTCGCTTTCTTGTAGTAGGGGATGTTGAGATCAGCCCCAGAAATGCTTCAAGGACTGACAGGAGAAAACTACGGATTCTATTTTAAACAAGATTAGCTCGACCTCAAACGTCTGTCGGCCTTGAACCCGGCGAAGCTCACGTTCGTACTGCTCACAATCACGTATATGGAACGAAATACGATGTATTGCAATTGTAACAGCTCAGATTCAAAGGGGCAGTAAATCATAGATGTTTCACAACAGAATCAACATCTTATGAACCGTTAAGGATAACTTACACCTATTCTAATTCAAATAGAATAAAAACAACGTTAAATTACACCAACCAACCCAGTTACGCCAGGTCGGAGAAACTATCATCAAAAGCTATCAGAATGCAATAAAATTAGGCCTACTACACTAACAGTCTCGCGGATGGCTAAATAGGAAATATGTCTACCAGTAGGCTACTGCAGAACCACGTGCACGGAATATCAACAATTAAGAGCTAACTATCTAATCAACCAAAACATACCTGACAAGATACTGAACACTTACGTAATTATCACCAGCAATTATGCACATAAAACAAGCTACACTTTACTTACTAACACTGCCTAGGAGATTAAGAATGATTGACACAATCACTCGCTCACTTAGAACTATCTACCAAACAGCCATTTAACCAGCAAAACAAGATCGTCATAACAACATTACGCACATGAGAGCAGTGAACCGTAAAGAGGTAAAATTGATTAAAATTTAGAACGAAGTTACAATTCTCACTGTGACAGGGGATAAAAGTGCAAGAAATCGAAGAAATTAAAAAAGAAATTTCAAAGGGCAAAGAATGTTCATCTAAATTCCGTGAAAAAATTAAAGAAGTACCAGTACTAACGAATGTGACGATAGGCCTATTCGTATGTCGATTGTCAAATTTATATTTTATTGACGAAGCACTTAATTTAAGGAAGTGTCTGTTTCACCGAAAATTCCGGTTACTGAACATTGAAAAATCGTAGTTGCGCAACCGTTTTCGGTTCCTGTAGTGTGAAGGCGGCTGCACTCAGGCAAGCGCATGCGTCTGCGATGGGAAATCCCCAAAGTTCAAGCGACCAGCGTCTACGATTCTAACGGCAAAATCAAGCACCTATGCTCACAGCGCGCGAACGCGTGCGTTGCGACCTGCTGCGACTGTTGCGATAGCAACGGCAAGCATTTCATTGCTCGGCCGTGTCGAATTGATTGCTATTACCGTAGGAAGCATGAACTTGGATTCGTATGCTTCAACAACCATTGTGTCATGCGCCAGGCTAAGCAGTGACTAAACAAGCGGCTTCGGTAGCTACCTGAGTAGGTTACGAAGTTGTAGGTCTACCACCGATTTAATGACATTGCTATCTCTCAGCCTGTCGTGTTTAAAATGCATAAATTTTATCTGCGCTTTGCGCAAGCCAACAATATTCTGGATAAAAGGCTGCAGAGTGTTTTGCCTTCCACATTGGTGTTGCATCATGCACGCAGAAATGATGTTCCACCAAAAGCCACCCCAAAAATTGAATATTTTCCAAAATTGGAGCAAAATCTATTGAAACCTGGTAGGCCCACTTCTAAAAGTTGTATACCGGTTGGCAAATTTTCAAAATTGCATTTTGGCTAGCTTTGCTCAGTTTTCCTGAAGCACTTTTAATGCCCTTTTCACTGAAACCTATGGCAATAATTGCTACATGCGAATGGCTTAAATTCAGTTTTACCATTGTTTTCAATCTGTTGTATCTTTTTACTGAAAGAAAGAGTCATTTCTTGAATAGTCTGTCGGAATTCAAGAGGGAAACGGCAAAGAAAAGCTTTTGTCGCTTCATGCTGTTGGCAGATCACGTAGTTAGAACTCTACAGCACATGATTTGCTTAGGTAAAAAATTCAAATGCATCAAGCCTCGACCACACGATCAAATCATGAAAGCGATGCAGTACGGAAGCTGAAAGTTATCGTAACTTAAAGTTTCACCGTCAGCATTTACCGGTACTACAAGTAGATACGATAAAAGATGCAGAATTATTGCTCTTCTAGCTTAAAAAAACACTCCATTCGTGACAAACGAAATAAATTAAATTTACAGCAAAGAATTTTAAGCATTTAATTAGTTTGGCAAAAAGCTACAAACACAAAAGCCACAATTTGAAACTTTGGGAAAAATTTGCACATACATAGGCTGTGGGTAATATGTAGGCTTATCTGGAAGCGCTTAAACTCGGTGAAAAGATCGCACAGAAAAGCACCCTCGGGCGGACCCAAAGGAAGCCACTGGGACTATCGTCTCCCATAGAACGTTTGCACTTGGACGATATTACCAGCATAAGGTTGGTAAAAAAGTAGACAGTGGTAAACGTGTTATTTTCTCTCTAAAGTTTAATACACACAATATGCAATCACCTGAAAAGAAGAAAATCAAATATCTAGATTCAAGAATAACATATTTTACCAGCTCCCTTTGAGTAAAGCTTTGTTAGGGGTTAGGAACTTGATCCCACTTATTTTACAATTAAGTGCACTACATTTTGTGCTAACTTCTATCATCCGTGTGCAACAAAACTCAAATAGAAAATCAAGGCTCTCTCCCAACTGAACAAAATGCTAGGATTCGTCAGTATAGTGATCAGTGCAAGAACTTTGAAAAGAAACGAAAAGTGATCAATTCAAAAACAGTTGGAAAGAAACAAATTAGACAATGTGGATTTGAATTGTTCTTCACGGCGACTGTTCAGAGTTTAGAGTAATAACTTGTATATCCGAAAAAAGATGGTTGGAAACGTCTCTCTTGAGCATTTTAGCAACGTGATAAGGTTTATTTCGAAGTTGATAAGCCACAAATTTTCCAAAATCGTCGAATTCGTCTCCTTCGTTTTTACATATTGTCGCCAAGCTTTGCCGGCTTGCTTTGAGAAAATTGAACATTTCATTCTGAAAAATAGTCAAGTTCAAGTGCGGTGAACTTTTCAAGTTCCATGAAATTGCTCAATGTAACAAGATCACGCAAAATCTTCCTGCGAATGTCCAAAGCAACGGCTTGGCATGAAAACATGATCTCTAATGCCTGATGGAGCCGTTTTCAATGTGCGTGGACGCGGCAATATAGTCTACTCCAATTATATGGATTAGTGGGCAAGTGGCATCAGTTAGCAATCTGACAAGACATAGGCCTAATTGTAAACATGCTGGTAGATCGGCTGTGTTCGAAAAATGCGAAGCATAAAACTAATCTTATGAACTAAAAACTCAAAAATCAGTTTGGATTGCTCAACAAAAAGCGTGTGCAGAAATTCAAACGCAAATGATCTATTTGCCTTGCATTTGCAACAGGTCACAAATAGATCAAATGAAACGAAAGCCTACATAAAGATTTGACTTCTCGTAGGATCTCGGTCAAATCACACTTCCCAACGCGCAGCAAACGTACGTAAATTCTTTCGTGACGGGAATGTATTGGGTCACAAAGCACGAAATTATAAAACCGCCAAATCGCTCAACTCAAGGTGTGCGGTCTACGTCAAGTCGCTTGAAAAACATTATTAGACCTTTGTATCACGTACTTCAACTGGTGTGTTTTCTTTTCGTTTCCGCTTTTTCGGATTTAGGTCAGCTGGGGAAGGTTCACCAGAGATAGCTGACGTACTAGGCCCTTATCAGGTTGAAGTTCTAAAACAAGTAAATAATTTTTGTAGTGTGATACTGTGATTCATACCCTCGACAACGGTTATCTTTATGTTGTACTACAAGTTGCTATTGTGTCCAGCAAAAAGCTGTGGATGGAAAATCAAACAAAATAAGAATAGGACTATAATTCAATCCTTGATTGCCATTATTTATATAGCTCAAGCTCAAAACTGTATGCATTCTATATTGTATAGCCATATCAAAATCAGAAGATTTTATTTTGTCCTCATTCAAACGATAAAAACACAGCTACGTATGAGCATGTCAAAAACTATAACACATGAGCCACAGGAAACCGTGAAGGGACGCAAAGTCGTCGAGTCAAACGGTCACCTTGTTACACGTATAGCAAAAGAGCAGTTTGCTCGAATAATCAGTTGAGACAACGAAATCGGGTCAGATGAAGTATGTAAAAAAAAGTACATAAAGTAACCTTATAGTAAAGTGACTGCAAAATGTTGACATAGGCTTATAATTAAAACACGAATTAAAGACCATACTCTTCCAGGAAAGCACAGTATAATCTTTTTACAGTAATCGCGCCAAATAACATAACAAGAGAACAAAATACACATTTTTTGACCAACATGTAAGGCCTACTGTAAATTTTTTGTTCACATTCATCATGCATCTCATTACCTGATGTTTGCACTCCTGCTGGGGAAGGCAGTGGTTGACTTTCTTGTGTTTCAGATTCGTCTGCAACAGAAAGCTGTGGACTAGGGGGAGGCGGAGACCCAAAGTTATCCACTGAGCTAAAATTAATGGCAATCTAACTTTCAAATCAATTTTTTACAAAAAAGCAAAGGAATCGCCATAGAACACTATAAGTTTAAGCAAAGAAAAAAGACGTGAGTAATAGTATGAGAAAATCGAGCATATGAACACTGTTGAGTGTTGACAAATTAAAAATCTGCAGGTTATAAAAATGCCAAACGAATAAAACGCCTCACAGCTAAGTTTATCTGGTAAAATCAAACGACGCGCTCTAAATCCAGCTTTTAAACAATTTCATAGAACACACAGGCAGTCGAAAAATACCTTCGGTGTTTGACGTAAGAATCCAAAAAAGATAGATGAGTGTAATATGGCCACTTTTACGGCGCTGAAACGCCAGAACCGCTTGGTGTTGCCAGTTGTTTTTTATGTTTTTTCCCGTAGAGCGTTCTCAATGTTCGCCATCGCTTTTGGCAGAAATCTACTGCACACAACAAAATGAACTGTGAGTGCGTAGGTCATATTGTCAATTATGCGACATAAACCCATTACGAATAATAATGCACCATAATCTTTGAACAAGCTATGACTGTTAACTGAATAGAGACCACGATTAATCGGCAATGTTGTTGCTTTGTCAACATCTTTAGCATTATAACGTACGAATTTTTCAAGCAGCAACTAGTTTGGATAAAAAGAATAGCGTAGGCCTGCTAAAAAGCAAAGATACGGAAACAACTGAAATAAAACTTACATACAAGTAGTGTTCAGTTGCGACGCGATGACACGCCAACGATTTTCAACAGCTTGTCTGTTTTTGTGTTCTGGGTGAAAATGATTACAAATTATTTGGTGGTTTGAGACAAGATCAATTAAAGATACGTTAAAATCATCTACGCTTGGACTGCTTTCCGCAGAATCCATTCCACAGTGATTATATTGCGAAACTCGTCTAAGTTAAAGTTTTTAAAAGTAAATCATTAGCAGAATACTGAGCCTGCAATGAAAATGTAAATAGCAAAATTACAGCAACAATATAACCGAAATGTGAGGGCTCAGCAAATTCAAACCAAAAATGCTAATTCCTTTCTCCTGCTTAATCAGAACTAAACTTGTCCAAACATCAAAGAAAAAAAAGAGTAAGCAAAATAATAGCGCATAGTTTTTATCGCATCTGCTGTATTAATTTCCAATAGATCGAAATTAGCACACTTAATGTTCTTATCAACGCCAGGTGCGAAACACCGTGAAGTTAAAATCAAAAGCAAAATTCAGCAAATTCTCACTTTACGAGCAAAGTTCAATGAAAAGAAGTGATAACGTTTGATAGTCCCATAACAATAGCGCAGTCATGTAAACTTAATGGTTAAAACCTATTCCACTGCCATGGCACAGCCCCTTTATTTAAAAAGTACAATTTCAACTGATCTCGGAAAAAGCCAGCGTTTTAACTGTAGAAGTTTGACCCGAAGCGTCTCAAATTGGTTAGATTTAGGGATGACGTAACTGATTTGCGCCAAGTTCCATTTGTGATGTTGCCAGTAGTGGGGTCACTTTTGTCTCCGGAAACAAACTGAATAGGAGCATCAGAATATGAATCTTGTAAAAGGTTGTGCAATACAACGCAGGCCTGGACGATTAGTGGAGCAGTATCAGGATCGCAGTTAATCATGTTATAGAAAATTTGCCAACGTACTGCAAGTATTCCAAACGCATTCTCCACAACCCTTCTCCCACGACTTAGCCTGTAATTGAAGATCTGCTGGTGCTCATCCAGAAAACGGCCAGGGTATGGCTTTATCATGCCAACTTTTAAAGGGAAAGCGTCATCAGCCGCAAAATAATAAGGAATGCGTATATCTGAACCGGGTAAGTTAGTTGGAGGGGGTATTTGCAAGGATGCATTGTCAAATTTTTTTCCTATTGAGGAATTACTAAAAATCCCTCCATCGCTGTGACGTCCAGAATCTCCGATGTCCACCAAGACAAAACGATATCGGGCGTCGCAAATAGCCAGCAAGACTAATGAGAAATACCCCTTGTAGTTGAAAAATTCGCTGCCGCTGTTTGGAGGAGCTTTAATTCGGATATGCTTTCCATCAATGGCACCGATGCAATTACTGCATTGCCAGAGATTTTGAAAATCGCTCGCAATACTTAACCACCTTTCAGCCGTAGGTGATTGCAACACTAGAGGTTGCAAAGTATCCCACAAGGCTTGACAGCATTCTTTTAGTATTGCACTTACAGTGCTGTGGCCCAGTCGAAACGAAAAGGAGAGGTGGATCTGGGATGCTCCAGTTGCAAGGTATCAGTAACAAGATAACGTTTTCATGCCTATTCGGTTAGCTATTTTACGTACTCTATATCTGCACAGTGGACATGCAGTATAACATGTCCCGTAGGTAATAGAGTTAAATGCGTGTTTAAGTAGCAACCAAAACTACCTACAAAACATACGGACCGGACCAATTTAAGAGCACATTGAAAAAAAGCTTAAATTATACAGCACGAACCTTAAGGTAACAATTAAGCGTTGTTTAGGTGAGATGGCCTTCCTCCAATTTAAGTCGCCTTTTTTAATTTTTGGCTCCAACATGGCGAGCAACCAGAAAAATTTTTCTTTGCTCATCCGAAAGTATTGTATACATTTTTCCGGATCTCCCTCAAGAACTGCATCCGCTAAAATAAACTCGGAATTCGAATCCCTTTCTTTCAAGATAGGGTGAACCCACATGCTTCTATATAACGAAAACGAAAAGTAAACAATAGTAGCAATAGTTGCAAGAGAAAGCGTTAAACATAAGTGATGAGGCGTAGGTGCATTTCTTATTTGAAAATAGTAGCTTGTAGCAGATTGGATCAGGATCTGGCATCCAAAAAGCAGCAAACGTGACGGCAGCTAGTCCCTTTGATAGTGTGAAAATATTTTTGCAAACATCTTAAAATCATTTTTAGAAAAATCACAAAAATGTTTTTCAAAAATTTTTTCACAAACACATTTTATAAAATTTTTTTACAACAATGAAGAGTTACTAGCTTTTGTCAGGAGTCCCACCCCTACAGAAATCGTTGCCCTTTGTCGAGGATCATAGCGAAGTCAATCACAGGGTTCCAATATAAACCTACGTCTTCGCCACAAGAATTGATCAAAATGGTACCATAAACAGCACTGGTATGTTATGATGCTGCTAGTTACCCTAGTGCTGCCTTAAAAAAAAAAAGACTGCCGCATACCTAAACCTAGATAGGCCTACTGTATTTCCAAACTCAAGCTACAGTTTCATCTTACCGTTTGGGCTTTAAAATCGCTTGATAGAGTAAATACGACTCCACGACTACAGTACTTAACATCAGAGTTTTTCTCTTAATAATTTGCTTTTGAATACTCATCTTGGTACACTATTTACAAAACTGAAACAGCAACAAAATAAGCTAATTTGCTAAACCTATCTAGTTTGAAGCTTACAAATTCACCACAGTTTATGACAAAAGTGCTCAACTGTAAAGGAGCTGAATCAATAACAAAGGGAAACTGAGTTCAGCTAAAGCAAATGTACAAATTGCTCTAGCTGAACTCAGTTATCGAGCACTCTTTGAAACACTGATTCCCATTGTTATAGTGTAAAGCCTAGATAACACACTTTGAACCAGCCAAAAACTACCTATAGGCCTAGGCTTGTTTGAAGCCTAGACAACTCCTTTCAAAAACTACCTAACAGGCTTGTTTGAAGCCTAGATAACATACTTTTAACCTGTCAAAAACTACTTACAGGCCTAGGCTTGTTCAAAGCCTCGATAACATACTTTTTAACCTGTCAAAAACTACCTACAGGCCTAGGCTTGTTTAAAGCCTGGGTAACTCCTTTCAAAAACTACCTACAGGCTTGTTTGAAGCCTAGATAACATAGGCCTACTTCTAACCTGTCAAACACTACTTATACTGGCCTAGGTTGCTTGAAGCGCAGATAACATACTTTTAACCTGTCAAAAACTACTTACAGGCCTAGGCTTGTTCAAAGCCTCGATAACATACTTTTTAACCTGTCAAAAACTACCTACAGGCCTAGGCTTGTTTGAAGCCTAGACAACTCCTTTCAAAAACTACCTACAGGCTTGTTTGAAGCCTAGATAACATAGGCCTACTTCTAACCTGTCAAACACTACTTATACTGGCCTAGGTTGCTTGAAGCGTAGATAACATACTTTTAACCTGTCAAAAACTACCTACAGGCCTAGGCTTGTTCAAAGCCTAGATAACATACTTTTTAACCTGTCAAAAACTACCTACAGACCTAGCATTCTCTGCTAAAAGCTACCGTAACACTAAACATGATTAGACATAAAACTGAACATAACTTTGGTTTCTACTGCAAATATGACCTATAGTCTACGGTACCAGCAGCATTCACTACCTAGCTAGCTTGCGATTCCTGCGACAAAGTAGAAAATTTTTTTTCTACTTTGTCGCAAGCATCGTAGAACCCACTTCTTTTCACGTGCGATGACCGCACTCGCTTCAGTCGCATTCTGTGTGCATAGTTAGCGCGATTTGTCGCTGGAATCGCATCGCACGAGTCGTACGATTTTTGCGTGAGAAAATCGCAGCTGTGTGCATTGGCAGTCGCAGGAGTTGACGCAAACGTGATCGCAATGGTCGTGGCGCATCGCAACGAGCTGTGTGTGCAGCCGCCTTGACTCTCACAGTAGGGGAACCGTTAGGGGATGTTTCTGGTTCCGCAAACCACGATTTTCGAACTTTGGTAACCGGAATTTCCGGTGAAATAGACGCTTTCTTAATTTAAATGTGGCTCTTCCGTCGTGTTGTAATTTTAATTCCATCAATCAGATGGCTGAGGCACTGGTTCTGGGTTAGGCTAGTAAACACGGGTTTGATTATGAGTTTGGTCAAACCAACGACTTAAAAGTTGCTATTCACAGCTTTGCCGCTTGATGTTCTGCGTAAAATAGGAAATGACGTGCTCAACAGTTTCAGTAGGCCAGGAAGGACCTTGCTTGACAGCTAGTGTTGGAGCAAGCCGACCAGTTCGTTTGTTGTGCTGTTGGCAAGGGTGCTTCACGAGATTTCTCCATGATCCATAACGTGGCAGACAGATGGCAGACTGTGATGTGGCAGACAGATGGCAATCGTAACCGACCTCGTTATCGCATTTTCGTCGGTTTCCTTGTACAGGGTGTCCATGAAGTCCGTGTGCACTTTAGAAAATTTTAACTTTATTTGTGCACACGGACTTTATGGACACCCTGTATTGAAAGTATAAAAACGCAAAAAAGTATAAAAACGCAAAAAAGTATAAAAACGCAAAAACAAAATCAATGCAGAAGGTAAAGAATCTCCATCCTGCATTCTGTGAAGATAGCAAAGGCCAAAGGAGAGCTAACAAATGTGGGGAAACGACATCAGAATTTTTATTTCCGTGAATGAAATACTGAGCTTTGCAAGTTAAGCTTAATGGAGCCAAGCGGCAAGACATATAAAAGAACAACTCTTCGCTTCTCTATGTGTTTTGTGTGAACCCAGCTCTATAGCCAGTGCCAATTTTCGATGGAGCATTTAGGAATGGAAGTAAGCATTACTGACAACCTTCCATTCCAGGAATGCAGGGTTTAATAATATATGCATAGATTCTCCAGAAACTTAAAGTGTAGAATCTATGGTTATAGGCTGGCTAGTTGACGTGTTTTGGGTTTCAACAATTTCTTATTTCGTAAAAAATTTGTGTAGGGTTATTTTCCAAAGAATTAGCCAGTATGGTTCACACACAATTGCGCGCAAGCTTAACATTTTAAGTTTCTCAACCTAGAATTCACTGGTAAGGCATAATAAATAAAAGCACAACATAAAGTACTAAATAGCAATAGTATTTCATAGAAAATAATTACTTTAGTGATATAGCCGTATACTGCGTTCTACTTTATGTGTATACGGCGTGGTCTCTCCATATACGGAGATCTTCGTATACGGCAAGTAAACCAGACTGTACTGCCCCACTTTCAATGTCTCCTCATTGTAAACAGTAATTCTTACCTGCAGTAGTACTGTATTTTACCCAATTTCAATGTCTCCATAAGCAGTAGTTTCTTGTCAATGTAAATGTCTCTATATTGTGAGGAGTAGTTTTTACCTCTCTAGTGTTTTTGTTGTGTTTTTTTTCCTTAGTAATGAAACTGCTGTGAATCTAAAGCTTTCATAAGATTAGACCAACTGTTTGTGAAAATGCATATTGTGTTTGTGATGCTTGCTTTCTTTTGGCGCTATTTTGTTACTCTTGCATGCCACTGTTTCCACAAATTGCTTGCCATTCTGTGTTTTTACTTTCATTATTATTTATGTATTTTTTTTGAGCTTCATACTCTTGCACCCCACTGTTTCCACACACTGCTTACCATTCTGTGTTGTTATTCTCATTTTTTAATTTATTTTTTTTTGAGCTTCATATGTGTATTGATAACTCTAAGTGTAGCTGTGAATCTGATGCTTTTGAAAGATTAATTACGGTAGTTGTGAAAAATTGCAATGTGTAGAAATTGCTGTTTCTAAACACTACTTGTTATTTTTTTTCTCCACACTGTTCCATAAACTGCTTTTTATATTTTTTCTGTAATAAATTTTCTCAGCATTTTCATTTACGTATGGCTGATGTTAGATCATTGATATTATTTCTACTGGTAACTTGGCTTGAGCTCGCTGATTGTCAATTATTTTATTTACTAACCTATATTTTTGATTTTTATGCTTGTCTGTTTGGCTAATTGTTAAATTGTGTAATTTAAACGCTCTAAATGTGAATGTAATTGAAATGCTTGGAATATCAATTGGAAATTTGGACTTGCTGCATTTCCTTCTAATGGATTGTTGATTTCCTTGATAATCTTGCTTGATTTCTGCTGTGGCATTTCTGTGCTGGATCGGCTTGTTGTTGCTGTTGTTGATGCATAAAATGCTATTTTACCGCAGCGCTGCAACTGCTCAGTGGTTTGTAACCTTTCTAAGTACTTGGGAAGAAGCAGAAAAAGATCAATTGCTAATGCTCAAGCCCTTCTGAAATTCAGGCACTTCAGAGATACTCAAGTTGTATTTTCATATAAACACACTGCTGAATATCAAGACTTAAATTTTCATTTTGGATATGTGAAACTGTTCAAACGAATTCAATTCAACTTTGATGCGTACCAATAACTACATGAAAGTTGAAAAGCAATTTAAAATTGTAATGTACCAGTAATTATTTTGAAAGAACCAAATACTGCAGTTCAAAACGAAACAGCCTTTGTACACTGATCCTAAGCTCTGTCTGTAGAAGTGCCCACTGTTTAATTGTAATATGTAACTCACAAGCTCAACTTCCAGCACTGCAAATGTGGGATTACTAACATTTAAAATTAGAACTTTTTGCTGTAATATTGGCCTATGTACAGTGTAGAAATGCTGGTTCAGTAGCTGCTGGACTAAGTCAGCCTATCTGCAGTCCACAAAGGCTTACTGCAAGACTGCTTGGTTTGTTTGCAGTCTGCATTAAAACACTATACTGCTGTACACAAATAATTCCTCATTTTGTAGCGTACTACCCTTAGTACTAATACCCCTTACCCAAACCATACACAGTCGTAATTAGTCAGTTAGATTAGGCCTGCTGCGTGTGGTCTATCGTCTGGTACTACCTGCATCTAAATTTTTGATTCAGTTTGTTTGCCAAGTGATTGCATTATGCTGCTAACATCAGAAGAACTTGTTTTGCTAAACTTGTTTTGTTTTTAGGTACAGTATACTATGGCTGCTCTGCAAGATGTAAAATATGGGCTGTAATTATTTATCAATACCAATATGTTGGTAGAATTAAACAGCACAAAACAAGCAAATTATCAGAACCATATTATGGCAAATTTTGAAAAAATATCACAAGAATGCGGTGATTTTTCACTCTGGATCCTGCTCCTGCAACATTTTGAAACTTATGACTCCGGATCCGACTGAAACATTGAAACTCCTGCCCGAGTCGACTCTGGTACTTCGGTTTGTGTACATCTCTGTGGTAGACACTGCTGCATGTCCGCAGCTGTACAATTTTCTACTCAAATTCAAGTGAAGACCAAAAAAAAAGGTCATCACGTCCATTGATGCAGAAGCGGCGTGCAGCCAAAAAATTTAGGGAAGCTCGAGTAACAGCTTAAACAGATACTGATCACAATCCTTGCATGAAAAGCCGTATTTAGCATTGACATTTAGTAACATCATGAAAAAAGGAAGTAGGGAAAAGATAACAAAATATGTTGTTATACCCCAATTTTTAGATAACTAATCGAAATTTATTTTGATACCTCAACTCGCTCAGACTTAATTGTGTACAATCAGTGTGGCCCCACGATTTAACCAAGGGAAGGACATTGCTGTGGGGTTGGGGGCAAAGCCCCAGCCACCAGAGGCTCAGGAGGTCTCAGGGGGGGAGAGGCCCCAGCTGCCAACAAATTTTTACGGTTTTCCCATAAAATAAACCTCATTTCAGCACACTTTCTTATTAAAAAAGGACATATTGGTTCCTGCAGTGTGTGCAGTCACTATAGTTTCGTACTGTCATATAATATCGTACAAAAATATTTCAGTAGTCCATGTCTAAAATCGGAAGCTGGGCTAAAATAAATGAAAGGAGGCTGCAATCATTAGTTTTGATGCATTTGATGGGATGACGTGTATACATAGGTGTTCTATGTAGATTATAATCTTTAACAACACATGCACAATGTTTTCTAGATTCTAACTACAGATCAAGAAACTAACTTTACTTCGTGATTGATTAAAGCAAAAGTTAAAAAACAAAACAATGGAATTTATAGTATGAGAAAGGGGGGGGTATGGGGTAGGTTTAAAGGATGAAAACAAAATGGCACTGGCTAATTTTTTATTGTTTTAATTTTTTAAATTGTAAAAAGTACGGTATCACAACTCAGAAAATTTGTGGGATACGGTACCAATGGCATGACGCCGCTGTGCCGATGTCCTATTTTTCGCTGGAATTCAGTGCGGGGCTGTATGTAAATGAAAAAAGTTGTCTTCACCTTGATTCACGTTGGGAATTAGAATTTCTGTTAGTGCTCGTGGGCCACACTTTGCCCACACCTGGGCTACAATAAACGTGAGATTTGAACATCGATCTTTACTTCATACTGCATTAAACAATATATAATTGTAACTTTATTAACTCGTTCACTATAAAAAAAATTTGCTAGTGTAGAATTTTTAAAAATAATTTGAATGTTTGTAAAACTTAAAACAGCTTAGATAGCCGAGTGGTATGGACATTATGCGTCTGCCTTTGGAGCAGTAGACTTGAGTTTGATTCTGAGTTGGGTCAAACCAATGACTTTAAAATTGTTATTCCCAGCTTCCCTGCTTGATGCTTTGCATTTTTTTTTTGACATATTTATCCTCCTATAACGAGAAAGCGATCAATGCGCTATACGAGCTCGCTTAGCAGTTGCCGGCCATCTGTCTACCACACCAAGATGGGGGAATTCCATTAAGTGCCTTTCCCAACGGCACAACAAGTAAACTTGCCGGCTTTCTCCACACTCTCCCTTAAATGCTGAACGTCAAGCAGGGAAGCTGTGAATACCAATGGTAAAGTCATTGGTTTGACCCGACTCGGAATCGAACCCCAAGTCTACTGATCAAGAAGCAGACGCTCTATACCACTCAGCCATCTGATCGCATTAGAGGGACAATGTGGAGAACAAGCTGGCAAGTTTACTTGTTGTGCTGTTGGGAAAGGCACTTAGCAGAATTCCCCATCTTGATGGAGTAGGTAAAAGAATGGCAACTCCTGAGCGAGTTTGTTACAGTGCTTAGATTGCTTTCTTTTGGTAGGAGGATAAATACTGGTATGTGATTAAAGACAAACTTAGGAGGAGAGGACTTCAGCTGCTGTAGTAGCTCTTAGGCATTTCGCTTACGCTATTGTCTTTGTGTTTTTTAGTTTGTGACAATTATACAAATTTGTTTATCTCCTTGTGATCTGTGTTGGTACGTTTTTGCAGTTGCTGAGTAGTTCCATGATCTTTCTAATACTTGAATGAGACACATTGTTGAATCATGAAGTCGATGGAATGTAATCCAATCAAAGAAAATGGTTTGTTTAGTAGCAATGTTAATCTTCTCAATTTATTCTGGGAATTGCAAAATGGTGACAAAGAGACGCGCTTGACTGCTTCCAGCAAATTAACTTCTGCTGTGTTGATGTCACAAAATCAGGTGAGGCTTGTACTGCATATGTTTGATGGATTGATGGAAAACCAGTAATATAGAATTGACAAAATGCTCTTTGTTACCTTGTAGGGTTTAATTAGATATTTTTCTGATATAAGTAAAAGTTGAATGAAAATAACTTTTCTTGAATCTGCACTAAATCTAGGCAAGCTACTTGAAATCTGACAAATATATTTCATCCTTTAATAATGGCCATCCTCTGTGTCTGTAAATAAGAAGCAAATTGTCATGAAAAGCTGAAAAAACACTTTAACTCTGTACTAACTACTGAAAGTGAGAGAGTATTTAGGGAAAGTTAAAAATTGTAATGTCGCAAAGAAAAACATGTAATAATTATGGAAAAAATAAAAATTTTTTTTTTTAATAAAGGGGTAGAAAAGCTCAAAAGGGGTCATAAAAACTGAAGGAGAGTAAAAAAGCCAACGGAAAAAAATACAGGGTAGTAAAAAGTATAAAGGAAGTCGTGTCAAAACGTGAAAAAAATGCGCATGTGCATAAAAAATATGCCAGCAATGACACAGAGATATCACATAACTTTAGGACTACTCACTTTTTTATTATTAATAGTGATTCGAATCATATTAGCCCATTTTTTCTCTCAAACATTATGACTCATGACAAGGGTTTGCTCGACGAATGCAACATAGAAACAATCAACAATGTCAGGTTTATTGGATAAGAAGTTGGGATGCTCTGTATTAAAGAGTTTTACCTTTATTTTCATTCAATGAAATATCGAGAGTTTTCCAGTTATTCCTGTGGCTGTTCCATCTAGGGATGACCATAGCCGAACTTTAGGTGATTCCAAATCGAATCCGAATCACAAATGTCAAATCCAGAATTTCGAAACCAAAATTTGGGTGGCTAACAAAATGAGCACAATGCAATGCTGCAAAATCATCAGCAAGTGTGCTTAAAAAAATGCACAAATTGCACTAACAGATAAGCCTATTTGCAACATATCTTCACTCATATGAAGAAAGTTTATGGCCTCCACATGTTCGGATGTCAGTCTGTTTCGTGATTTTGTTACGGTAAGGCCGGCGCATGAAAAAGCTCTCTCTGTCGGAGCTGAGGAAGTAGGTACAAAGGTGCGTTTACCGATATGCGGCAATGCGATTACCATTACAAATCATACCAGTACTAGCCTGCGATTAACGCAATATAGAAATTGCTAGCATGCGTCAAGCAAGCTGATTGTTGAATGATGTCGTAACAATCAAACGTGCATTGTCTCACTCCTGTCGTCAAGGTTATTTCAAACATTTTTTGATACTGGGCGATAAGAAGCGATAAAAATTGTACAAGTACAATTCCTGGATATCGAGTGGTTTTTATCGCGTTGCGGTACCAAAATTCAACGTCAAAATGAAATAAACAAAAAAACTAGGTAGTTGCATTGCTGCTAGCCGTGTATATTATTGTGCGTTGCCTTAAGGTGCATTGCCTTAAGGCGCATTGCCTTAAGCCAGTATGGTCTTAAAGTGCATGGCCTTAAGGCGCATTGCCGCTAGCTGGTAAACACGCCTTAAGGCGCGTTTACCGATACGCAAATTGCGGCACACAACAAAATTTTTTCGCTCTTTGTTTTATTTTGCTGTTCACTGATCATGCAAAAACCTGCGAAATCTTTCTACATTTACTTACATTATAATTTTAGTCTTGTTGCCGTGTGTCGCGTATCGGTAAACGTGCCTTTAATATGCATGATTGTCACAAACAGCCAGCAGTCATTGGCGATTGCGTGTGTTTGTTGCGTATGCTTGCGCAGTAGGTGTGTGCGGTGTACTTGCGTATGTGCATCACCGCAAATGCATTGCATTGATTGAGTTTTTTTCATTTCGAGTTGGCAGTATCGAAAATAGATTTCGAATCATTTAGGATTTGGATTCAATTCAATTCGAGATTCGGTAATGGACATCCCTAGTTCCATCCTGTAGAAAATTTGTTTTTGGGTTAGCGAGCATTATGGTTTTTGCAGAGTCTGCAATTTTTTTTTTAAATAAATGCCTGAGGTTGTTATCAAATTATAAGTGGCTTTGTAAATTCCAAAATTGGTACAAGTAAGATTTTGCTTAAGACTGAAATTCCTTAATTTGGCAGGCAGAATGTTTGCGTGGGAAACCATAAATTTTATGTATTTTCCATGGTTTCTGCAATGAGCGCAATGTCCACAAGGTGAAGGCATACCATCAATAGAAAGATCTTTTTTAGCATCACTAAGTGATAGTTTTTTATGGTTAGTGATTAAGGCACCAACTGTGGGAGGATGTTTATACACAATCATCGGCACAACCAGACATAAAAAAAGGGAGGAGACAATTTTTTCCATTGAATTATTGGTACTGAGATTTCAGGCGTATCAGTTTATATTGAAGAATAGATGGTTTGATTCCATTGTTGCGCCATAAGTTAGAGCTCGACCGATATGAATTTTTTTAGCTGATACCGATGTATGTAAAGTTTAAAAGCCGATGTCAAAAACCGATATCTGAATACTTCGCCTCTGTTTTGATAGAATTTGTTTTTTGATCTTTGACCTTTAACCTGTTGACCGCCACCCCCCAAAAGTTGTTAGACACAAGTTCACATTAAGATCTACCATCCCTGAAAATTTCAAGTCTCTGGCTTCAGCGGTTCAAAAGCCTTAGACTGCACAATATTGGCAAATTTTATCAATTTTTTGACCTTTAACCTCGAATCACGTGACATAGATCGTTTATAGTAGGTACAATGCAAGAACCTGGTAAGATACACCAATCCTCTAAATTTCAAGTTCCTATTTGTTTTTAATCAATAGTTATAATGCAAACAACATATTTGCTTATTTGATCTTTGACCCCAAGTGACGTCACGTGCAGATATTCACTGTAAATATTTTTTTACGCTTATCGAGATGCATATACTTGATAAATTAGAAGGTCCTACCAGTTGCCATTCACAAGTTATTGGCATTTGGAAAAATTTCTTTTCAAATTTTTTAATTGACGTTTGACTTTTAACCTGTTGACTGCCACCCCTTAACATTCGTTAGACACAAGTTCACATTAAGGTCTATCATCCCTGAAAATTTGAAGTCTCTAGCATCAGCGGTTCTAAAGCCTCAGGCTGCACAAAAAACTGTTGAGATTTGTTTATTCGACCTTTGCCCCAGGTCAGAGGTCGAAGACAATTATCCCAGGTCAGAGGTCGAAGACAATTGATGGGCATATTTTTGTTGCACACATTGATATGCATATACTCTGAAAATTTGAAGGTCCTACTTGTTGTCATTTGAGTGTGCATGCACGCTCTTTCTAAAGCATCGTTTTCATGCTTTAATGTGTGCACAGCTGCACATGCAAAAGCGCCGAAACACCTTGCATTTGTTAGCAAAATCGCAAATAAGACGGTTTTGTTGATTGCCAATAATTTATCAGTAGAAAACGGCCAATAAGATATAGCGGCCAACCTTGTTATCATCCGATAAATATCGGCTGGCCGATATATCGGTTGAGCTCTACCATAAATAATTCAAAAGTTCCATTCCTCTGCAGCAATGGAACTGTTAATGCTCAATTGCTATATAACTAAGGTATACTTTTTTTGTAACTGCTCTCTGATTTCTTCGGGAAGTAGCCAAAAATCGCTTGCTTTTTTTCTCATCGCTTTTATGCAAGTGTGCAACTGCACTGATACCACTGACTGCCCCATGCTGCGTTTCTGGCAGTGGCAGGTGTAATGTTTAGTGTAAACATGGTTTTCGTTGCTGACGCGACATACTCGGGCAGTGCTCTCATACTGCAGCTATCAGTTGCACCCCGTGAAACGGATTCTTGCTTAGTTTTGAAGTTATGATTGAAAAAGGACCTGAGGACAAGTGGTAGGCCTAATTGAGCTTGTTTTCTCAAGCTACAAAAAATGGTTCTTTCGGGAAAAAGTCTCTTTGACGCACCGCTTTCTATTTTGTAATAGAAAAACAGATGATTTGCGTGCTTTTGTTTGCAGTCAATAAAAATTTTTGCTGATTGCTGGCTGTTTGTTGTAGCGCTGATACGCATTTTAAGCAGAAAGAATGTGTCAGCGATTGATCATTTGTTGAGTTTGGTTGTGTAAAGTGTTGAGGGCAGTCAGTTTAACGCAATGGCAGTATAATATGGCAGGTTATTGACACAGCAGCATTGGCCGAGTTAATGTTGTGCCGCGAGTGCGACATTCTACTGTCAAATCAGGGTAGAATGCACTTCTTCTGCAGCTGATCTAATCTGCTGAAGAAGTCCGCATCATTTTCATTTAAACAGCTCATGCAGATACATTCTTTATATACAATAATCTAAAAATGTGCGGTAGGTGGTGTGACTTGCCGTTCGAGAAGCAACAATCTTTGGCAGTTGTTTTTTTAAAACCTTTGGTAAAAAAAAACAAAAATGCTGTTCTTGTTGACGACATGCAAGACATTGAAAATTTCCAATTCTTCAGTGGAGGTAGCATTAAAATGCCTGAATTTCAGATTTAAACTGTGAACACCAAACAATGTAAAAAGAAGGTTAAATGAGGCCACAGTAAATCTCAAAACCGGACGTTTTGAAAACATAGGTTCAGCTGCCATCATCAGCAGTGTATGCAAAACAGCTTTGTACTGTTTTGCGAAGCCATAAATCAGATCAGTGTTTGCAAAGCCATAATTCAGATTAGGAACATAGAATGATCTGAAAATGGATTGCATTGCCTTGGTGTAAAGCTCCTGTTTCAGTTCCACATATCGGTGGAGCTGGCGCATTGCTGCTCTTGCTGTGATGCGGATATCCAATTTGCTATTTTGTCTTCCATCACTCGTGAATGAGACGCCGAGGTACTTGAATTTTTCCGACTGTTTTAGTGGTACTCCATCGATTTAGAGATATCACTGCTTTAGTTGTCTGGACAGGCACATGGTTTCTGTTTTTGTTGTACTGATTTTCATTCCAGCAACAGAGCATGCACCTAAAAACCTGTCAAGAGCTTGCTGGAGACCATTTTGGGTAGAGTCGAGTAGCACAAGATCATCTGCATGTAACAGACGTTGTACAGTGCAATCACCAATCTGTACTCCGCCGCAAGACTCATTTTTCTTAACTATTTTATCCATATAAATAAGGAACAGAATAGGTGAAAGAGAGCAGCCTTGCCGTAGTCCCACACTTACTCTGAATGGTTTCGTCATTGCGCTGTTAACACGAACACAGACCTCAAAATGCATGTACAGCGACTTTATAGCAGTTAGTAACTGGCCACCAATGCCATACTGTAACAGCACCGCCCAAAGCTTGTCTCTAGGAATGCGATCATATGCTTTTTCATGATTAACAAAGCATGCATTGACCTCTTTTGCATATTCCCACGACTTCTCAAAGATTTGCTGCCAGGTAAAGATCTGATCTGTTGTGCTTCGGCCAGGATGAAAGCCACACTGAGCATCCGTTAGTATAGGCTCGACTATTTCACGGTATTTATTTTCAAGGAATGTGGCATAGATTTTACCTGGGACACTGATGAGAGATATGCCCCTATAATTGGTGCATTTTCTCTTGTCTCCTGTCTTGTGGATAGGTATTATCACCTAGTTTGCCATTGCTTTGGTGCTTGCCCAGTCCTACATGCCACCTTACAAACACGAGTCAACCAACAAACACCATATATATTCATTGCTTTTAACATTTCAGGTCTGATATCATCCTCACCAGGTGCTTTTTCAGTTTTCAATGATTTGATAACTGCATTCACATCTGCTTCGGTTATCTGAATATCTTCCCCAACCTGTTCCTCGTGAATCTGTGTCGATGTAGCATGAACTGGGTTTCAAAGATCATTAAAGTATTCTCTTTACCGACTCAATATCGCATCTTGTCTTTCAAAATGATGCCATTTGAATCTTTGATGAAGAAAGGAGCTCGAGATCTTTTCCCACGCAAATACGAATGGTCTGCCAGAATTCTTTCTTTGTCATTTTGAAATTATCGTTTAACCTTTCGCCCTTTCCTTAGGCAGTTTAACTTTTGTGGCTGCCGCCTTACGTGCTTCAGAGTACTGCAAACGAAGTTTAAGTGTTGACTTATTTGCAAGCCAGGCCTTATAGGCCACTTTTTTTGCACAAATAGTTTTTTTAACTTCTTGGTTCCTTCAAGGAGTTCTTTTCTCGCTACTCTTTGTCCTTCCAACACGCTTACGTCCGCAACAGTTGGTAGCAGACGTAATGACTGCTGTTCGGAACAGACACCACTCACTTCCAATGTCTTCAGTAGAGGTCGGAAGTTCTTTGCACTTAGATACAATGCTCTCTGCAAATGCAGTTCCTACCTCTTTGTCAGCCAATGATTCCCATTTGATTTGATGAGATTTTCGTGGTCAAAAAGTCTTTCATTTTTTCAAGGGTTTCAAAGTGCAGACAACTAGGTGGTGATCAGTTGACAACTCAGCCCCTCTTTTAACACGAACATGAGACACGGTAGAAAACAAGTCTGCCGAAACGATACGAAAATTAATCAGGGAGCATTGTCCCAAAGAGTCTCTGCACTAGGTGTACTTATGAATTCTATTGCGCTGAAAAAATGTGTTCATTGTGCACAGTCCATTGGTGGCACAGAACTGCAATAAACACCTCCCGTTCTTGTTAATGTCAGGGTCACCATGTTGCGCAGTAACACCTTTCCAGGTTGCATTGTTGATGCCCACATGTGCATTGAAATCGCCCAAAAGGACTAGGGATTCTGATGAAGTTGCTATTCCCAATGCAACCTCAACTTTTTCCAGAAAAGCTTTGTACTGGGATTCTATGTTGGGTGAGTACACCTGCAAGATACACAGAGATCGCTCCTGCAGCCTTAGCTTTAAAAGACAAACCCTTCCTCCCAGTGGTACCCAGTCAACGACGCACTCAGCTATGTTGAGGCTCACAAGTAAGCCAACACGAACTTGAGCAGACATTGCTGCATCAATACCTGAGTAGAAAATTTTCCACCCACTGTTCAACTCAGCAGTTCCAGAACCCCGGCACTTTGTTGATGAAATTCCCACAACATCAAGGCGATACTGTTGGGCTTCGCAAACAAGCTCTTCTTTTCCTTTCAGTGACGAAACGTTCCAGTTCCCGATAGCTAGATCCCGGCAGTTTGGTCCAACTCAAGTACACTTTCTGCGTGCTGTCCCCATTTGCCTCCCCAGACGCTCAGCAACTGCATTGGTGGGTTTCCGATGACGGTCAGCTTGTGGGGGAGACTGTAGCATATTTTTCAAAAGTCCCTCTGCCTAAAACTCGAACATGGACCTTTTCATCCTGCTCGCCGTTCGATGCAGCATGATTATTGTTGTGGCAATTTTTCATTTAGATACAGCATGGGATTGCTACTTAGTCTGTTTCTCTCCTTCAACCTTACTGCCATGGGTAACCCTGATGGAAGTGATTAAACACTACCGACGGCGTTGCTCGAAGGATCATTGAAAACTCAAACCTCCCCACCACGTTAAGGTGACAATCCATAGGAGGGGGCTTTGCTCTTTCTCCTTTTCTATTTTCGTCCCATATTTATTGTATTATGTAGAAAGAGCAGCTTCGACTTCCTCTGTGCTTTGCTTTCTTTTGGAAAACCATAAAATGGCGTCAATGAGTCAAACAAACAGTTCTGCTTTGTTAAGTTGGTTGGCCTCAGATTTTATGAAGTAATGAACACTTACATTAGCTATCGAAGTGGAATGATTATCGCCTGTGATTATTGCGTTTTCTTGGGTAAAAAACTCGTTCTGGGTTGCCACATTTATCATGCCAACCATAGTCAATTTAATCAATTTGACAAGAATCGAGATTAGTGTAAGGTTGAATTTGGGATCACAGTTGAATGCGTCTGGGCAGGATACTTGAGCTGAGTTTCTATTCAAATTGGGATAAAGACCTACGACATCAGCTGCTGTTATGTGTAATTCTTTTCTGATTTCATCTGCATTATTTTCTTCTGTACTTTTCCACTACATGAGCTTCATCAGATAGTCCCTACAGTACTATCCTTGCAGTACTCATTAACTGATGTGGTGCAGTATTCATAGCTAGCAGGACTTAACATAGCTTCTAAAAATGCGGTTAATTTTAATCATAGCTTCTAAAAATTTAAATTTTCTTTTAAAAAAATGGATATATTTTTTCCATAAGTTTTTCTTCGTTTGTGTCGTGACACCAGTTTATTTTTATCTCGTTTCTACAATTTTTAACTTTCCCTAAATACTCTCTCACTTTCAGTGAAGAGAGGTAGTTAGTACAGAGTTTTTTTTTTCAGCTTTTCGTGTTAATCTGCTTCTTATTTACAGACACTGAGAATCGCTATTTTTAAAGGGTGAAATATATTTGTAAGATTTGAAGTAGCTTGGCTTAATTTACTGCATATTCAAGAAAAGTTATTTTGATTGAAGCAGTGGATTTGCAGGTTTTTTGCTAACTGGACAGGAGATCCTCTTTTTGATCATGTAAGCAAAATAAAAGTTTAGTATGAATTTTCACTTGGTGTAAATTTTGAGAATTTTGGTTATTTTTCAAGATTTTTATGATTATCTTTTTACTGTTTACCGTAAATACCTGTAGGCTTTTCGATAGCATAATATGACTGAAAGAGTTAAATAGCAAAATCTGCGGTACACGACAACTGACTGCCGCAAACTGACCGCAAGTCAACTGACCGCCAGGACAACTGACCGCCAAAAACGTCTAATTTATTAGCAAGAATTTTCGCCACGTGAACAAATCCTGAACGAACATAACCTGTCCCTAACTGGACTTTAGCCTAACCGTACGAAACCAAGGCCGAACCTAACCCTGACCACATCTAATCCCAACCGAACCTTATTCAACTAACCGAACCTAACTCTAATTTACTGAACCTAACCCTAATCGAACCTAACTCTAATTAACCGAACCTAACTCGAACTAACCGAACTTCACTCTAACTAACCGAACCTAACCCTAACCGAACCTACTCCCCGCTGTGAGCCTGTTTTCAAGCCTTGTCAAATTATTTAGCGCACAAAGCATTTTCACTATGATACAGCGCACGGAGCTCTTTTTCGCGGTCAGTTAACTGTGTTCGCAAAATCTGCACTGTTCTGCTTGTTAATGGGAGCATTGCAAAGAGAGTTTTTAACTGTTTTCCCTACAAGCTTTACTTACACAATGTGCTATACTGGTAGCGTACCAAATGTTGGTGCTGCAATAGTAGCAAATCATTTTTCCACACCTAAACAGTTGCCACATTCACTTATAACTTCACTAATCTTGCACTTGCTCTCTTGCCACACCAACATCAAGCCATGTGAAAGAGCAATTTTCAAGACTGTGTATCCTCTAGCGCAGGGCTGGGCAAACTTCGGCTCGTGAGTCGCATGCCGCCTGCCTTGGAGGCACTTGCAGGATGTGTGAATTTTGTTGCGCTTTATCACTGAGTTTTAAACAATTTTTTATTGCAATAAGCATGACCAACGCATTAGCACCCACTTCTCATTCTTGCGGTCAACGAATCAGTCGTAAAAAAGTAAGTGTGCCGCATGTTTTTAACTGCCTATCTACTCCTGTTCATTGCTCATTATGAGTATGTTTTTTCTTCATGTTCAATGCATCGCGCATAAATTGCAACGTGCTCTTCTCCTGCGCTGTTTGATCATACACGAAACAAGAAAAATGCGTTGAATTTTTACACCTTGTAATCTGTAGAGCCTTATTTATGAAAATAAATGCATGAAAACATGGTTATTGATACTGCACTTTATAGTCAGGTACACCCCATGTTCCGAAAAATTACGGTAATTGGAAACAGCTAGAAATCAAAATAGCATTAAATGTACCTGCTGAGTGTGTAATAGAGAAATTGTGTTTAATATGAATATGTGTTTTTCAATATTCACATGGAGTAAGATTCCTTTTTTGTAATGAGAGTATGCGGCCCGTGGCTGCAATAGTTTTTTTCAAATATGGCCGGCCCTTCGCACAAAAAGTTTGCCCACCCCTGCTTCAGCATATGTTTTAAAAGCAAATCAGGTAAAACAATATGTTTTTTTTTGGTTTTTATGCATAACACGTGAAAAGTGTTATAATCTATGGTGTCATTCTTCTGGCAATTAATTGTGTTATTGTGTATTACATTTAGTGTGGATGTGAGGAAATATCTTCTGAACTTGAATACACCTTCTCAAGATTGATACAAGGTCTTAGCTCTGGTCGTAAGATAGTTCATATCAGTTTTTCGACTGCACTAACTCACTTGCTAAAAAACATTCCTTCAGCATTGATGAGTTCAAAGCGTTTTCTTTATTTAATCAATGATCAGCTGTCGTGGTCTGGAAAGCATTTAACAAAAAAGGTATCTTGAAATTACTTGATTATTATCTACATCCATAGACGCCTTGAACAGAAGGACCGGCGGCCTTTCAAACTCGGCTTTTTAACTTGGGTCACAAATTATTAGCATGGTTTTGAAACGGACAGTTGACTGAGCAAAAGCATTACATTCACAGCACATCGCAAGTATCTGGAAGTAGCATACTCAGCAATCATGAGAAAACGCGCAACCTCGCTACCTATCCCAAGTACACTATGACCTAGAGTGCACGATAAAGGGTAACCGGTTAACATTTATTTCGACCTATAAGGTCTCATCAGGTGCACTAATCCTCGTAAGCAGATCAGTCTGCCAGCACACTTTAACGCCTTGGAGGGCGGAGCTAGAATCTAGCAAACAAGCAAATAGCGCTGCTTATATACACGTGATCGAGCATTACGTCATGGGGAGAAATGCATGGACAAACAAATGTCACCATAGGCGCGGGAACGCATTTAAACAACGACAGCTTTTCATCACGTAAGTGAACTACTCGATCAACCAGCGCAACATGCTGCTTGGGGCTCGACAAAGTCAAATGGTAGACACATCCATGTCACCGGGGTTTGCAAAACCCAAGCCAGTTCAACCACCAGGGGCTCCAAGAGCGCATCCCAAATCTATGGGTGCTAATTGCATGCTAACAAATGAAACAGACAGTTGACTGAGCAAAAGCATTACGTTCACAACACATCGCAAGTATCTGTTAGTAGCATAGTCAGCAGTCATGAGAAAACGCGCGTTTTCTCATTACTGCCGAGTATGCTACTTACAGATACTTGCGATGTGTTGTGAATGTAATAGCATGGTTTTGTAGAAAAGTATGTTTAAGAGCAGATAGAGGCGTCAAACTTGGGATTTACCTTAAACAATACATGAATGTTCCAAAATAGATAATGAGGGGGTAATGACGTCACAATAAAAGTGATGACGTCACTTTAAATGCAATCTTAGCGTAGTTTTTACTGGCTATTTGTGTGTTTTTTCTTTATTTTTTGATGTGCTTTGGGAGCTCAAAACTTTGTCAGTAGCTAGTTCTTTTGCTGTAAAAAATCCTTTAGCTGACAGACCCGTAGAAAGCATAAAAGTTGAGGGGTAATATCTGCTACCCCAAAAACTTGGATAATAGTATATAACCAGTGATGGGATTCAAAATTTTAAGAACAGGTTCTCTTTTGTATCGTACTTCCTAACAACAGGTTCCTTCATAAAGGTCTGATGTCTGTAAAAAGAAGCAAGAACGGGTTCGCTGATTATCCTGACATTCCAAGAACGGGTTTGCGCGAACCCGTGCGAACCCCCTGAATCCCATCACTGTATATAACTCATTCGTTTGCTACTAATATAAAATCAAAACTTCATTTTTAATCTATCTTTAATCTTGCCTTACCTTTCCAGGAAAATCAAAGGTCGATGACGACATAAACCGATCATGACGTCACTTGAAAGCAAACATTGTCATAATTTTACTACATTTTTTTCCATTCTCTATTATGTTAACAGATTTAACTCAAACTTTTCACGTTTTTTGGCTCTAACGTACGAAAAGCACCCCACCGGGTTGAATCATGCAGTACGTTATGAAGCACACTCCTTTTCTGCTCAGAATAAGGTATATTATTATAAGATATTCCCTTTTATAAATGCGGTAATTTCAAAAACACGAAAAAAAGTACTGATAATCGTGTAGTAGAAGGAGGCTTGGCAAAATTAAAGTCAATCAATTGCTTCGGCCCAATATTAGGCCTATACGTGACACATAAATGAATTCTGAATGAAGGGCGCCACACATGTGACACATAATTAAATAATGAATGAAGCTGATAATGACATCAAGCTGTGCTTGCCAGTTTAGTATGTGATCTACCGAACCTAAGCATTTTTTCCCACCTTATCTCGCTATGATTAGGGTTGCATGTCACGTGTTTGCAAAACGAAAAAAGGTTCGGTAGATCACGTCTTTAGCTAGCGCCAAGCTGTGTTTACTGACTGGGCCTGTACAACATGATGCAAGTGGAAATCTTTCTACGGTTCATTAAAGGTGCGATCACACTAACTGAGCTGTTGAGACGAAAGTCTCACTGTCATTGAGAAATTTCGTCTCATTGAAGGAGAAATGAAGAAATGACAATGGAACGTTGCGAAGAAGGTTCACATAAACTGTGCATTGTGCATCCATGTCTTTCAGGATGTTGATTAGTCTAACCATAGACTACCAGGTAGTTTATATTCTAACCTCAGTTTATCTGAAAATTGTGAAAGCTTTGTTGGGTAGTGGTAACAACAGGAAGATATCTGGATTAAAGTTTTTAAAAAATACCCTGGATTTGTTGTATTTTGCTTTTGTTAGGCGGGAAATTTTTGGATTTGGCAGACCACGCAATTTTTTACCGAATTTCTATGAAGTGTTGGGGTGGGCCTTTCAGCAAACCTGTGGGTATGGGATTGACTTTAACCAGTACCAGCGTTGTTGCGTTTTTGAAAACGGTCGTTGAAGCGCAACGCAAATATATTGCGCAGTGAAAAGTATAATTTAATTTTTCTTAATAATATTTGTGTACATAGCTTATTATTCAATTTTTAGGGAATTTTAAAGACTCACTAAGTGCGCTGGTATTTGCTTAAAATACATTGTGCGGGCAATTGTCTCACGCCTTCAGACGGCAGTTTCTGCTGCAGATTAATTACAGCTGTTTGGTTTAGTTTGTTATAGTAATTATCTCCTAGCTACAAAAATAACTCAACCCACAAAAGAATAGCCAACACAAAATACTCACATGGCCGGTTAGCTCAGTTGTAACATCGCTACCGGTGTGGGATTCGCGCCCTGGGCCAAATCGAACACAGTGTCGCCAACAACACACTCATAAAAACTGTGGATAAAACATTAGTGTTTTTCAAAGATAAATGGTGTCACTGAAGGTAATTAATTACACTTTTTTACGTGATTACTAGTAATTGATCATCTCTGCAAAGCACTCTGCTTTGTACCGAAAAACCAAAGGACTTGTGCTAACTTGCACTTTTTACAATGGCAAAGTTCCCAACACTGTGAAGCAGTACTGACAAACCTGCTCGTGAAAAGCTGAGCACTCGGGTCCCAAGAGAGAGTTTGCCAACTCATTGGTTTGTCCAGACATAGAATTGAACCCCCTTGCATATCGCTTCAAAGACTGAGGATCTATCCTTTGGCCATCTGATGGATATATAAACTTAATCATCTTAGTGAAAATAAACTTGATTTTCTTGCCTATTTTTTTTCTACGTTAAATGATTGGATGCACCCAGTGCTTTCTGCGACGATTCTTCTTTCTAAGACATAGGTCCATTTCGACCAAAACAATTGGGTCTTCAGTATTTTAAACCAAGAATTGAACAGAGTAAACTGGAACTACAACTGTATTTTGAATACGTAAAACATTTTCAACATTTGTGTTGCATTGCAACTATGCACTTTTGCACGCTCCTGCTAGTTAAAAACCCATAAATTCACAAATACTAAGGAGTTGAACTGTTACCATCAATATCAACACTGCTTGATTGCCATGAGAACTAGTCTCAAGCCATAGTAACTGCATTCTTTATGATAAGCTGCATCTGTGATTATCACTTTCATCGTTTTTTCTCTTTTTTATGAGAACCATCTGCTCTTCATCTGGGTGTTGCATTTTTGCCCATTCCTGCTTTGTATTAACTCTAAATCTCCTGCTTTGTATTAACTCTAAATCGCTACTGTTATCCATAATGTTGCATTGTTCATCACTTTTGTTGGTTCTTTCCTTCTTTACTATCGCTTTAATATGTTGTCATCATATTGCACTCTATCATGGTGACAGTGTGATAATAACAGACATAATCCAGAAAATAAAAGAAAAATTATATTTATTACCGGCAAGGGTGGAAACTCAAACCTAAACCCAAACATGAAAACCTGGTTTTAAAGGAAATTTTGGAAACCCAAACTGAAACTAACACCTTAGCCAAAATTTTGAAAACCTAAACTTGAACCAAAACCGTTTTTTCTTAAAACGTCAAAATCGAAACTGAAACTAAAACCTGTTCAAATTTTTCTAAGGTTTTAGGTTTTAAAAATTGTCATCACCATCCTTACCAGCACAGTTCCTTTAACGTTGAGCGTCAAATAGAGAAGCTGTGAATACTAATTTTTGAGTTTTTGGTTTCACCGGACTCAAAATCATACCCAAGTCGACAGCTTCTGAAGCAATTGCTCTCCTCACTTGGCCATCTGAACTGCTACTTACATCGTAATAAAACAAAAACGCCAAGAGGTAGAGAATTTAAATAATCCGCATTCACAGTAAAATAAGTTTCTTGGATGAAACTTAAACCAAAACTGAAACTCAAAAACCGAAGCTGCGCGTAAGCAAAACTGAAACCGAAACTGGAACTGATTTTTCAACAGCCGTGAAACCAAACCAAAACTGAAACCTGACATTTGGGTTTCAGCACATCGAAACTGAAACTGACACCCTAACGCCAAGCAGCCAGGTTTCCACCCTTAATTACCGGTACCTGCAAAAAAATAATTAAAATTATAATTCTCTATTTTGTTCTAAGGTATTATAAGGTTAATGTTAGGTTTCACAGAGCTTATTCATTTACTAAATGTGTCACTGAGCAAAAAAAAAAACATTGGTTATATTCTTGATAATATTTGATTTAATTTCAGATACAACACAATGGTGCTAGGTCATAAGCCAAAGTACACTGACATGTCAGGAAAAAATAACATCTATTTCGTAAAAAAAATAGTATGCTTTATCCAATATCGTGATTGTTTTGACTTTTCATCAACGAGCAGCAAAAAGAAAAACCATATAATTAGATCAGCAAAAATTTCCAAGCATTACCGGTTAAAAAGTTGTTGTTTATAGCCACCTATGGCAATAATTAGGGAAATACGAATTTGTATGTTGGTCCATTCTATGCACAATTAGTACTGGTGTAGCAAGAAAAACGACCTTCTTTTGTCAAGTTCGGAAATATACTGGCAACTGTCCAAAATCATCCACTGTTTTTGCACGTGAAGATTTAGGTGCTGGAGTTCCATACATGCAGATGTATTGGTTAACCTGGTTGGCATCTGGACCATGGAGCACAGTGAGCGAAATATTGCTTAGCGAACCTCATGCTCCATAGCATCATTGCAATGCAATCTGCATTGGCTAGTGGGTTAGTCCAGGGTAAGTTTGTCATTGCAGTATATACCAATTCATTGCAAAATTATACATAGGCTTGTAGACCTCATCTGCCTGAAAAAACACATTATGCATGAACATGCTACTGTGCAGTGAATAATTACAGTTTGCTATAGGCCTATATTAAGTAAGTTGAGCAAGTAAAAATGTTAAATTTAGCCGAGACTAGGATTAGACTATCAAGCAACACTCAAACAGCTTGAAAAATTCCTTTGTTTTAGACTTCGAATGAAATATAAACCTACAGCTAACAAAACCAATTTTCGGTTGATTGTTGGCATTTTGACTGACTATGATACTGCTGAAAAACTAGACTGGGAATCTTTGCATTTACCAATAGACCTATCGATGTACCATACTGTACCAGTACCATGACAATGTACAGGCTAAACTCAAATGGATGATCAAATTTTTAAACCAATAATTTTATCAAATCAAATCTTCATTATACTCGCCGTAATACGCCGAAGCGTGTAACGAGTTGCGGGGCCCATCTCCGCGGCTTAGCGCCTGGGCTACACAGCTCCGAAGAAACGTCGCAACGGTGGCGAGTCGTTGGCAACACTGTGCCGATTTGACCGGCCCGGGAATCGAACCCCAGACCTCCCGCACCGATAGCGTGCGCTTTGCAACTGAGCTAATGGCCGGTCATAATTTTATCATATTATAAAATAATCTTTAATACAATGATATTACTAATTAAAAGGGTTAAAACAAAGTTTGGCTAGCTTCCAAAAAATAGGCTACTAGGCTAGTTGGAAACAGGCCCCTATTTTGCTAAAAAATTCTTGCAGGAACTCAACAATGCTTCTAAAACAATCTCTAGGTCTAGCAAATCGCTTTTGCCTCACAACACCACGTCAAAAACACATTATTTCAACTTTATTGAAAGAGAAAAACCTAGGTACCTAGTCTAAACCAATTTTCAGCGATGGACCTGCACAACGCCATTGTGAAAATTCTCATGATTTTGATCTCAATATGATCATTGAGAAAATATCATTGAGACTTGTCTCACCGGCTTTGAGACAAAATTTAATGTCTCAATGCTGTGTGAACATCACAATTGGAACAAAGGTGATTGTAATTCGCACAATCACTAAGTGCAAAATTTGTCTCATCGTTTCAGTGTTATCGCACCTTAGGGCTGAATGCACCAACGTGGATAATTGTCCTTGGATTATCTGAAGATTTACTCGAATTCGGTATACACTAAGCACGATAAAGTTCAACAGTGGATTAAACAGTAGATTAACTAGGCTAAAATTTAATTTTAGGGTTTCAGTGGATTAACTTTGTTTAACCTATTACCAGAGGTGGGCATTCCGCAATTTGAAGCGCAAAGCGCTAGTTGCGCAACTTCCGCACGTGCGGAAGTTGCGAAGCGCCTTAACAAATTATTTTTAGCCATTGTGCAAGTTGCGCTGCGCTTCAAGGAAAATAAATCCTTCTTGTGCTTTATTGCGTTGCGAACTGAAAAAATATATAATAGTGTGCGCATTATTGCGCTGCGAACTGAAAAGAATCTGGTTGCTTGCGCTTTGTTGCGTTGCGAACTGTCGGAAGTTGAAATACTGCGTTGCGCTTTGTCGGATTAATCAAAGTGCAATGTGCTGGAGTAAGCAGTTTTTTGTAACTGTTTTTAATAGAATAGCAGTCTGTTTCTTGATGCGTACAATAGGCCTATAGGTCAATTTATTGTAGCAGAAATTTTCAGCTCATCAGAAATGTGGTACACTAAAGTCTTTTGCTTTTTAAAATAATTACAAGTGCTTAAAGAGATCATTGAGTGTTAAATAAATCGTATTTACTTGTTGTTGTGGAGAACTTCGCCGCATATGCAAATTATGATTTACCGCGATGAGGTGCTTTTAATGGCACGCGACAATGCAACGTGGCGCAGTGGTTTGGAGCGTCGTTTTTACGACGACCATGATCGCAAGGTTGATGGTTCAACTCCCAACCTAGTCTCGTTGTTGCGTCCTTGGATAAGATGCTTCACGTTGATTATCTCTGCTTGGTGAAATCTGGCAAGCGGCAAATTAAATAAGTCAGAAGCAAAATTCAACCGGAAAACTCGGAAACAAAGGCAACTCCTAAGCGAGTCTGGATTCGTCCTAAGCAGCGCCTCCTTCGCTTTCTCGTGATAAGAGGATGAAGATGAAGAAAGCTATCATCAGCTACGCATCTTTTTTCGCTTCTTATTTAATTTTCCTGTTCATTGACCACGCAAAATCCTGTTACAGTCACTTGCATTAAAATCGTTGTCGCGTTGTAGCCAACTGCGTGCTGTTAAAAGCACCTATAAAAATAACTCAAGAAAAAATTGCATTGCTTATACATCTACTCGTTGCGCTTTATTAAATTTTTCATTGCGAAAGTTGCGTTGCGCTTTTTCTTTTGTATAAACCTCATTGCGAAAGTTGCGTTGCGCTTTAATGCAAAAAAATTATTGATTGCGGAAGTTGCCTTTCGCTTTAATGCGAAAAAATAATTGATTGCGAAAGTTGCGTTGCGCTTCAGTCAATTTAAAAATTAGGTTGCGCTAGTTGCGTTGCGTTTCATGACTTAACAGAACTTTTGCGCTTTGTTGCGCTGCGCTTCAACCAATTTTTAAAAAATGCCCACCTCTGCCTATTACTGCCTAGATAATAGGCTAGGCCAAGCACCAAAGCTGTAGCTTTAGTCACTATTTCGCAAGAACACAATCTGGAATAAACAATAGCAGTTTTACTGACCCACAGTAGTCAATGCGGTGCCATAATCTGGAAAGGCTAGCAGGGAGTGTTGCCACTTCAAAGTACAAAAGCCTAACTGAAAAGCATCCTAGTCCTGCGTTGCTGATGGACTATCTATCTTGCTTAAGTATTTGATTTGAGTCAAATAAATTTGGTACCTCAATCTGTTTCACTTTTTCTTCAGTAGATTGTTTTACTGGCTGAGCGCTTGCTAAACCCACGTTTTTATGCACAGACAACCATGCTAGTCAATTACATTAGAGAAGAGGTAAAAAATCCAGTCAACTATTAAATTTAGGTGGTATTTGTCATTTGCTGCTGCGAACTTTCTCGCAGAGAAAATGTAAAAATGAAACCAACAATGTGAAACTTGTCAGCGACATGGCCTAGCGGTACCGCGCGTAGGTGACAGATCCTACGTGACGGATTCGATTCACGACTGGAGCCGATCGCATTTGACATATGTAACGGGTGGCTGCTGACTCGAAGAGCGCAAGCTCACTTCGCAGTCTCCCTCAATTGCTGTTGAATTTTTCGTTCAATATAATTTGAAAATAACCTCAGTTATTTATTTACTTCCATGCTGCTCATCGGTAAACCTATTCTCCTGAAAAATAGAAATGATGTCGAGATTTTTAGGATAAACAATGCAAATAAAGAGTCTTTACAGTCTGGAATGAGTCTAGCCAGGGTTGGCTGTGCCTGGCAAGTGCATAGCAAACTAGCCTGGAAGGCTTTTGTTATTGTCTAAACATTTAATTAGTTTCAATCCACTGTATTTGTTGCATTTAAACAACCACGAACTAGGCTACCAGTAGCAGACTCCAAAAATTTGCGTAGTACCAGCAGTTTAGTTTAGTTTGACTCAGCAAAATTGAGATTTTCAGTGGATTATCTGCTTTAATTGAGGATAATTTAATTGCCGAATTAAATATGTTGGTGCATTCCATTTTTCCTTAAATTTTATTCACGGATTAAATTATCCGCGATTCAGTCTAATCAAGGATAAAGTTAATCTGCTGTTGGTGCATTCGATTCTAAGTCTCTCACAATTTGCGACAAGCCAAGCAATAAATAATTTCGCTTCTGCTTATGGCATTGACGCTACATGCAATACGTTGCCAGGCTGGATTTATTGCGTTATTACAATGAAAGTTTAGTCAATAAAGTTAATTGATTTCGAATTCCGCAATGCAATGGAGTCAAAAAAAGGCGAATTGCTGCTTTTTTTCAATAAAATGGAGTTGACAAAGATAAACTAAGAAGCTATTATGACGTCATTAAAAATGGTATAAATACGTTTCAAAATATATTTTTATTTGTGGTACCTAATAATAATGAATTTTAAGGGGCGTTTTTAAATAGTTGGTGATTTGGGTTACTTACCCTACTCCAATCAACCTCAAATTTTCTGAAGTTGTGTGTGAATAAATTATAGCGTCGCCAGAAAGTATAAAAGCAAAAGCTTTAAAATCTTGCAGAAACTTCAAAATAACTTTGTGGGACCCAAGTTAAATCCCGAGTTTGCCAGCCGCCGGACCTTCTATTCGAGGCGTCTATGTCTACACCATTAACTTTATTTTAACCTGGCTACATAACTAGAGGAAGGTTGACAAATCTAAAAGTTTCTGAGTGGAGTTGAATTGTAAAAACTTGACAAAATTATGAATACCCGCACCTTTGTGCAAAGTTTGATGTCAAAGTCTCTAGGGATTTTGCACTTGATCTGACATTAACTGTGAAAACAAGTGTGTACTATATAAATAATTGATGTTTGTCCTTACAGGGAGTTAAAGAAGTGTACATTGCTCAGTTATTTTGCTTACTTTCACTTATAAGAAGTCGTAGATTGGTTGATGACAACGATGAAGAAAGTGTGAGTGCAACTGTTGAAGCTCTCATAAAATTAAGTCGAAAGAAATCAAACTTGAAAATGCTTTCATATCGTGCTATTCAGGACCTGGTTGTACAGGTAATAATTTAATGTTAAGAGATCTTCGTATACTCTACTGGCGATCTGTAATAAGAACAATAGAGAGCTTGAGGACTTAGCCAAAGCCAACAATCAATTTGCTCAGATTAATTGGTGTGAGCAAACTGATTGCTAGATGTGTGTGTATTACTTTTGATTTATCATTTTGGCAAGGAAATTATTTTCGTATTGTGCGATGTGTTTTGCAGAAGCATGATCAACTGAGTGTGTGTCAAACTCCCTAGTCAATCAAAACGTCTTAAACTTATTGACCACATGACAAGTCACTACCTACAATAATACGGCAAAGGTGTGGACTCTAGACATGAGGTCATAATGCACTTGAGCACATTTTTTTTAACTTTTAATTTTGTTCAGTGCATCCGTGATAACTATCTGCACCTCATTTAACGCTGGCAGATTCGCTCAGTTATTAAGCGTACGCTATTGGTGCGGGAGGTTTGGGGTTCGATTTTTGAGCCGGTCAAATTGGCATAGTGTCGCCAATGATTTGCCACCACTGTGACGTTTCTTCGGAACTGTGTTGCCCAGGTGCTAAGTCGTGGAGATGCTCCATTTGGTATATGCTTCAGTGTAGTACTCTCCACTCGGTATATGCTTCAGTGCAGTCCTCTCCACTCGGTATATGTTTCAGTGCAGTCCTCTCCATTCGGTATATGCTTCAGTGCAGTACTCTTCACTCGGCAGTACGCGACTATTAGTCGTGACCGACTGGACGTGGGACGACTAGTCGTGAAAAGGTGTGAATTGTGAGCGGACGTAATTATCACTCTTCGGGCTAGAATGCTCGAAAACACGTAATCATCACGTTTCAGAAGTGCTAAAAGTAAACAATCAACGACTTTATATCTACGGCTTGATCAAAGTCTTTATATCTACGGCTTGATCAATGTAGGCCTGCTATTT
Source organism: Trididemnum miniatum (assembly GCA_964006365.1). Classification (NCBI taxonomy): domain Eukaryota; kingdom Metazoa; phylum Chordata; class Ascidiacea; order Aplousobranchia; family Didemnidae; genus Trididemnum; species Trididemnum miniatum. Next base: position 97,817 of record OZ023236.1, read on the forward strand.
TTGTTGACTTATTTCGACAAAACAAGGTTCGAAATTTTTTTTCAGGAATAATTGAATGTGATAAAAACAAGCAATCAACTTACCTCAAAGTAACAGACTCCTGCTGAGATGTGTTATTTTGATGCAAGTGAATAAACTTTCCCACACTTCTATCGAATACGCCCCCTGCTGTGACTTATCGTGCAAATCACAATTTGTAGTTATGATTTAACAAATCATGAAAATACTTTTTCTGTTGCAGCTGCAACCACAATTTTTATCAAAGGGAGGTGAAACATAAAATTGAGTAAAAATTTCAATAAAAGTCATTAAATCTTCAGAAAATATTTTGCTTCAGTTAGCCTAAGCGGCGTAAAATATTTAAGGGTTAGGGTTTAGTCTTTCATACTTTACGCCGTTCAGAAACTGAAGTCAATTTTTTCGCCGTTTAACTGAAGAATTACCTTGATTTAGTTGTTGATTTGTTTTGAAATAGCAATAAAATTTTTAAAAACCCTCGTAAAGAATATTTATGAAACAACACAACGGTGACGTCATTGTAGTCAAACTTCAACTAGTTTTCTCGTCAGCTAAAATTTTACAACAGAAACCATGTGTTGGCGATTAAAATTAAGTGCTAGAACTGTTTAATTTTAATCACCAACAATACATGGTTCCGAAAAAGCGGAGGCCTTGACCTTTACGAGGGTATAGTTTTTATCAACAAAACGTTCTTGTGTTAATTTGTGTTTATTATATGACATATCTGTTTATATCTTTTTTACGTTCAGTTTTGTCACCATTGGATTAAGATAGCAGTAATGGCTGTAGCTCGGTATACTTATATTCTTACTGTGGACCCTTGTAATTGAAAACTTCAAAGTGATCACATTTTTTAATGGGTCTGAAAGGAGGGTTTTTTAAATATTCCTCGATCGTTGTTTTGGGATGGGGGAGACTCACAAATGACCGTATTGGCCTAGCTGAATTGTGTTTAGTATTGGTGAACGTGATGCAAAGAGAGTAGAACCAATTGTGTAGTTATTTCTTTCGTTAAACGTTTTTTAGTTGTTGAACAGGAGAATTTGACACCAAAGATCAGTTTTTAATAAAGTTATTTGGAACTGCAAAAAGTTAACATCATTATCTAACCCACTTTGCCAAGTTTTAGGTGTGTTTTAACAATTTTTTTAATTAGGTTGATGATGAATGTTTTAACAACAGCGTCTGGACTTTGCTCTTTCCACTGTTCAAAACTGGCTGGTCCCAATGCACCATAGAGGCACTGCTTTTACTTTTGATTTGTTTGAAGCATCATCCTAAAACTTGTGGTAATCAATTTTTAAAAGGATTTAAGTGGGTTGAAAATGACTCTTGCACTATATTAAGTAAGTTTATCATAACAAACTGTTTTAAAATGAGGATTATAAAATTTAAAATTGTTTCCAGGTAAACCCAAATTTTCCTATTTTGCTCAGCTGTTTGCAAAAACCACCAGTTGTCATCCCAACATAGACCAGTGTGCTGTTGAGGTGGTGTCTTTGTTTAATCATGATAATCGTTGTAATTTTGTTGAATTTTGGACCGATTCACTGGAAGAAACATTATTCAGTTCGCCGGAAAGAAAATATCTTGCTCTTACGATTGCAGTTAAAATCCTAAATTTTCTTTCTCATGATCAGGTATGATGCTTTTTCTGTTATATGGTTCAGGTTTTTTATCAGAGGAATTTGGGGTAAGGGTTGGTATGCATCAAGGGTCTGTGCTATCACCACTAATATTTGCTATTGTGGTTGATGTTGTGACAGAGCATGCAAGAGAAGGATTGTTGAATGAAATTTTGTATGCGGATGATCTGGTGCTGATGAGTGAAAGTTTGGAGGATTTACGAGAGAGGTTCCGAAGGTGGAGAAGAACATTGGAAGGCAAGGGATTGAAAGTGAATGTTGGAAAGACTAAGATGATGGTGAGCGGAACGGAAGGTGAAATTATATCGAGCAAAATAGATCCTTGTGGAGTATGTGGGAAAAGGGTTGGGTCTAACGTTGTGTGTTGCACACAGTGTATGAAGTGGATACATGGAAGGTGCACCAAGATGAAAAAGGTGACCTGCAGTTCTGCCAGAGATTTTGTTTGTAGAAGATGAACAGATGTTGGAGATGGCACGGAAGAACCAGTGGAGTTATTATGCGATGAAGTAGAGACTGTGAAGGGTTTTTGTTATTTAGGAGACAGGCTGAATGCTAGTGGTGGGTGTGAAACTGCAGTGACCTCAAGAGTAAGGATAGGATGGATGAAATTTAGAGAATGCGGGTAGTTGTTACGTGGATGAAGGTTTTCTTTGAGAATGAAAGGGATGGTTTATCAAAGTTGTGTAAGATCGGCAATGTTGCATGGAAGTGAAAGATGGTGTTTGAGGCAAAGTGAAATGACAATTTTGAGAGGAACTGAAAGAACCGTGGTGAGGTCAATGTGTGGAATAAACTTAGTGGATAGAAAGAATATAGAGGAGCTGATGGAGATGTTGGGTTGGAAGAAAACGTTGGATAAAATGGCAAAGGCGAATGGAGTAAGATGGTATAGACATGTGATTAGAAGAGAAGATAATAATATACTGAAGAAGGCAATGATGATGGAAGTGAATGGACAGCGAAAGCGAGGACGGCCAAAAATGACATGGAAGAGGCAGGTGGAAGAGAGTGCGAAGAAAGTTGGGTTGAAGATTAAAGAAGCTGCAGATCAAACGAGATGGAGGGAAGGAGTGAGAGTGATCACAAAGGGGATGAGGTGTATTCGGCCACCTTCGGTGACGAGGAAAAAACCGAATTAAAACTGGATTGATGATGATGATGATGACCCAAGCTGGCTATTCTCAACGTGAGCACATGGCTTGTACTGCAACTTCAGCAAACAAAAAGAATGCTATGGGTGCACTCACTGATGAGATACTCGAAGACACACTCTTACAATGCGTTTAGTGATTGTCTGAGTCCATGAGCGAAAGGGTAGCGCAGTGATTACATGGCACTATTAGTTGATGAATTTTTTTAAAACACGACTAAACTATTTTCCTTAGTTCTTACCTCAGAGGTTTTCACAGTTTCAAAGATTTGTTGGTTTCAAGTGTGCTAGTTTTGTGGTTCAAATACTCAATGTTCCAAGCTTGTTTGTGCTGAGTTAATCAAAACTCCCACATGCTTGTAAACATTTTCAATTACCGTTTCATCGGAAAATGCGAGTGTGAAACTAACTTCTCAACCTTAAGTTGAAAAGTGCACAAAATCAAAATCTTGATTATACTCGCCCTACTATGTTGAAGCGTGTAATGCGTGGTGGAATCCATCTCTGCTACTTAGCATCTTGACTACACGTCTCTAAAGAAATGTTGCAACACTGTCGATTTGACCGGCCCAGAAATCCAACCCCATACCTCCTTCACAGATAGCGTGCACTTGACAACTGAGCCAACTTACAAATAAAAGCATTAACAATATGTTTATTGCTATGTAAATCATGTCCTAAGCTTAGCATTGCTTGTCGAGTTGAGAGTTGTCAGAAATGTGAAGAACAGTGCGGAATGTATTTGATAAGATACGTTTCTTTCCGGTTATACACTCACTTAGATTAAAGCAATTGAAAAAACGATTATGGGCAGTGCTTTCAAAGCAAACAGTTTTACAAATAGTATTATGGTAGGGCAGAAGTATTATGGTAAAGCATTTGAAAAAACGATTATGGGCAGTGCTTTCAAAGCAAACAGTTTTACAAATAAGATACATATAAAGAGGTATTATGGTAGGGCAGAAGACTTACTAAATTAACTCAGTAAAAACCAATTCTAAGACTAGTTTCGTGGTTTGATCGCTAATCAGGTAGACTCAGGTTCGAACCCAGGACCTTGTGATCAAAAGTTAACCTCTCTGACCACTCTACCACTGGGTTTACTGCCTTTTTACGGTGTTTGTTTACTAAGTCTTCTAAGGCCTTCTCATAATATCTCTTTATATGTTCATGTATGTACACTTATTTCTGCTCCTCATGTTTCATTACAATTATGATAGTTTGCGATTCATTGGAGTAAATGTTTCAGGGTCATTCCATGCCATTTCAACAGGCTGACAACCCACCCTCTTCAATTTTTCTTAAATTTGGAAGTTAGTTTCTACATGTATTCCTGATCATGAAACTGAAAAAAATTTTTTGATATCGTGTTTAGTTTGGCCACAGCGTCATTTTGAAAAAGGATGCTTCATGCGAAATTGATGGCCAAAATGCTACTTTTTCGAAACATCAAAGTTGTTGTTTTTCTTAATTCTCAGCCAATTTACACACGAATTAAATCTAGTGAGAGTGCTTTTAGGGATGATTTGGGGTGCTGAATCCAAAGTTGGCATTGTTTTTCAGCCCATGTGTATACTTTTGAGCTATTGCCCTTTCTTTTTGGAAAAGTCAATTTAGGTGAACCTCCACATAATATCCAAAAATCAGAGGGTGATATTTTCATGAGCAAAATAACAAGCGTTTGAATTTCAGTAAAAAAACGTCATGCTAACTCAGTATTTAAGCTAATAACCAACTTTTTCTACCCTGAAAGCGACTTTTATAAACAATTTAATCATATTGTCATTAACATGAGAGATTAAACTGTTGTCATAAAAGTACAAATAAGTTAAAAACACTTGTATTCAATAATTTATGCTTTTTCCCCAACTTTTAATGTACAGTCAAATCTCGATATTATGCCAATCGTTGGAACTGAGGTAAAGTGGCATAGTAACAAAAGTTTGCCTCAATATTGACAAAAGAATAAACACAAATAAAATGATAAATGACAACAGTATATGTACAGTGCATGTAATGTATTCCCCAACTTATCTAACTCAGGCCAAAACTCTGAAAAATCGTCAGCTGTCGCATGTTCTTTCAGCGTATCTCGTACATTTCATTTTCTAGGCGATCACATGCTTGCATCACACCCAGTTTCTTGCTTTTCTGTTGCATAAGTTGGGATGCGTCCACGCCACGCTCTGTTTTTTGTACACTCTTATACAGCACATTGTCACGCAACAAGGCTGTTTTTATTGACAACACTGTATACAGCACTCTAACCATAAATCTCACGTGGCATAGTAACGAGAGCAAGGGGTGGCATAGTAAATTTATTCCCTCTTCAATCTGTAATGGATTTTGTGGGGGACAATCAAAAAACGGTGTAGTATGGAGAGTGGCATAGTAACGAGGTGGCATAGTAACGAGATTTGATTCATGTGCTCATAATAATGTGATATGGCCGTTTCGCCAAACAGAGTGCTCAATGGTATACGCCAGAGCATAAATGCAACACAGTAAATCGCCAATAAAATACCTTTTAAAGCCCCAACTGGCTGTTTTGCCGTTAGGCTCCTTAGGGGGAATGCTAAAGCTATGAATAGTAAAATCTTAATCAAATAGAATGTGCTGATCTTTTTATTGTACCGCTGAACAGCAAAACAGTCTGCTTGGGGCTTTTAAACACATTTTATTGGTGATTTACTGTGTTGTGCTCATAACAGTTAACTAATTGATCCATTTTCTGAATTGGGACAGGTTAGTTTAACTGTTAATGCAAATATTCTTTCAAGGATTCGGTTTCTTGAACACTGTACCTTTTTCAAGTATTTCCAGATTAGGTTTCTGTTGCAGATAAGGTATTTTGGCGATCTTAGTAGTAGTAGTGTCTTTTATTTCCGCACAGTCAACACAATAAAAGAATATGATAGTAAGGAAATATAATGCGGCACAGGAAAAGGAAAGAGGCAACAAAACGATTAACGTTATGGCATGCAGGTAGGAAAAGAGGAGTTAACAGAATACAGGAGTGGGCATGGTTGCAACACCCTGGTCGGGAGCAGAAATTTCGAAAAAAAATAAAGAATAAAGTAAAGGCGATAAAAAACAACGATCAGACTAAAAAAGACAACAGAAGCATCGCAGCTACCAACACTGCTATGTTATAGTGCAAGGGTAGGAAGCATAACAGTGGGTGGTCTACTATGATTATAATTCGACCTCCAAGCAGCTCGATGAAAAAAAAAAGGAGTTACGATGGACTGGTACATTGAGGACTATTAGAACTGCTTCGATAAAGACAACCACAGAAGATCTGACAGGTAAAGAAACCTCCCAAAAGAAATCCTGCCCAGTCAGATCACAAACTTAAAAATAATCAGTACAATAAAGAGTCCAATCATTTGAGAACCTGTGAGCTAAACCGTTTCAGGTAGCATGTGATCTCCACGGTGGCAAGAGCTAAAAGAAATCCATAATTTTCAGAAAAGTGCAGTATAGCAATTGCCTCAGTTGATTGCAAGTTTTCTTCAAGCGTTTGAAGGTGTTTGTTTCGGCTTTGGTAATGAATGAATGGTTTTTTAATGTGGATAATTTAGATGATTATTTGTCAATAAAATTTTCCAAATTGCTGGATTGTTCAGAAAGTTCGGTGCGATCAGTAGTGATTCACTGCTGAAATTTCACTTCAGTTTTGTTAAAGCACAAGTTTATTTCTTCATCTGTAGACGTGCCTTCAGTGCCAAGATTATCTTCAATAAGTTGGCTGATAAAAAATTGATTGAGGTAAGATTTGAGAGCGTTGATACCTGGGCAAGCTTCGCAAGAGTGCATCATACAATTTTTGTTTTGTCTGTCACAGACCATTAAATCAGTGAGCTCGTGGATGTCCTTTCCTAACTCCAAAGCATTTATCAGAAGTTAGGGATTTTGATGGATTGCACTAACACAAATCGAATGACTACCTGATGCCTCTACTGCAATGCACTGCTTAGGCCATAATAATGCGAAGCAAGAAAAACCCATTTTGATGTTGGAATACTGTTTTGCGTATTTGCTTATTTCCAAACAAGGCCACGAAACTGGACTTATTGTTACTCATGCTCTCTCTTACTCATTTTTCTTTTTGTTAACAGTTCTATTTTATCTCATTTTGTGGTGTACTTATGTAATTTTTCTTTTATTAAACTAATTAAGCTGTCCAAATCTTCACTGTTTCTTTCTTCCTTCGACTTAATATTTTCCTCAAGTTTTCTTGGTTCAACGTTAAAAATCAGTTCAAAATTTTTTTGGAGACTTTGTTTCTTTGCTTTTACCTTTTTATCTACTTGACTCAATTTTCTTTTGGCTGAATATATTCCCGATGATGATCTTGTTTGAGAAATACTATGAGGTTTTATTGGAGATATGTCTGGAAAGTTGTCTAAAATTTGTGTGTTGGCCTCTTCAATTGCTTTGCTTCTAGAAAAACTACTTGAAAGAACGGAAAGCTCATATGAAGTAGCTGAATGATCACTACTTTCAATCAAAGCATTTTTCATTTTCATGGCCTTGATATAGCAGGTGCTACCTAACAAATTTCCAGTAACAGCATCAATATTATTTTTTAAGAACACATCAGCCAGTTCATCTGTAGGTTTTTTCATGCTCTTGCTTCTTTTACAAGAGTGCTGATTCAATTGATATGGGTAGCAGCAAAACTTTTTAATACTCAGTTTTTGAGCAATTAATAGTTATTTTTAACAACCTAAAGTACTAAATTGTGATATGGAAACAAGACGTATGATACATCAAACGAGAACAGTGTGCACACTCTAATCAAGTAAAGCTAAATTTTTGCTAATAGTACTGCTATACTAGTATAACGCAGGTGCTGGTATTAGTTGGTCAATTACTTAAAAAGTCAACTAATAAAGTAATTCCATACTTATAGTCTTCATTTGCAAGGCAGGAAGACCATTTCGAACAGTCAAAACAGTTTTAGATTTATGACAGTGCATATCATGGTATAGATAATGGTGAAAATGCTGAGTTTGCATGACGTTTTTTTACTGAAATTTAAATGCTTGTTATTTTGCTCATAAAAATATCACCCTCTAATTTTTGGATATTATGTGGAGGTACACCTAAACTACATCTGTACCAATTTTCAAGTTTCCACTGTATTGCCCAAGTGTTTTTATTGGAATTTGAAAAAAGGCACTTGATGCGACTGACTTTTCCAAAAAGATAGGGCTATAGCTCAAAAAGAATGCACATTGGCCGAAAAACAGTGCCAAATTTAAATTCAGCCCTAGGGTGGTTCGAATTTTTAAAAGTACTTTGAGATTAGCGAGAAAAGTTGCCATTTTGCATGTACACTACAAAACAGACAAATAAATTTAAAAAAAAATAGGTTTAGATCACCCACATTAAGTTCGAAGGTCCAAATGACGTCATTTTTCGTAAAACTGTCATAACTAGGGCCATTTTTTTGACCTAAGAAAATATATTTTTGACTTTATTTTAGTAAAATTTTGACTTTATTTTGACTTAACCGCTTCCGCGTATTATTTATGTCTGGTTGCACTTTATTAATTAAATATGTTTTATAATCTGCAATTTATACAAGTTTTTAAAGAAAAATGTAGCCTACTTCGAACATTTTCTCAATTATTCAGTGTTGAAGCTAATGCAACAAAGCGATGCATGACGTTAAAACCTAGGATAACGAGTCATTGTGTGTATCGGTATCAATTAGTGTGTAATACAAAAATTGCATTGCTATCGCAACTGTACTGTACACTAACAGTATGCCTATGATTTTTTTAACGAAAGCCCCACAGTATAATTACAAGGACGTTGTATTGTAATACAGCATCATATATTTTTTTACGTTCTTAACATCAAAATTTCTGTCTTTTCTCAGTAATTTATTGAGCATAGTAAACGTCCTCTCAACAGCAGCAGAGGTTGGCTGGGCTTTTTGCAATAGTGCGTGGCTTGTTTAGTCAATTGTCAAGTTGGTACAGTTTATTATTGTTTCTAAATCAGAGTTGGATAGTCGTTTGTTAATGTAGTCTTTAATTACATCATCATCGAATTGCATATTCTTCAGCAGTCTGTATGCTTTGGTTATTGTGCAAGCACTTCCTTCTAAGAACTCTACGTTGGCTGCTAGAGTCCGGTATTGATTTATTTTAACCAAGTCCGACACCAAACCTTCCACATTGATGGCGTCTTTTGCTGTGCTGACTAAGAGGCCTGCACTTGTCCAATTGTTGACAATGGTACAAACAGCTGGAAGGTTCTCACTATAATATAAGGCAGCTCTAAGCCAAGTTGCCCATCTTGTAATTACAGGGTCAGGAGGAGATGGCAGACCAGCATCATAAAAATCATTCTTGCGATCTTTGTTTTTGATTGTTGCTGCCTTGATCGTTGCTATTACTTCATCAATATTTTTACTGTAAAATGAGCACGCACACGCATAGCGCGGTTATGTAGTAAGTGCGCAACGCAGGTGACATGCATCAAAGAAGGCTATAATTCCTTTAATGTCTTTCCAGCCTAAGACATGTACCGAGCAGCATTAGTCAAGAACAATGAAAAATTCTCGCGTTTTATTTCAAGTTAACGCAATATGTCATCCACAGTGTGCAGAATAATACTACTATTAACATTGCAACCGCTGTCAAGTGGATGGCAATTAACGAGGAATGTCTGATTTGGAGCATCTAAGCTGCCCAGTGCCCACAAGCACACTAATGCACTTTTGTTTAGCAACCTCTGCTTCATCCACAATCAAAAAAATTTGTTTGTCACGAAGTAATTCTTGAATTTGTTCCTCTTTTTGGGATGCCAATTTAGCAGCACATGCCTGGGCTGCAGTCTCCGAAGGCAATACTTTTCCATTCTAGCAAACCAAGACTTTAAAGAAGGATGGTTCAGTTTATGAAGTGGGATATCTGCAGCTAAGAATGAAAAAACAACCTGTTCCTTCAAGTTTACTGGATCAAAATGTAAAAAGGTTTGCTTACTTTGAGATTTGCTCTTCGTCTCCAATTTTCCTTGGTGTTGCTTACTTTTTTGGTGGCTTTCCACAAAAACTTTTTGTCGCATTTGACTAACACGTCGCAAAGGTTGCATCGCAAGTCGCTGGCAGGAGTTGCTGAAAACTCATCCGGATGTTTCAGGCAAGTTTGCCTAACTTATGCTATAAAAAATTTGGCTTGTTTTGGCATTCTTTGCTTTGCAAGCTACAACTTAAAAGACCGCGTGTAAAGGGCGCAAGGCTTTTATAAGATTAGATTAATTGTCTAACAATTATGTATTTATGCATCAACAATGACGTTTCATGCATAATAAGTGCTATTTCCTTCTCAATTACCGCACACATTATTGTGACGATAAAGCCAATATTGCAACTATTTCAAAAGTTCAAAATCAAATAAAACTGCGCATAAAATTTTAATAGCAACTCAAAAATTCAAAACAATATTTAAAAAATATATATTTGTTCGTTTTTGTAAGGAAATTTTTGATAAAGACAATTTTGACAACTTTTGGCTTTATGCAAAATTTTGACTTATAAAATCTACCAAAACAGACTCCTGAACACCTGAAACGAACGTTAGTACACATTTGATTATGTAACAAGGCCCTGAAAAATTTTGACTTTGTTGACTTCAGCAGGCCCTAGTCATAATTCAAAAAGTGCTTGTCGTAGAAAGCTTGTTTTGGTCTTATAAGTTACGGAAGGATATTGTTTTTCCTGTGTTTGCACAGCATTTTCGTTCTATTTGAAAGCAGAAAAAAGTTACGCAGGAAAATCTCGATTTTTCTATATTTTTATTGCTTGTATCACAACTTGCTACGAAATTGTTGAGTTTATAATGCTGCAACTTACTCCCAACTTAATTATGTATTCATTATAACTAATCCTCCTATCAAATAAGTTAAATTTTGCGATAATGAAATTATGTGGAAGCGTTTGCGATGGTTTTCGTGCTAGCTGACATGTATTATCAGTAAATAGTGAGATTGCGTTTATTCTTATATAGTGCTCGTCAGATACAAGAGTTCTGTATTTCAATATTGTTGAGATAAACTTTTGATTTAAAATTTCAAAACCTCAACAGCCTGTTTCTCGGTAAGCGCGGTCTTCAGGTGTCTGATTCAAATGGAATTATTATCAGAACTCCCTATTTATCACACTGTACTTTTGACTTGTATGAGTATGTAAAGGTGAAAAGTAACACTGGGTTAATGGCAGTTGAAACAAAGGTGCAGTGTAATTGGAGGTAATAAATCAGAATACAGCAAAATACGTAAACCAGTTACCTGGTCAGTCTATGTTAGAGCTATTGCACGAGCTTTACGTTAAGTTGAAGATCGTTAAAATCTGTTACAGATTGGTTTGTAATATAGCTTTGGCAATATGATTGTCAACATGTCTGCAATCAGCACTAGATTCTTAGCTGAGCATGAGAGTTCTTTTTTTGGAAAACCGACCAAATTTTCTGTGAATCAATTGCCAATGAAAGTCGACGTTTATAAACATTATCTGCATACTCAAAAAAACATACCTTCGTCTTCTAAAGCAAATCCTTCTGTAAGAGAAGTTTGCTAGTTAATTGTGAGTGATTTGATATTTGTTTGGCAAAGAGCAAGCATTCCAACGATTACTAAAGATTCTCTTTTAAAACGCCTGATACAATTAGTAGATGAGGTTAACAAACTACTGCATTATCAACATGATAGAAGGACTTCCTCAACATTTTTGGAATTACAGGCCAATTTTGACAAATTATTTGATATTTGCAGTTGCATATGTGTGGAACGCAAAATGCTGGACTGCAGTGCATGCACTTGTAAAACTAAAGTACCTGCAACAGAATGGCAATTTTGGTTGGATCAGAAAGCGTAAAGATAAATGTTTATTGGATCGGTGGACGTAGGCGCAACAAAAAAGATAAAAAAAAGAATAGCTCGTCTAGAGAGTCTATATCTAACTATGAAGAAGCAATGCTCCATGCAGTTACTTGTTGAAGAAACACTGAGTGAAGATTCGCAATCATTCAGTTTTGAAGACGAATCTGAGGTTTCCATAAAGAGCTATTCTAGTGAAGATTCTAACGTTGTTACCAAAAAGTATCAAAATACTTTTCAGTATCAAGAACTAAGCGAGATTATGGAGAGAACTGGAGTAAGCAACAGAGATGCTTGTAAAATCGTAAATGCTTGCCTAAAAGATTTGGGGGTCGCGTGTGCAAGTTACCTACTCGATCCTGCTAAGTTTAGACGACAAAGAAAGCATTGGAGAAAAATAGCTGATAAAGAACATGATAACGCTTTGTCTGGTTTGAGGTGTTTGGGTTTTGATGGAAGAGTTGATATCACCAGATCTTTCGTTGATAAAGAAGGTTATAAACACTTGAATTTGTGAAAGAAGACCATTATGTTATTGTTAGCTATCCTGGTAATATTTTTAGGTAGATCATGTAGCTCCTCAAACTGGGCGTTCGGAAGATATTGTCAAAGAACTGATTTCAGTTGTCAGAGAAAAAACTGCAGAGAAAACTCTAACAGCTATTGTTTGTGATGGAACTAATGTCAACTCAGGACACAAGCATGGCAATATTTGATCGATGGAAAAGCACCTTTTCAGGCCTTTGTAGTGGTTGGTTTGCGCTTATTAAATGCTTATTAAATTAAATGCGCTTATTAAATTCACTTAAAGCGCTTATTAAAAAGTTGATGGGGATACCAGTGGACCACAAGGATTTAAAGGACCAATAGGTCAGCAGCTTTCATTCAACCACAACACTATGAGAATAGCCAATTATCTACCAGCAGTGAATGCACAACCTATTGCATTTTCAGAATCGTCGGCCAAAGACTTGAGCACCAACCAAAAATATTTGTTAATTGCCAGTAATGCAGTTCTTGGTAAAAACAAGCTGGATCAAGACAAGCTGTGTTTTTTACAAAGATCGTCTCCTGGAACTTTACACCATGCAAGATGGCTGACAACCGCCAATCAATTGCTTTGCTTGTGCATGTCTTTTGACAAACCCAAAAAAAATTTGAGAAAATTAGTTGATTACATAGTGAAAGTGTATGCCAGAAGTTGGTTTCAAATATAACAGAATTGGAAATGCACTCTGGGAGCTAAGAACTTTTTTTCATACTGCGATGCTTGCAGTTTTTATCTTGTGAAGACACAAAACTTGAAGCCCAGGTAGTTTTACAAAGGAACTGCTATTTTGCTCATTTTGAAAACATTCTCCTGGCTGCAGTTGTTGATTCGAATGAAGCAATTGCAAATGATGCTTTGATAAAATCTTACAGGCTCGAAAATCTAATGATGCTACTTCTTTGCGTATCTTTTCCAAGCAAGACATAGCGCTAAATTTTGGAACAACTTCGTACTTTTTGCACATAATTGATTGGTCTTCAGCAAGAGTTTCTCCTCCCCCTAACTTCAAAATTTGACTGATGAAGACCTAGCAAGTCAAGTGGCGCAAAAAAATCTAGCAATACCTGACTTTCCTTGCCATAGCCAAGGTGTGAAAAGAATGATAAAAGAAGTCACAAGAGCATCCGCAATTGTGTTTGGTAAGAAATCTCGCCACGGCTTATTTCATCAGCCAAATCGAAAAAGAAATTTCCAAAACTGGACAGTAAACAAGATTTTATATGACTTTTTACTGGTTGGATTCGTACCAATATGCTTTTCGAATTGTTTTTGTTATTGTTTGTTTTATCTCATTGCTTTCAGTTGGGTTGCCTCAACACTATTTCGTTACTGCAGCAACATTTATACATAAAAACAACAATATGGCATGTTTAAGATGAAGCCAAGTTCGTTCTATGGTACTCAAGCACTCTTCATATCATGCATTAATAAGCAAAAACAAGTTTTTTTGAAATAACATTTTTTCTGCTCAAGATTAAAGAAAAATATCGGGTTCATGAAGTCAAAACGTTACCCTTCCACAACTTTCAAGACCTAAACGGGCTTTCTACAATGAGTACTTTTTGAGTTATGATATTTTTTTCGAAAATGACGTCATTTTCACCTTTAATCATGATGTGGGGGACCTAGGGTTAAGGAAAGAATTTCATATTTTTCTATGGTTATTTGGAAGGAAATGGCCGCTTTTCTCACTAATCCTAAAACTGATTTTGCAAAAAAGTTTTTTTCGACCCACTCTATTCAGCACCCCAAATCATCCCTAAAAACACTCTCACTAGATTTAATTCGTGTGTAAATTGGCTGAGAATTAAGAAAAACAACAACTTTGATGTTTCGAAAAAGTAGCATTTTGGCCATTGATTTCGCATGAGGCATCCTTTTTCAAAATGACTCTGTGGCCAAACTAAACAAGATATCAAAAAATTTTTTTCAGTTTTATGGTCAGGAATAAATGTAGAGACTAACTTCCAAATTTAAGAAAAATTGAAGAGGGTGGGTTGTCAGCCTGGTGATTCTTTATTCAAATTTAATGCATGTTATTTTTATCTTTTAACTTCAGGTTTTGTTGATTTGGTCCAAGAGGTTATCAGGTTATATGCTATATGCATTGTCAGACAAGCGATGTTGTCTTCACTCATTGTGCCAAAAAAAACTTTGGCCCATGTTGATTGAAAAGCTTAAGAAAAAAAAAATTTCTGGTGAAGTACAATATGCATTTGTTCATCGTTTGTTTTCAAGGTATGGTATTGTTTTGCTTGTTGATTATCAAGTAATTTGAACTATTTTGCTCCATCCTGGTTTGACTTAACTTGTTTCTCTTTTTACTCATTGAAGGTAATATTGAAGAAGACTTGAAAATTGTAACTAATGAATTTAATACCTTTTTCAGTTCCATCGTAGAAAAACTGGCCTCAAATTGTAATGATTGCAACTCCACCGAGTACACAACCTATCTAAAAAAAGATGTCTCCCCTTTATTGTCACTTATAAGGCCCTCGTTTAGCGAAATTAAGCATGCTATTCATTCAGTTGGACATTAACAATAAAGCAGTTGGGCATTGATAATATTCCCACGATTTTTCGAAAAGTTGCCTCTGATGTCATTATTCCATTTTTGTTTGTTTTTCTAGATGTGATGCTTACGAAAGGTATTTTTCCTGACGATTGTAAGGTGGCCAAAATTATTTTGGTGCATAAGTGTGGTTCTAAATTTGTAATTAACAATTATCGACTCATCTCAATTCTTTCGTCATTTACAAAGATAATTGAAAAACTCTATACCTATATATAAAACTCGTGAATTTTTTCAATGAACATGATGTTTTTCAACCAACGCAGTATGTATTTCGAAAAAACAAATCTACTACTCACGCAGCTCTTGATCTCGTAACCAAAATGTTTGATAATATTAATTGTAACCAATACACTGGTCTAGTGCTGCTGGAAATACAAAAAAGCATTCGATACAGTATCAAATAGCGTTTTGCTTCAGAAACTACAACACCATGGTGTTCGTGACCCTTCGCTAGATCTCAATTGCAATCCTATTTACACCAAAGAAAACAGTTGGTCTGTATTGTCAATACGTCATCTCAAATTGCTCCCCTTTCTTATGACGTGTTTCAAGGATCAACTCTTGGCCCTTTGCTTTTTTTAATTTATGTTAATAATTTACCTAACGCTGTGAAGTGCATTCCTAGACTATTTGCTGATGACGCATGTGTAATAAGTCGAAACTTCAACTTATCCAGCTTGGAGTCTGACATGACCAAAGATCTTGTAAAAATTCATAAATGCTGTCTCACCAACAGAGTGACAATAAACCCTTTAAATCAAGCGCTTTAATTGTCCCCCCGAAAATTACGAAGTCTAACATCTTCTGAAAATTACTGAAACCCGAAAATTACTGAAACTGCTTTTACCATAAACTAGTCTAAAATTCATCCCAGTTCATTCGTTAGATATTTGGGTTTGTTAATAGACAATAAACTAAATTTTTAAACACCTATTGCGTTACTAGAAAAGGAAGTTAGCCAAGCGGTTGACATCATTTCTAAAGTTAAACATTTTCTCCCGCAAGTCATCCTTTGGCAATTATATTTTGCTCTTGTTCACTCACAACTTATTTACGGATTAATTATTTGGGGCTCAAGGTATCGTAGTTGTTTGAAAAAACTCGCAGTTTTGCAAAACAGAGCCATTTTTCCAAGTAGGTGGTGGCAACTGCTACCAAAGGGTTACTCCGTTTTTCTTTCTTTGTGATGAATTGAAATTAGTTGACCTATTTGGATTAGAGACTGGGAAATTCATGTACAAATTCATGCTCGGTAAATTTCCTTCCTCCTTTTCCAACTATTTTATGAAAACCTTCAACATTTCCACCCGAATTACTAGAACTTCATCTAATAGAAATAATCTTGATATACCGAAATTTTCCTCAACCAGATTACAGAGATGCAAAGAGTATCATGGTGTCAAGACGTGGAATTCCATTCTGACTGAAATGCAGAAATAATTAATTGGCGGTACACAACTTGAGAATAGCTTTGAAAAAAGCTGTTTTCGTGTTAGGCTTCAAGAAGCCTTACTCAGGGTTATGCCACAAGGCTTCTGAAGCCTAATGCAAAAATTGCTTTTTGTCACAGCTATTCTGAAATTCAAAAACTATCTTTCGCTAAATTTATAACTGAATACAAATTGTACCTAATATCCTACTATAAGTAGGCCCTATCAGTTCACTGACTTGTAATTTGCTCAGGTAATGTGAAATTTTGTTGCATCGATCGTTTTGATCTCAACACTATATAGCCTTTTTTAGAAGTTCATGCTGTGGGTGGCTGCTTGAGTCAATGGCCGCGAGGTCTGTTCGCAGTCTCCCTGCCAATGTTGAGCACTATTCTTTTTATTATTATTTACTGTACATTTGGCTGAAATAAATCTTGTTGTTTCTATGCTATTTTAAACTACAAGTGGGTATGAATATGTAAATGCAAAATGATCTGTGGCAGGATGACGAGATTCATAATCTCTATAAACTAGTGACCACTTTGAAGTGATGATGTCACAACCAAAATTTGTTTTTGGCAAGTTTTTGCATTTCATGAAGTATTGTTTATCGTGAAAATTGAACCACTAACTGTGGCTTGCTTGACTTCGTCGACTCATTTCCTCCATTTAGTTAGACTAGCTGTCATAATAACAACCTTCCATGAAATAAATAGGCCTTACTGAGGTTTTTTTTCTATTGTATTGAACTGAATTTTGAACAGAAGTTGAGGGAGACTGCGAAGTGAGCTTGCGCTCTTCAAGTCAGCAGCCACCTGGTGAATATGTCAAATATGGTCTACTCCCTAGCTGCGAATTGAACTCATCATGTGGGATCTGTCACCTGCATGCAGTATCGCTATGCTATGTTGCTGCGAATTGAATTTGTCGTGTAGGATCCGCCACCTGCATGCAGTACCACTATGTTATGTGGCATGTTGCTGCGAATTGAATTTGTTGTGTAGGATCCGTCACCTGCATGTGGTACCGCTATGCTATGTCGCATTATAAATTGATTAAACCCTTGCTCTACATACTGCGGTATTACTTTTGATCGATTAATTCATTATCTTGATTTGTCAAAAAAGTATTAATTATTGCAGTGATTTTAAAGCAAATACTAAAAAATGCTATTGGTTAAGTGATTTGATAGTACTGTATGTGCACACTTTGTAGCCAACTCTTGAAAAACAGCTTTTAGGCACTGAATTTATCAAAAATTGCTTATTAGCTGACCCAGGAAATGTAACATGCCGTGAGCTTGCAGAATAAAGATGAATAAAAATGATACCCCATATTTAATTAGAAATTAACATAGCCAAAACAAATTGAAACATATTCAAATATAGGGGCGTTGCTGTTAGAATGCAGTAACCATTGTCAATATTATTCAAATAAATTTCTATTATGTAAATTCTATTATAGAACTTTATTTAAATAAGATTGACAATGGTTAATGTATTTTAACGTAAACATGTTTATATTTAAATATGTTTCTATTTCTTTTGACTATTTTACTTGTGATTAAACTTAATTTTCATCACTGTATCAGCGATCTGTAGTACGAACAGCAGAGAGCTCAATGACTGAAGCCAGAGTCAGCAATCATTATTGTTTAGATCAACTTATAATTTAAAATTTAAAAAAACCTCTACAGTCTGTTTCATGCTAAGCGTGGTCCTCAGGAGGTGTCTTATTCAAACAGATTTTAAAAAACCTCTACAATCTGTTTCATGCTAAGCGCGGTCCTCAGGAGGTAGCATATTCAAACAGAATGTTGAATAACTTACCTCCTGAGGACTTTTTGAATAAGATACCTCCTGAGGACCGCGTTTAGTGTGAGACAGACTGTAGAGGTTTTTTAATATTTTAAATTAAAAATTGATCTGAACAATAGTAAAATTTTCATCAGCGATGCTCCCAACGTTTTTTTTCATTGTGGTGTTTGACTTTTAATATTTTTTCAAATTATGGTAAGAAGTGTTTCAGAATTCTTGCTCCTTGTCAAACTATTCAAAAAGTTCTTTCTCCTTTGGCTTTGACTTCGATATTTTGTCTTGAGGCACGTTTACTGATACGTGACAGGCGGCAGGTGACTTGCGACAAGCAACAACGCAAATAAAATTATAATGCAAGTAAATGTAGAAGAATTTTGCAAGTTTTCGCGTGAATAGTGAAATGAACAAACAAGGTGCAAAAATTTTTGCGGCTTGTTGCGTGTTGGTAAACGCGTCTTTAAGCTTTACTTTTAACCCTCACTGTGGTATGTCAGCTTTGACGTACGCTTATGGCGTCATTTAATACTGGGAATTGTGGGCACTCTGCAAATAATTAGTTCATGGAGGTTTGAAGTTTCGAAGAAATTTAAGGAATAAAAATAAATTCACAAAATCGACCTGAAAAAAGCAAACAATAATAGTTATTGATTGTAATTTCCACACTAAAAAGAACAAGCACAAAAAGAATTGAAAAGCAGTACAACATTTGATAGGCAATAGACATACTTTGTAGGCAACTGCTTTTCAATGTTCGTGTATAATCATGTATTCTCTCAGTGTTTTTTTTTTAAGGTTTGGTTTGAGAAACCACTAAGCAATTCATAGCATTGGACACAGCTTTAACCACTATTGCTGAAGCGGATTTTGAGAGACTGTTAGACAACTTTGAGAGACCATTTCAGTTTTTCAAAACGCCTTAAAAAATGTGTACACACACTGATTGGTTGATCTATTTTATTCAGGATGGTTCTTACTTGTTTTTTAGCTTTCTGGTAAATTCGTTTGACAAGTCTTTGTGCACCACGCCATTAGATGGAGTCATTGAACAATTAGATTTGGAACCGTTGGGTAAACACATTTCTTGGCTCAGAAAAGTTTTTATGAAAGAAAACGATATTGCCAGAAAGTATGAAAATGTTTTGTTTTTATTTATTGTGTTGTAGCTTGCATCAGGATGGCAGAAAAAAGTAATAGCCTTGTTCAAGTGGGAATGACTAAAAAATTGCACTTTGCTTTGTATGCGGTGCAGCGAGTGCATGTTATGAGCAGGGTTGCAGCAAGCATATTCTTCTCTGTAAGTGTGCAACGCATCACTTGCGTTTTTAAGAAGCGAACCTTCCTGCTTTGTTCGTCTTGGCGAGGTTATTATTGCCGGGGTTCGATTCCCGGTTTGGTCAAATTGATGCAATGATGGCACCACTGTGATGTTTCTATGGAGCTGTCTTGTCCAGGTGCTAAGCTGTGGAGATTGGCCCTGCTGCTCGTTACCGGCGTGATGTTGCTGCTCGTTACCGGCGTGATGTTGCTGCTCGTTACCGGCATGATGTTGCTGCTCGTTACCGGCGTGATATGTGCTGCTCGTTACTGGCGTGATATTGCTGTTGGTTACCAGCATGATATTGCTGCTTGCTAACGGTGTGATATTGCTGCTCATTACCGACGTGATATTGCTGCTCGTTACCGGCGTGATGTTGCTGCTTGTTACCGACGTGATATTGCTGCTCGTTACCGGCGTGATGTTGCTGCTTGTTACCGGCGTGATGTTGCTGCTGGTTACCGACGTGATATTGCTGCTCGTTATCGGCGTGATGTTGCTGCTCGTTACCGGCGTGATGTTGCTGCTCGTTACCGGCGTGATGTTGCTGCTCGTTACTGGCGTGATATTGCGAGCATTATGAAGATTTGATTTCTTTTTGGTTTGATATATGTGGTAGTTAATCTATTATTTATTTTTGAACATCTCAACTGTTTTCAAACACTGCATAGTAGGGAACGTTTTGTAGGGGATTTTGTTTATCGGGCATAGTAGGCTAGGCTAACTATTTCGTAAACTTGTTCTTGCGGTAATCAAAGACAGAGGCTAATACAAGAACTCCAACTTTTTATTGACGTTTCGCTTAGCAATTCACGCCGAGCTTCTTCAGAATAACAATTTGGCATGAGAATTACTAAAACAATATGTGATAAACTTGTGGAAGCTTATCACCATCAGACCTGTTCATAACATTGGGTCGGGAGTTGATGAACCAAGCTTCAGAAACAAGACGTTTGAAACAACGAAGGTTCAGAAACAGAAACAAAAATAAAATGTTTCAGGTTTGCTACAAGCAGCATAATGTAGATTTAATAATGAAGTTTAAGAAATACTGCAACAAGCTGACTAAATTGACACAAATTGCAAAAAGAATGCATCCTCAAAATCAGCTCTCTAGTCATAAAAATGATTTATCTCAACAGTAGAAAATAATAAATGCAATTATATGCTATAAAAAGAGACACCTAGAGATGATAACTTCTATTATTGATTCAGAGGGAAAGGAGTTTCTGACAAATCAACCATTTCTAAAATTTTAAATGGCTTTTTTGTAAACGTTGGTCCTAATATGGATGCTAAAACTCCACCCTCTAGAAACATTTGTAGTGTACCAAGTGTTGTTAATTGATTTGCTTATGAACCAATCACAAATGATGAAGTTTATCTACAACTTAGTCAGCTTAACCTAAGGACAGCCAGCGGACTTGACAATTTACCTAACAAATTTTTGAAGTTATTAGCACCAATAATCTCACCATTTTCAGCCAATATATTTAACCAATGCTTTGAGGTAGGAAAATTTCCTGCCAATGCTTTGAGGCAGCAAATCGTTGGCATGGCGTTTGCATGACCCGAACAGTCAAACACATGATGTAAAATCTCTGCCCTAAATTTTCTCATTCTGCAAAAATTGAATCTTTTTCTAATTCTTGGTAATAAAGTAGTAGCAGTGTTTAAATTTAATCCATGTCTAAACTTTTGGATTATGGGACTACTCTTGATCATTTTTTTTTCAAGCATGGAAACTGCAGTCCTTGACGTTTTCGCACATTATTGTTAATTGAAATTTGGGAAATTGAAAAATTAGAGTATCAACTGCTTGATGCCTTGATCACAAACTGCACATAACTATTTATTTTGCAGCGCCGTTGACTGTGCTGGTTTTTAGAAAATTGCTCTGCTATAAAATAAGATTGAAATAAATTACATTAATGGTAGCCACCTTGGTTTGCAATCATCGACGTATGGTTGAGGGCTACTAAGTGCGCTTTTCATTATGACTGTGACACAAACTTAATGGTCTGTTATGCAGCTATAGTAGCCTATTGGTTTAAACATATTTTCAACCGTCACTCCATGGCAGCCTCAATTGCAATGTGGTAACACCACAATCTTGGGTCCTATACTATTCTTGCTATATGTCAATGATTTACCTCTTCACACTAAATTTTATTTTAATTTATTTGCTGATGACACGGTACTGATGCTGAAAAATAAAAATGTCGATCACCTTCAACAACAAGTAAATGAACAGTTAACTGGCATTAATGATTGGATGGTGTACTATAGGCTGTCCATTAATTATTCCGAGACAACTTATTTTATTACTCAGCCAAGGAGTAAAAGAAAGCTATTAAATCAAATTAAAGGCGGGGTATGGCCTAGAAAAATTATTCATCAAAAAACAAACACAAATATTCTGAACTCTTTGGAAAAAAAACGAACTTCCAACGCTGTCTAGTTTGGTAGAAATCCATAAAAAACGAAAAAAATTTGAAAATCCACAGTTCCATTTTGATTGGCTATCGTTTTTATGACGTACCGTTGGATTTGATCGAGACGCGTTTCAATACGCAGCGGCTGCAGTAGTCTAGTTCACCTTCGTTAGTCAAATCGTAAAAGTGAAGGAAACGCAATAAACTAAGTAGTGAAATAATTTTTATTTGATACTGTGTTAATGATTGGTTCCGAAAGTTTATTAGATGACTGGTGCAGTAAGAAAATAACTATTGGTGCTGGTATCTAGGCTACAGTGGTGAACAGCTGAGTGAAATTACCAGAAGTATGTACACTGGTTCGATTCTTAATTAGGCATGCACAGTGGTTCATTTCCTAACTAGGCTGAGAACCAGTTGACACTTGAAAGACAGCACCGGTCTATTGATTAGGCTTTGCAATTTTTGCTGGTTTTTTAATGTTTATTGTAGGTAATGCTGTGATTAAGTACCGGTAACTGACACTGATTATCCAGAGCCTTCCTGCTTGGCATTCAACATGATCATGACAGGGATTGCGCAAAGCTTTATCTTGACGTGATACCGATACACATTTCCAGCGGTTACTTGGCTGCGTCAGTGCATAGCAATGTTTGTAGGACTGCATCAGTCTGTCAGTTGCAAATAGAAGTCGGAAATTGTGTTGCCGTAATTTGCACAGAACTACAACTTTTTCCAGTAGTCTAGTATAGTAGAAAACCAATATTTCATTAAGCTTAGACCAGTCAACCTGCTAGGATTTCTGCTTAGAGCAACTGCTGAGATTTTGGAGCCTTTAAAACTTATCCACATTGTTTTTTCACAGCTTGAGGTATAAAAAACGCTAGTCTAAGCCTATTGCATAACGTTAACTTTCTAGTTAAAAATCTCCATGGTTGTACTGCTCCAAATTGCAAGAAATAGAAGGAATTCATTTCCATCAGCTACCATTGCTGAAAGCTTGGCTTGCTAAACTGAAGTCAAAAATTCCCCATTAACTGTTTACTCAAAAGTCTGCAGTGATCAGTTTTGATCACTTCCAACCAGACTGTAACGTTCGAGAATTGAGATCTAAGGAGTGAACTAACAAATTTCAAACAAAAATATCTATGAAAAAGTGATGAAGTGCCCGAAATCTTCCACTTTAGCTACAGTACAGTCACTGATGTTCTCATTGCTTCAGCTATGCATTCAGTAAATTAATTAAGTCGAGGTCGCCTTGCAAGAAGAGAAAGAGCCAAAGCTACAAAACATGCTGTGTTTTTACTACTATTGCATCGCATGTTTTAACCTGTTGTGATGTCGCTGCATGGTTCCTCATTTTCAGCACTGCTATTTTATGTGTTCATGCTGTTTATTATTTTGCAATAATACTTCTTATACTTGATTGAGGTAGAGTACTAAATATTTAATAGCATCATATACTAAAAAATGCACAGGCACAAAAAAACTGCATAACATTCATACGATGCTTCACAGAAACACCTTCGCCAATGATTTATTTCCAATGCTGGTGGGCCTGCTTCTTGATCCAAGCAGAGTTTTTTAAAACTTGCAACAGTTGTCACGATAGAGATTTCCTTCAATTTTAAGCAAAGAGCTGGATTGCATTTGCAGTAAACAAACACACTCTGTAACAGCACCACAAGAGTACCAATTCAAGCTCTCAATGTGACGGAGTTGAAAATCATATATACCGGTATAAATCATTCTCATCATAATCGTGTGAAACATCATTATCACCAGAATCACTTTCATCTGCTGAGTAATTGCTAGGTTGAAATAGAACCCTTGAATGCGTTTTTACTCATCATTTACATACTGTCAGACTGTAACACGTAACAGCATACTGCAAGAAAATATATAATAAGTACGTAACATTTCTTTTCACCATTAGAATTGCACATAACTCTTCAACAGGCATCAACTACCGACTGGACATGAGAACAGTGTAATTAATCAAATAAATCTTCATCATACTCACGGTATTACGCCGAAGCGTGGAACGAGTTGCAGGGCTCATCGCTGCGGCTTAGCGCCTGGGCTACACTGCTCCAAAGAAACATAGTAGTGGTGGCGAGCCGTTGGCGACACTGCGTCGATTTGATCAACCCGGGATTTGAACCCCAGACCTCCTGCATCGATGGCGTGTTGGCTAGGCAAATGACCTTACAGCCGGTAGAATAATAATTTTTTTCAGGCAATATGGGCAAATTGGGCATAGCACAGAATCCGTAACTGCCATAGTATGGTACGTATAGGACATGCTGCACAGTGTTCATACTAGGCTGATATAATGGGTTGTGTAGATATGGAATAGCAGACAAAGTGTGGTAAAGGTTAAAGCCTGGGTGAATGCATTTATCCTGTCATTTTATGTGTGTTGACTATTTTGAAGGCTAGCATAGCATCATGCTAGCTGTTCACTCTTCTGCATGCGAAAAGCAGGCCCAGCCTGCACTACTACACTAGCACTGAGTAGACCAGGCCAATCTAAATCAGTACCGGTAAATGGATCTTAAGACTCCATTACACTGTAAATGCTTTTAATCATTCTGGCCCACTGGTTGCGAAATCAAGCTTGCCAATCCAGTAACTGTAAAATCGGTTTAGAGTATGGGCAGAGCATGCCTAGTTAGGAAATGAACCTCTGTGCATGCCTAGTTCAGTAGTTAAGAAACTAACCACCGTACATACTACTACTGGTAATCTCACTCAGTGGCGTACACAGGATTTTTCAATGGGGGGGAAGGGTAGTGACGTCACATCGTCATGACGTAAAGATACTACATTACAATTACAGTAGTTTTGAGGTATTAAAGGGCATCGCATTGTAATGTTTCCAGCCAAATTGCAGTTAACCATGATTAAGCTATATAATGCCATAACTAAGGAAACAACAAAGATATTTCATTCACACTTATGCTTAATGCTTTGCGTTTCATTTAAGGAGAGAAAAGGTTTCACAGAAACTCAAGCTGTCGGGCCGTGGTTAAAAATTT
The DNA here is from genome assembly GCA_964006365.1 of Trididemnum miniatum. Taxonomy (NCBI): domain Eukaryota; kingdom Metazoa; phylum Chordata; class Ascidiacea; order Aplousobranchia; family Didemnidae; genus Trididemnum; species Trididemnum miniatum. The sequence continues at coordinate 122,695 of OZ023236.1, forward strand.
TCTGAAAAAATTTTAGTTGAAATCATTTTTGGGCCATAGGAAGGTTAATTGACCAAAGTATAGGCTGGCTAGCTGTCGCAACGTCACAAACAGGGTGCACCCAGGGGGTAAAACAAGCAATTCCTTCTCTCCAAAAAACTTTTTTCAAAAACCAACATTAATATAAACAACGCATATAGGCTAAACCTTGTTATAAACAGTCAATATACGGTACACTCATTATAAAGGGAGCAGTTTCTCGCTTGAAATTTAAAAAGTGAAGATATTGGAGCATAAGAAAAAACTGCCCTCCCTACCAAAACGTTTTTAAATTAAAATAAATTATGCGCGAGAGGAATCCCTAATCATTCGATTAAAGTCAAAAACAGCGTCAAAATTATCTAAGCATCAAAATCAAAATCAAATCTTCATTATACTCGCCGCATTACGCCGAAGCATGTAACGAGTTGCGGGGCCCATCTCCGCGGCTTAGCGCCTGGGCTACACAGCTCCGAAGAAACGTCGCAACGGTGGCGAGTCGTTGGCGACACTGTGCCGATTTGACCGGCCCGGGAATCGAACCCCAGACCTCCCGCACCGAAAGCGTGCGCTTTGCAACTGAGCTAACGGCCGGTTTTATCTAAGCATTTTTCTGTCAAATCACAGCGTCGATATCAGATGCCTTCAAACACATAATCGAGGTGTCTATGGGAAACAAAGAACTCTAGCTCCTGAGATTAGTTAGCTTACGGTAAGGAAAAACAATGTTGTCTCTCCCCTCGTTCCGCCCCTAGGTCTCTTCAAATCTTTCGTTGGTCTATCGTCGTCTTTGGCAGTATTTTTATCTTACTTTTGGCACTTAGAGCAGTGTCAATTTAGTTTTTTATATTTTAATAAAATTTCTCAAAAAACCGGGCGATTATAGCGTGGTGTTAAAAGATTTCGCTATTGATGCAGAAGGTTTGGGACTCAATTCCCAGGCTGGTCTAATCGGACACAGTGTAGCCAACGGCTTGCAACCACTGCGACGTTTCTTTTGAGCTACGTTGCCCAGACGCTAAGCCGCGTGGTCGGGCCCTGCCACTCACTACCACGTTTCAGTACAACAACGAATTTAATGAAACGAGTATAATCAAGATTTGACTTGATTAAAAAAAAAATTTTGTGTAGCCATAGTTACTGCAGATACACCGCATTTAAGGAAACTCCTACTTCTTAATTGTTTCACAGCAACATCAATGACAAAAATACACTTCAAGCAAAACACAACAGAAAAGTTGGACTACCAGGTACCGGTATTGTAGCACTGCATCGTAATCAGTGCTCGAGTTGTAAAAACACTTATGGGGGGATGGTACAACTTTTCACACAGACGTAAGAAGGGATGATCGTTGTACTAGTAAGGGAATGGTTTAAGCTAAAATGTTTTGTGGAGGATGGTGTTGTTTGGGATGAAAACATGATAGCAATTTCGGCAAGCTCCACATGAGGAAAAGTCGGTTCGTTTTAAAAAAGAAAGGTTTCATTTTTTCTGCTATTGTCAAGGGGCAAGGGGAGTGCTGACTTCCAACCCCTGTGAACGTCACTGGGGCCCATCTCTTAACACTTGGGTAACACAGAAATGTCACAGCGGTGCCGAGTTGTTGGCGACACTGTGCCGATTTGACCATCCTGGGAATCGAACCCCAGACCTTCCGCACCGATAACCTGTGCACTTAACAACTGAGCTAACAGCCAGTACCGGCCCAAAAAATCGAACCCAAAACCTCCTGCGCCGATAGAGATGTGTTTAACCACTACACCAACTTGCCGGTTTGGCTCAAAATTATGACATTGCAAGCGGAATATCTGCATGCGTTGCAACCGTTCTCTTCCAAGAATGCCTTCTGCGCTGAAACGTTGTCTTGTCCAGCCATAGCCGTTGAGAACAATGTCTTTATAACATCACAACACGACTCCAGCTTTAGTGCCCATTGACCTTGTCCAGGCTTGCATTTTAAGCCAGCCATTGGTTCAAGCGCTACACACCAGAAAAGTTTGACTATCGATATTATTGCATCACAATGAAAGTTTCTTGAGATTATATAGGCAATATGATAGCACAGAAAAACACAATCTCTGTATGAAATTACGCTAATCGGTCCAAAAAGAGCGGTTTTTAATTTTTTCCAATCGTCGCTGGGGGGGGGTTGACCCCGGACCCCCCTGTGCATACGCCACTGATGTCACTCAGCTGTTCACCACTGTGGCCTAGATACCAGCACCAATAGTTATTTTCTTATTACACCAGTCATCTAATAAACTTTTGGAACCGATCATTAACACAGTATCGCATAAAAATTATTTCACTACTTAGTTTATTGCATTTCCTTCACTTTTACGATTTGACTAACGAAGGTGAACTAGACTACCGAAGCTGCTGTGCATTGAAACGCGTCCCGATCAAAGCCCAACGGTACGTCATAAAAACGATAGCCAATCAAAATGGAACTGTGGATTTTCAAATTTTTTTCGTTTTTTATGGATTTCTACCAAACTAGACAGCGTTGGAAGTTCGTTTTTTTTCCAAAGAGTTCAGAATATTTGTGTTGGTTTTTTGGTAAATAATTTTTCTTGGCCATACCCTGGCGTTAAACTAAAAATGGGAAAGTTGACAATTCAAGAACGAAATAACGCAAAATATCTGGGAGTACACATTGTTCGAGATTTGGAACTTACAAATTGAAAATGTTATAAAAAAACTTGCAAGTGCAGCGAGAATCTTATGCCAAATCCGACATTATGTAGATAGACAAACACTAATTAATCTCTACTAGACATTTGCATACCTCACCTAAAGTATGGAGTATTGGCGTGGGGCAACGCTGACAAAGCTTTATTGCAAAAAATAACGGTAATGCAAAACAGAATAATTCGAATTATTAATATGAAGCTGTTAAAAGACCATGTCAAAATGAGTGTCCTCTACAAAGCAATGAACATTCTACAAGCACCTGACATAATTAAACTAGAAGTTAGTAAATTCATGCACTCTTTTCACCATCAGACACTGCCTGAGAGTTTTCAGAGCTATTTCACCCTGACTAACACCTCTCACAAATATGTAACAAGATCTGTAACTAATAAAAACTATTTTATATAACGAGTAAATATGCAATGTGGGCAATCTGCATGCACGTATATTGGAACTAAAATTTGGAATGATTTTTCACAAAATTTAAAATTAATGTTTAAGTATATACTCACCAAAGAATTTAAAAAACAAATAATTGCTACATATTGATGTCACAGTCTCTACACATCCAATGATTTTTTTTTTGTTTGTTTGCTTGCTTTGTTGTTTGCTCATTGTCATTTTTTCGAATGCTTTATCTTCATGCGACATGAGCAGCTTGACTTCGATGACCGTGAAATGGTCTTTTCCTGTCCAGTTTGCTGCTGCATCATTGGCATGGGGCATTCTTAATGCTTGTTTTTCATGAATTTGTATTAGCAATGTGGAACTGTATTGGTGCTAACGAATAAACTTGATTGATTGATTGGAGTAATTGTTTTCCACCTTCAAAATCTTTGAATTTATCCATTCAATATTGTGTTCTAATTCCATTGCGTGAACGCGGAGGGCAAATTGTTCTGGCTCTTGGTTGAGGGTGGCCTGTTTGTGTTCTGCCAAACGTGACTTAAGGCCTCGTTTCGTCTGTCCAATACAAACAAAGTTGCGATCCAAACAGGTTCTGCTCCTATTTTGCTGTTCCTGTTTGGATTGCAACTTTGTTTATATTGGAAAGACAAAACGAGGCCTTAAGTCACATTTGGCAGAACACAAACGGGCCACCCTCAACCAAAAGCCAGAACAATCTGCCCTCTGCGTTCACGCAATGAAATTAGAACACAATATTGATTGAATAAATGCAACGACTTTGAAGGTGGAAAACAATTACTCCAAACGTCTTGTTTTTGAAGCTTGGTTCATTAACTTCCGACCCAACGTTATGAACAGGTCTGATGGTGATAAGCTTCCACAAGTTTATCAAATATTGTTTTAGTAATACTTATGCCAAATTGTTTTTTACCGTTTTTGTACCTCTACACTTGTTAAATTATTCCATTTAATAAGTTATTGTCCTTATGACGCAATAGTTCACAATATTTCTATCATACTTTTTGCTTTACCATAATCAGTTCAGTTTAAAAAGTGCTACTATTTTGCTGTTCTCTGCCAGGGCTGGATTTTCCACCCGGGCACCTGTTATTCTGAAGAAGCACGGCGTGAATTGCTGAGCGAAACAACAATAAAAAGTTGGAGTTCTTGTATTAGCCTCTGTCTTTGATTACCGGAAAAACAAGTTTATGAAATGTTTTCAAATAGTCTACCTGGGGATAGTGAATTTGTTGTTTAAAAATGTTTTGCAGCAAATACTGATAATTTTGCCGAAAAAAAAATACATGTTTCTAACAAGGCAGCCTATCAAAACCAGATGACAGCTTATGGATGAAAATAGAGCCACAGTAATTCTTGATACTGGACGTTTCGACAACATAGATTTTGCTGATATCAAAAAGCAGTGTAATCTTGGCAGTTCAAAACTGAGAATGTAAAAATAAAAAAAAATTTTTTGCATTTTCGTTTTCCTACTTGTAAGGTTGGTGTGTGGATTTTCGTTTTCCTACTTGCAAGGTCGGTGTGTCGATTTTCGTGTTCCTACTTGTAAAACTGCTGTGTGCATTTTCCTTTTCCTACTTGTAAAGTCGGTGTGTGTATTTTCGTTTTCCTATTGTCAGGCCAGTGTGTGTATTTTCGTCTTCCTACTGAAAAGGTTCGTGTGTGGATTTTCGTCTTCCTACTTGTTAGGTCAGTGTGTGGATTTTCGTTTTCCTACTTGTGAGGTCGGTGTGTGTGTTTTCGTTTTCCTACTTGTGAGGTCGGTGTGTGTATTTTCGTTTTCCTACTTGTGAGTTCAGTGTGTGTATTTTCGTTTTCCTACTTGTGAGGTCGGTGCGTGTATTTTCGTCTTCCTACTTTTAAGGTCGGTGCGTGCATTTTCGTCTTCCTACTTGCAAGATCGGTGTGTGGAATTTCATCTTCCTACTTGTAAGGCCGGTGTGTGGATTTTCGTCTTCCTACTTGTAAGGCCGGTGTGTGGATTTTTGTTTTCCTACTTTTAAAGCCAGTGTGCGCATTTTCGTCCTCCTACTTGTATGGTTGGTGCGTGCATTTTCGTTTTCCTGCTTGTCAGGTTGGTGTGTTGATTTTCGCCTTCCTATTTGTAAGGTTGGTGTGTGGATTTTCGTTTTCCTGCTTGTAGGATTAGTGTGTGGATTTTCGTCTTCCTGCTTGAAGCGCCGGTGTGTGGGTTTTCGTTTTCCCACTTGCAAGGTCGGTGCGTGTAATTTTGTCTTCGTACTTCTAAGCAGTGTTCCCTCTAAGCTGTGCACGTGCACATGGCTTTCAGAAACTGCGCAAATGCATAAATATTCGGCGCACAGACTTATCATCATGTAAGCAATGTTCTCGGTTGGCAAGTTGAGGAAAATTGTTCTAGGTTCTGCTAAAAGAACGCATTTCTTCGCAAAATGTTTGTATCCACCATGATGTTTATGTCCACCATGAGCGAAAAATGCACCAGCAGTAACATAAACAAAAGAAGTTGCGCTACTTGTTGTTAATAGCTGGGTTGTTGCACAAACGTTAGTCATTTCTAAAAACGTGTGCACACGCCAAAGTTTCTGCACACACAGACTACAAAAAATTAGAAGGAACATTGCTTCTCAGGTTGGTGTGTGTTTTCGTTTTCCTACTTGCAAGGTCGGTGCGTGTAATTTTGTCTTCCTACTTGTAAGGTCGGTGTGTGGATTTTCGTTTTCCTACTTGTGAGGTCGGTGGGTGGGTTTTCGTTTTCCTACTTGTGGGGCCAGTGTGTGTATTTTCGTTTTCCTACTTGTGAGATCGGTGTGTGTATTTTCATGTTCATACTTGTAAGGTCGGTGTGTGGATTTTCGTGTTCCTACTTGCAAGGTCGGTGTGCGAATTTTCGTCTTCCTGTTTGTAAGATTGGTGTGTGTATTTTCGTTTTCCTACTTGTAAGGCCGGTGTGTGGATTTTTGTTTTCCTACTTGTAAGGCCGGTTTGTGGATTTTTGTTTTCCTACTTCTAAAGCCAGTGTGCGCGTTTTCGTGTTCCTACTTGTAGTGTTGGTGCGTGCATTTTCCTTTTGCTACTTATCAGGTCAGTGTGTGGATTTTCGCCTTCCTATTTGTAAGGTTGGTGTATGGATTTTCGTTTTCCTACTTGTAAGATTGGTGTGTGGATTTTCGTCTTCCTGCTTGTAAGACCGGTGTGTGGGTTTTCACTTTCCCACTTGCAAGGTCAATGCGTGCATTTTCGTCTTCGTACTTCTAAGGTTGGTGTGTATTTTCGTTTTCCTACTTGTAAGGCCGATGTGTGGATTTTCGTCTTCCTACTTGCTAGGTCGGTGTGTGGATTTTCGTGTTCCTACTTGTAAAACTGCTGTGTGCATTTTCCTTTTCCTACTTGCAAAGCCGGTGTGTGTATTTTCGTTTTCTTACTTGTCAGGCCAGTGTGTGGATTTTCGTTTTCCTACGTGTAAGGTTCGTGTGTGGATTTTCGTCTTTCTACTTGTAAGGTCGGTGTGTGGATTTTCGTTTTCCTACTTGTGAGGTCGGTGTGTGGGTTTTCGTTTTCCTACTTGTGAGGTCAGTGTGTGTATTTTCGTTTTCCTACTTGTAAAACTGCGGTGTGCATTTTCGTTTTCCTACTTGTAAAGCCGGTGTGTGTACTTTCGTTTTCTTACTTGTCAGGCCAATGTGTGGATTTTCGTCTTCCTACTTGTAGGGATGGTGTGTGGATTTGTGTTTTCCTACTTGTAAGGATGGTGTGTGGGATTTTGTCTTTCTACTTGTCAGATTGATGTGTTGCTGTGTGCACTTTCGTCTTCCTACTTGTAAAGCCAGTGTGTATTTTCGTTTTCCTACTTGTCCGGCCAGTGTGTTGATTTTCGTCTTCTTACTTGTAAGGTTGGTGTGTGTATTTTCGTCTTCCTACTTGCAAGGTCGGTGTGGATTTTCGTTTTCCTACTTGTAAGGTCAGTGTGTGTATTTTCGTTTTCCTACTTGTGAAGTCGATGTGTGGATTTTCGTTTTTTTTCTTGTAAGGTCGGTGTGTGGAGTTTCGTCTTTTATTTGTCAGATTGGTGTGTGCATTTACGTGTTCCTACTTGCAAGGCCAGTGTGTGTATTTTCGTCTTCTTACTTGTAAGCTTGGTGCGAGCATTTTCGTGTTGTTACTTGTCAGGCGGGTTTGTGGGTTTTCGTGTTCCTGCTTGTAAGGTCTGTGTGTGGATTTTCGTCCTCCTACTTGTAAGATTGGTGTGTGGATTTTGGTCTTCCTACTTGTAAGGCCAGTGTGTGCATTTTCGTCTTCCTATTTGTAAGGCCGATGTGTGGATTTTTGTTTTCCTACTTGTAAGGTAGGTGCGTGCATTTTCGTCTTCCTACTTGTAAGGTTGGTGTGTGCATTTTCGTTTTCCTACTAGTGAGGTCGGTGTGTGTATTTTCGTTTTCTTCTTAGGTTGGTGTGTGCATTTTCGTTTTTCTGTTTGTAAGGCCGGTGTGTGTATTTTCGTCTTCTTGCTTGTCAAGCCAGTATGTGGATTTTCGTCCTCCTACTTGTAAGGTCGGTGTGTGTATTTTTGTTTTCTTATTTTTAAAGTCGGTGTGTGTATTTTCGTTTTCCTACTTGTGAGGTCGTTGTGTAAATTTTCGCATTCCTCTTCGTCAAGTTGGTGTTTGGATTTTCGTTATCCTACTTGTAAGGCCAGTGTGTGTATTTTCGTTTTTCTACTTGTAAGGTTGATGAGTGCATTTTCGTCTTCCTACTTGTCAGTCCGGTTTGTGGATCTTCGTGTTCCTACTTGTAAGGTCGGTGTGTGGATTTTCGTCTTCCTGCTTGTAAGATTGGTGTGTGTGTTTTCATCTTATTTGTAAGGTCCGTGTGTGCTTTTTCCTTTTTCTACTTGTGAGGCCGGTTAGTGAATTTTCGTATTCTTACTTGTGAGGTCGGTGTGTGGTTTTCCGTTTTCCTACTTGTAAGATTGGTGTGTGGATTTTCGTCTTCCTACTTGTAAGGTTAGCGTGTGCATTTTGGTTTTCTCACTCGTAAGGCTGATGTGTGGATTTTCAGTTTCCTGCTTGTAAGATTGGTGTGTGGATTTTCCTTTGCCTACTTGTAAGGTTGGTGCGTGCATTTTCGTTTACCTCCTTGTAAGGTTGGTGAATACATTTTAATTTTCCTACTTGTAACGTCGGTGTGTGGATTTTCGTTTTCCTGTTTGGTAGGTGGGTGTGTGGATTTTCGTTTTCTTGCTTGTAAGGTCGGTGTGTGGATTTTCGTCTTTTTATTTGTGAGGTCAGTGTGTGTATTTTTGTTTTCTTATGTGCGAGGTCGGTGTATGTATTTTCGTTTTCTTACGTGTAAAATCGATGTGTGTATTTTCGTTTTCCTACGTGTAAGGTTGGTGTGTGTATTTTCGTGTTCCTACTTCTAAGGCCGGTGTGTAGATTTTCGTTTTTTTACTTGTCAGGCCGGTTTGTGGATTTTCGCATTCTTACTTGTGAGGTCGGTGTGTGGATTTTCGTTTTCCTACTTGTAAGGTCGGTGTGTGTTCTTTCCTTTTTTTAATTGTGAGGTCAGTGTGTGGATTTTCGTTTTCCTACTTTGAGGCCGGTGTGTGGATTTTCGTTTTCTTACTTGTCAGGCCAGTGTGTGGATCTTTGTTTTCCTAAGTGCGAAGGGTTTTGTGTATGTGTTGTTCGTCATGTTATGTCCCTTAACAGCGTTCAATCATTCATGATTGAAAATTGTAATGGGCCGACAATTGAAAATGGCCCAAACAATGTGTGCTTGCACCCGCTGTCCCGTACCTTTACCTTTACTTGTAAGGATGGTGTGTGGATTTATGTTTTCCTACTTGTAAGGATGGTGTGTGGGATTTCGTTTTTCTACTCGTAAGATTGGTGTGTTGGTGTGTGCACTTTCGTCTTCCTACTTCTAAGGCCAGTGTGTGTATTTTCGTGTTCTTACTTGTCAGGCCGGTTTGTGGGTTTTCATGTTCCTGCTTGTAAGGTGTTAGAGTGGATTTTCGTCCTCCTACTTGTAAGATTGGTGTGTGGATTTTTGGTTTCTTATTTGTAAGGCCAGTGTGTGCATTTTCGTCTTCCTATTTGTAAGGCCGATGTGTGGATTTTCGTTTTCCTGTTTGTAAGATTGGTGTGTGGATTTTTGTTTTCCTACTTGTAAGGATGGTGCGTGCATTTTCGTCTTCCTACTTGTAAGGTTGGTGTGTGCATTTTCGTTTTCCTACTTGTAAGGTCAGTGTGTGTATTTTCGTCTTTTTCTAAGGTTGATGTGTGCATTTTCGTTTTTCTGTTTGTAAGGCCGGTGTGTGTATTTTCGTTTTCTTGTAAGGTCGGTGTGTGGATTTTCGTCTTCTTACTTGTTAGGCCGGTTTGTGTATTTTCGTGTTCTTACTTGTCAGGCCGGTTTGTGGGTTTTCATGTTCCTGCTTGTAAGGTGTGTGTGTGGATTTTCGTCCTCCTACTTGTAAGATTGGTGTGTGGATTTTCGGTTTCTTACTTGTAAGGCCAGTGTGTGCATTTTCGTCTTCCTATTTGTAAGGCCGATGTGTGGATTTTCGTCTTCCTGTTTGTAAGATTGGTGTGTGGATTTTTGTTTTCCTACTTGTAAGGTATGTGCGTGCATTTTCATCTTCCTACTTGTAAGGTTGGTGTGTGCATTTTCGTTTTCCTACTTGTAAGGTCAGTGTGTGTATTTTCGTCTTTTTCTAAGGTTGGTGTGTGCATTTTCGTTTTTCTGTTTGTAAGGCCGGTGTGTGTATTTTCGTTTTCTTATTTGTAAGGTCGGTGTGTGGATTTTCGTCTTCCTACTTGTCAGGCCGGTTTGTGGATTTTTGTGTTCTTACTTGTAAGGTCGGTGTGTGGATTTCCGTCTTCCTACTTGTAAGATTGGTGTGTGGATTTTGGTCTTCTTACTTGTAAGGCCAGTGTATGCATTTTCGTCTTCCTATTTGTAAGGCCGATGTGTGGATTTTCGTCTTCCTGTTTGTAAGATTGGTGTGTGGATTTTTGTTTTCCTACTTGTAAGGTAGGTGCGTGAATTTTCGTTTACCTACTTGTAAGGTTGGTGTGTGCATTTTCGTTTTCCTACTTGTAAGGTCAGTGTGTGTATTTTCATCTTCTTTTAAGGTTGGTATGTGCATTTTCGTTTTTCTGTTTGTAAGGCCGGTGTGTGTATTTTTGTCTTCCTGCTTGTTTAGCCAGTATGTGGATTTTCGTCTTCCTACTTGTAAGGTCGGTGTGTGTGTTTTTGTTTTCTTATTTTTAAAGTCGGTGTGTGTATTTTCGTTTTCCTACTTGTGAGGTCGGTGTGTGGATTTTCGTATTCCTCTTCGTCAGGTTGGTGTTTGGATTTTCGTCTTTCTGCTTGTAAGGCCAGTGTGTGTATTTTCGTTTTTCTACTTGTAAGGTTGATGAGTGCATTTTCGTCTTCCTACTTGTCAGGCTGGTTTGTGGATTTTCGTGTTCCTACTTGTAAGGTCGGTGTGTGTCAAGATTACAGCCTGTAATCTTCTCGCACATTTTTTTCCGAAATGAGCTCTAACGTTTTGTGCGATAATTGGCAGCAAGCAGCCACCTCCGAAATTACCAATGAATTTAATTTGAACGAAAACACACTAGTTGACCTGTTACTTGAAAATATGCCTTCTAATTCTAAACCATGTATGTCCTATACCCTTCAAACTCTACACATAGATGCTAATTTGAATAACGCTCTCTTTCTACTACATTTGAATATATCCTCACTACAAGCTCACTTCGATGAACTGAATAGTTTCTTACTTGAATTACCTAAGATGCCCTCATTAATTTTTTTGTCTGAAACTCGCATCTACAATGATTCTCATTATAACTTCGATATTCTCGGTTATAAATTTTTTCACAAACCTTCACCAACTAAAGCAGGGGGCGTGGGTGCTTACATATCCAACGTTTTCGATTTTTCCCTCAATGAAAATCTGCAGTTGCAAGTACAGGGTTGCAAAGATTTATGGTTCGAAATTGAACTGAATAGTTCCAAAATTTATACGCTCGCAGTAATCTATCGCCACCCTTCGAGTAACCCTAATACTTTTATCGATGCTCTTGATAATAATCTACACCAGTTAAATGAAAAGAAATGTAAAACTGTCATAGTTGGAGATATTAATTTTGATATTAATCCCTCCAATAATAATCGAACTTCTTTTTCGGATGATTATTTGCGTATGCTACAAAGTAATGCTTTTGCGTCCTTGATAACTAAACCAACCCGAGTTACCTCACATTCCCAAACCATTATTGACCACATTCTTACGAATGACTTTGATTCTATAATATCACCGGGAGTCTTAACATATTCAATTTCCGACCACAGCTTTATTGTTTGTACAATCTCTACTGATCAAGACCATTGTAGCAAACCAACAAAGCCCTTCGAATTTCGTAGCCTCAAGTCAGTTGATAGAGAAATCTTTATTGAAGATCTGAATTCTGCTTTAGACCCTCTTGTAAACAATTTCTTACAATCACCTTTTCCTGAACAAATTTTTGAAACTAATTTTGAGCAAGTGATTGATACTATTTCTCTTATTATAAATAACCATGCTCCACTCCAAACCTTATCGAGAAAAAGGAAGCGCCTTCAACAAAAACCGTGGATTACCAAAGGTTTGCTGGTTTCAATAAAAAATAAACAAAAACTATATCGGGACTGTTTTTTAAACGGTAATGATTCACAAAAGCGCTTATTTAAGATTTACTCAAATAAACTTACTCGAGTTAAAAACTTATCTAAAAAACTTTACTATCATGATGAAATTATTGATCGAAAAAACAACCCAAAAGAATTATGGAAATTTATAAATTCAGTAATTCGTACAAACAAATCAGCAACCTCCACGGTCTCTAAATTATCGTTCGGCGATGATATTGTTAAGGATCCTGCAATGATCCCAGAATGCTTCAATAAATATTTTGTCGAAATAGGCCAATCCATTGCCAATAACGTCACCACAAATCCCAATAGTGATTTCAAGTCATACTTAACTAATTCTGTCTCTCAATCAATCTACCTTGAACTCACACAACCTGTTGAAATCTTTAACATTATCAATTCCCTTCACCCATATAAAGCTTGTGGATACCACGACATTTCTGCTTATTTTTTACGCCTTGGAAATATAGTTCTAGCTCCTGTACTGACTGTCTATTATGATTACGCTCTCGAGCGAGGTATTTTCCCACAAATATTTAAAATTGCCAAAGTTATTCCAATCTTTAAATCCGGAAAAAAAGATCAGGTTTCGAACTATAGGCCAATTTCTCTCCTTCCAAATTTATCTAAGATCTTGGAAAAACTTATTAAAACTAGATTCGTAAATTTCTTTGAACGTCATGAAATTTTGTGTAAATATCAATATGGTTTTCGTCAAAAGCACAGCGTGATACATACCTTGCTCGATGTCACTTCTCTTAGCTATGACGCAATCCAAAATAAACAGTCAACAGCTTTTCTTTTGATGGATCTTAGGAAAGCTTTTGACACTGTTTCCCATAAAAAACTGCTGCACAAACTCTATCACCATGGTATTCGTGGCCCTGCTTATGATTTAATAGATAGTTATCTTTCCTTTCGCCACCAATTCGTTGCTATAAATAATGAAAAATCTACTTTAATGCCCATTAATATTGGAGTACCGCAAGGTTCCATTCTCGGACCGCTTTTATTTCTCGTTTATGTGAATGACTTGCCCAATGCTACAACCTGCCAACCTCGCCTTTTTGCAGACGACACCTGCCTTGTCATAACTTCCCCCACCATCTCTACATTATCGGAAAGTTGTAACCAAGAACTCCAATGCCTAAAGCGTTGGTGTGATGCTAATTCCCTACAGATTAACCCTGCTAAATCTCTCTGTCTCTTCATTCCTTCCAAATTACGCTCACCGTGTCCTGATCTACAAATTTACTATAATGATTCTCGCATTGAATGCAATGATGCCTGCAAATACCTTGGTGTAATCCTTGACAGTGAATTAAATTTCAGATCTCACCTTCATGTAATCAAAACTAAAATAGCCAAAGGCGTGGGTCTACTAAGCAGACTGCGCTATTTCTTTCCCACATCTACTCTACTGCTTCTCTATTATGCTTTAGTTCACCCTCATCTTATATATGGGCTTCCACTTTGGGGTTGCACTTTTCCTTCCTATCTCCAAAAATTGCAAATATTGCAGAGCAAAGCCCTTCGCCTTGTATCCAATACTAAGAATAGAAGCTCAATAACACCCATTTACTATAAGTTTCGTATCTTAAATATTTCAGACCTTTATGCTTATGAAATGGCAAAACTAATGCATCAGTACTCTACCGATTCTTTGCCCTCTTCCTTCTCTTCTTTCTTTCAAAACGTGAGCGATATTCATGGTCGCAATACAAGATCATTCTCTCAAAATAGGCTTTATATTCCTAAATTTTCTACTTTTCGCACTCAAAAATCCTTCGAATACCAAGGCTCTAAAATTTGGAATTTGATTCCTGCCAATATACGAAATATGACATTTAATAAGTTTAAGGCACATTTCAAAGATATACTTATTGAAAAATATAGCATCAATTGAAAAATTTTTTCCATCTTGTCCTAAATAGCTGATTTAGTTGCCCAGTGTCGCACACTTTTCCAAAAAATTTATCTATATCTTTTTTCAGGTGGCTGCTTGACGCAAAGACCCTTACTGGTCACTTCGCAGTCTCCTGCGAGATAGTTTCTTACTTTCTAAATCCTTTGTTCAAATAGTATATATTAAACTCTTGTTTGTTATTTTTGTGTATCTTTTGGCTTTCTCTTTGCTTTATCTCGAAAATAAAATATGATGATGATGATGTGTGGATTTTTGTCTTCTTGCTTGTAAGATTGGTGGGTGTGTTTTCATCTTCTTATTTGTAAGTTCGGTGTGTGCATTTTCGTCTTTCTACTTGTGAGGCCGGTTTGTAAATTTTCGTATTCTTACTTGTGAGGTCGGTGTGTGGATTTCCGTCTTCTTACTTGTAAGATTGGTGCGTGGATTTTCGTCTTCCTACTTGTAAGGTTAGTGTGTGTATTTTCGTCTTCTTACTGGTAAGGTTGATGTGTGGATTTTCGGTTTCCTGCTTGTAAGATTGGTGTGTGGATTTTCTTTTACCTACTTGTAAGGTCGGTGCGTGCATTTTCGTTTACCTCCTTGTAAGGTTGGTGTGTGGATTTTCGTTTTCGTACTTGTAACGTCGATGTGTGGATTTTCGTTTTTTTGTTTGTAAGGTCGGTGTGTGTATTTTCGTTTTCTTATATGTGAGGTCGGTGTGTGGATTTTCGTCTTTTTACTTGTAAGGTCGGTGTGTGGATTTTGTTTTTTTTACTTGTGAGGTTGGTTTGTGTATTTTTGTCTTTTTACGTGTGAGGATGGTAGTGCATTTTCGTCTTTTTATATTTGAGGTCGTCGGATTTTCGTTTTCCTACTTGTAAGGTCGGTTTGTGTAATTTTGTGTTTTCACTCTTAAGGTTGGTGTGTGGAAAAGGTTTTTTGAAACGATAAATTTTTATCTTTGGCGTTTAATGGGTGATTGAAGTGTTTAATCAAGATTGTTGTAAAAGCAAATTAAATGTGGGTTGAACATGATCTATGGTACATTGAAGGAGTTAAAGTGGTTTTGTCTTTTCTTAATATCGACATTGGCCAAGTAGATATAGAGTTTGTTTCTGAAGCTGTATAGTCTAGTTGAACCAGTGTCTTTGAAGTTGCACAGTTCTCCGATTAATGCTCCTCATTGAAGGGACAGTGTCGAAAACAAGCTGACACAATTACTTGTTGTGTGATTAGGAAGAGGACTCAGATTCCCCCATGTTGTAGGGTGAACAGGTGGCTGGCAACTTCCAAGCAAGTTGGTGATGGCCCTTTGGTCGCCTTCATTGGCGCAGCCCGAAGTAAAGAAAGGGGGGGACCCTTTTTTTGATTTATGGTACTGTTACTAAGAAGGTTTCATCCAGGCCTATTAGTTTATGTTGAAGAATAAGTGATATGATTCCATTTTTGCGCCACAGTTAGTTGGTGATTCAGAAGTGTTTTTGCTTCTGCAAGACCAGAATTGTTACTGCTAACCACTGCGCACTGATTAATACGGTAACTAAAATCGCCCACTTTTTTTTGTTACTAAGTGTGCAACTGATGACATGTGGAAATGAGCAGTTAACACAGTAGATGGCTTGATGGCACACTTTTCAGGGGCAGGGCGGTAATCGGCTAATGCATTCTTCAAGTAGAAAGAATATAGCGATTGAACATATTTTGTTGTATTTATTATTATTATTATTAGTGGGCGGTGGTGCCAAAGAGGAACAATAACGTTTAAGCCTCTCTGGCACATTGTGTAGGCCATCAATTAGGCCCATTACAATTTTTCACCGCTTTTTTTTTTTTTTTTTTTTTTATTCAGATTAGTCTACTGGCCGTATTCAGCAAGCCTTCCGGCCTGCTGCAAATACTTAGCCAGAAGGTTTATATTTAGCTTTTGTACCACAGATTTTATTGTGGTTTTTTCTTTACCAAACACCTTTCTTCGAAGGGCTAGGTAATAAGTACATGCTCCAATATGGTGATTTGGAGTTTCTTCTTCCAGGTTACATTTTGGACATGTCGGTGACTCGTCACGTCCAGTGGTCTTCCTGTGTTTCTGTAAGTTGCAGTGACCAGTGAGGACTTGAACACTTCATTTAATCTAGATCTGTTGAGACTCAAAAGTCGCCGAGTTAATTGGGGCGAGGCCCACTCCACGTTTTCTTTTGTGCTCAGGCAGTCCTTTCGTTCTATCCAAGATGTTTTCCATCTTTCAACACTCCAATCCTTTATTGCAGCGTGACAGCTCGCATATGGGATTGGAACAAAAGGCTCAGGGCCAAAGCAATTAAATGCTGATCCTGATTTAGCTAGTGTATCCGCCTTCTCATTACCGTGGATGCCGGTGTGGCCCGGCGTACTAGATTTTACGGTATTATTTTGGATTGCCAGTATTGCTGCTTGGCTATCCACTAAAATTATTATTTCTTCATTTAGAGTTTTTTCCATGGTCAGTTTTTTAGCTACTTCAGCTAAATGCGAAGACCTCTGCCTGAAAGACTGTACTATATCTTCCCACATGGAAAAAACTTTGGTCTGTGTGAGATCCTGATGGGTATTCTATATAGAAACTCGCACCAGCTCTTCCATTCAGTTTGGACCCGTCAGTGTAGGATCTGATTATGCTTTGTTCTAAAGCACGTTCAAACTGCACTGCGTCCTTGCATTCTAAAACAAGGCAGTTGTACTGTTTTCCAAATACCTTTGTTTTGTTTATCAAATCTGCGGGCATGCTCAACAAAGACAAGTTTTCCTTTGCTTCATTGCATACGTCAACATGACTTTTAGTTTTCCCTGTTGATCCGATTGTCATGGCTCACCAAAGGCCCACACGGGATAACCTGTATGAACCTTTTAGCGCCTCTGACAATATGAATTCATTAATTGGCATGATATTCAACAGCATTTCCAGAGCACCTGTGGGGGTACTGGGGAATGCTGAAGAAATCATGAGATAAGCTAGTCTTTGTACTCTAGCAAGCTTTTTCACTAGATATTTTTTATTTAGTCCACCAACCCAGGATGTACACGCATATGTGATAACAGGTCGTATCATTGCAGTGTATATCCATCGCATGTTGGTGGAATTTAATCCCCACGCTGTGCCCACTATTTGTCTGCATTGTAATAACGCCGCAGTCGCCTTGCGAGCAATACGTGTTATGTGAGGTTTCCAGGTAAGCTTACTATCAAGGGTTACACCTAGTAGTGTTGCTTCTTTGGAAATTTCTAGCTGGCGTCCGTTTAAACGCAAGGTTCCAAAATCCGGCTTCCTTTTGTTAGTAAACAGAACTATTTCAGTCTTTTTACTGCTGAATTGAAGCTCTTGATTACAAGCCCAATTTCTTGCAATATTTAGCGCTTTTTGAGCCCTACCTTTGATCCACAGCAAGTTGGTGCCAGTGACCAAAATTGCTACATCATCGGCATAGGCTTGTACATGAAAACCCCTGTTGCGTAGGTCTACCAACAAGGAGTTTAATACGCAGTTCCATAGAAAAGGGGACAAAATACCACCTCGGGGATTCCCTTTTACTACTCTTTTAATCTTTTCACCATTTAGCTCTACTTGAACTGTGCGGTGTCTCAGTAAATTCTCAATCCAATGGACGAGAAAAGGCGACACCTTCAATTCTCGCAGAGCATCGGCAATGCCACTATGTGTGATATTATCAAAAGCACCAACAATATCCAGAAATATTCTTAGTGCTGTTCTTTTCTTTGCCAAGCTTAGTTCTATGCATCGTACAAATTCATGCAGTGCAGTTTCAGTTGAAACTCCTGCTTTGAATCCATATTGGAATGCAGAAAACCTTGCTTGCAAATTAGAATCATCATTAGAATGATACAGTACTAACCTTTCCAACCATTTAAGTTGAAAGGAAGTTAAAGTGATCATCCGGAAAGACTTAACTTCATGATAGTTTTCTTTACCGGGTTTAGGGATGAAGATACCAGTCCCTTCCTTCCATACTTTCGGCACATAGCTGTACTTCAAGCACATTTGGAAAATGGTTTGGTATATATTTCTAATACTATTCCAGCCTTTTTGTAGTAGCACCGGGTAAATACCGTCTGGTCCCGGCGCCTTAAATGGCAGAAATTCGTTTATTGCTCTTTCCATCTTTTCAAGTGAACAGATGGAGCTAACAATTTCGTCGTGCGTTGGTAACAGCAGTGTTATCATTTGGTTCTTCTGCTGCTTTACTATAGTTTACCTCCCGACTTCCCGGTGCTAGGGTGTCTAAAAGGCAATTCATAGTCTCAACAGAAGATTCGGTGAATTAATCGTTAGGTCGTAAAACGTTGCTTAGTTGCACCGTTTCGTTTCGACGCATAATTTTAGCCAGCCGAGCGGTTGCACAGTGGCTATTCATCGATTCCGTAAAAAGACGCCAAGAATCTCTCTTGGCTTTTCTTACGGTATTTTTTAAAATCAATTGGGCCTGCTTAAAAGCTTCCCAATCGCTTCGAAGTTTTGATTTGATGGCTTTACGTTGGGCTTTACGAGCCTCTCTGCGGAGACAGGTTAGCTCTGTAGTCCACCAAATATTTTCAGTTTTACGACAGATCTTACGCTGAGGGCAAGATACATTGTAAGATTTTATTATCTGTGATTGAACAGTTGATGCCAGTTTTTCTATATCATCTACTGATGATATGCTAACTGGTGTACTATTCAAATCATGTAACCTGTGATCAAGTTCGTTTGCATACTTATTCCAACAAGTACGTCTAACGTTCCTGATCATTTTTGTTCTTTTGGTGCCACTTTGAACTCTAAACCTAATATACATGTGATCTGAAAAGGATGGTACATCACTGACATGCCAGTCACTTATACAGTTCTCAGCATTTCGGTTTATTAGAGTCAGATCTAGCACTTCTTCTCTTTTTCTCGTTCTGAAGGTGGGTTTACTGCCCACATTACAGATGTGCAAGTTCGCATTAGCACAGAACATAAGCAAATCCATACCTCTTGTATTGACGTTGGAGGAGCCCCATACTGTGTGATGTGCGTTTGCATCAGTTCCTATAACGGTAGGAATTTTATCTCTGTCACTGAATGACAGCAGCTCTTTCAGAATTACTGGTGGAGCTGGTTCTTCCAAAGCCATGTAAGCCGATACAAAGACAAAGCTATCTCTTTCTCGTCTTACATTTTTAACTCTCACTGCTACCACATATTCGCTAGAAAATTGTGGTATGAGAGAGCATGTCATATCAGAAGTGACATAAATACATGCTCGGGGACGTTTATCTTTTTTATTACCTTGAAAAAGTTTCCATCCCCTGAGTTTGCTTCTGATTGCACCTCCATAAGTCCAGGGTTCCTGAATTAGGACTATACCTGAACGAATGTTTTTTGTTACTTCTTATAAGTTATAGCTAGCGGCCTTACTTCTGTGAAGATTAATCTGCCAGCATTCAAATCCATTCGACTTGGTTTTTCGTGCTGGAATTTGTTTTTGAATACTTAAAGTGTTTGTTGCAGATCTATTACTCATACACGGTATGAATTTTGAAAATACAACAATTTTGCTCTAAGGTATTGATTGTCAGTCTACTTTAGCAGGAACTGGTTGCCTTCGAACCCTGATCGAGGTTCTGAGGCTCCTCAGCTCCTTCCGAAGCATCTCTGACGTTCTCGATTGAGTGCTAGAAGACTCCATCGACCTTTTCGTTGATGCAGAGTTACAGGCAGTTTGAAGATTATCTCCAGGGTTAGTGATGTTCAAACCCTCTAACCCCTTCCACAACCATTCTCGGTGCTTCTGCTTCTGATTTCTTTCATTATTTTTTCCTCGACGCCACTCAGACGTGCTACCAACGTCTAGAGACATTGATGGATTCTGAGTGAGCGAACCGGATATTTGAGCGGTATTCGACTTTTCAATCAACAATGCCGCTGAAACTGTTGCCTCTTGATTTGCCAGAGGCTTCTCCTCCAACAGAAGAGAAGTCCTGGCTGAAGGCAATTTTTTCGCACTTGTCTCCACCTCAACCCTTGCAGGAGTAGAGGTTTTGACTAGCTGTGTACTCTCACTGCCACTTAATAGTTCAAGAACTGCTCGCTGCGACAGTGGTTCTTTCCTTGTTAGGGGAACAAACCGTACTGTTTTCTTTTTTCGTTTGTTTTTCATTCATAAAGTTTGGTTTTTCTTTATAACTGGGAAAAACCTAAAAACCAGATTTGAAAAAAAAAATTGTTATTAGGCCACGTCAAGTCTCGCAGCTGGACCCAGGCAACTATGTGCAATGGACTTGTCATTCTGTGCAGTGGCCTCAGGAATGCCCCCCCAATACAACTGCAGGCCCCCTCCCAGTCGCCAACTGGAGCTACAATTGCATGGAGATTTCCACAAGCTGACGGAGGCAGCCCCCCCAATTGGCTAGATCAGGGGCGGGCCTCTGAACTATCTTGCGGCTGCGGTATGGAGCGTGTTTTAGACCGGTACCCTCTACAACTATGAGATTCCATTGCAATCATCTGAGTTCCAGTCACGCAATCCTGACATGTCCCATATAAACAATTTTAGGTGGCTAATGCCAAACCTGATTCATCCACTCCCTCCTTCACAGCTCGACTTCTCATCCACCAGGAAAAGAAGCCGAAATGCTTCAAGGAGCGAATTCAACAAGTAAGGCCGTTGCTAAGACTAAGTTGGCAAACATAAAAAGTAAAAATGCCAGAGCCTCTTTAGCCAACATTACAATGTTGTTTCCACCGGACACCACGTGGAGGCGAGGTTGGTCTTATGTCCAGCTTGTGTTGTATTTAGTTGTCTGAAGTATTGGGTCCTGGCAGTTCAAGGCAGTGGCAATACAATACGGCAAGTTACTGATACAGCGGCATATATAACCTATATTTATGTACGAAAATTATATTTAAAATGATCATTAAACAAGTCATTCACCTCCGTTCGCATTCCTGGCTATTTGATCATGTTTAGGCTAAAAATATTTTAAACGGAGATACCACAGTTTAATCACTTTTTTAAGTCTGTACCTTGAAAAGGGGGGACTGGTCCCCCTAATCCCCTTCCTTGGCTGCACTGGTGGTCGCCTTCTTGGTGATGGAGGATAAATACGAGGTGTGTCATAAAAGTTCTAAGACTGAGCTCCTTGTGTAAGCTATGGTCAAGCTATAAGACTAAGTTAAATGGCGGACGACTTAATAACTTCTTGAGAGTATTTAACCAAAATTTCAGCTCACAGTACGATTTTTTGAGCATTTCAGAAGTAAAAGAAAATAGTTAATATAGTGATTGTCGTTTTGAAAAAAATTTTTTTTTTGCTTGGCGGTTTAGAAATGACAACAAAGCAACGAACCAATCTCAAATTTCTGGTCCGTTTGAAAAAATCTCCTACAGAACCTCTTTCTATGCTTCAACAGGTGAACAAAGAGCACACTTTGTTTCACGCCACTGTTTTTTGTGACATAAAAGATTCAAAGAAGGACGTGAGGATGACCCCAGGTGCAGAGGACCTTCCACCAGTAGAAATGAAGCCAATGTTGAGCTGTTAAAGAAGGTGGTGTGTGGAGATCGTCGGTTAACTGTGCGACTGATCTGAGATGAACTGGGATAAAATTGAAATAGCGTTTACTTTGCTCAGTATGGGAAACAAGGCGAGAATTTAGGGAAAGCAACACATGGTTGCTTCATCACGATAATGCACTCGCGCACACTTCATTATGCATTTGGTAGTTTCTGGTGGATAAAAACGTTACAGTGCTGGAGCAACCCCCCCAATTCACCTGATCTTGCTCCATGTGACTTTTTTTTCCCCAAAGTTAAAAACATCATTAAAGGAACACGGTTTTCAAGCACAAGAGCCATTAAAACTGCTGTAACGAAGAAGCTTTGGGAGAATCCCCCAAGAAGCATTCCAAAAGAGCATTGATGCGTGGAAAAGCAGAATAGAACAGAGTGTTGAACTCAAGAGGGAGTACTTTGAAGGGGACAATGTATGAGCCTTTGATTAAATTTGAGAAAAAAAAATGTGTGATCTCGGTCTTACAACTTTTATGACACACCTCGTAAGTGATTAGGTAAATCATATGAATTCTGTGAGAGTTTGTTTCATTTTCCTCTTTCTTTTGCTATTCGAGTCTGGGTAACCAGAATTTGAACAAAGTTTTGTCTGGTTCTGACGGGACACTAAGAGCGTCATTAGGCTAGTTAACATCTTATCATTAACACAATTTGTGCAAAAGCTGCTCATGCGTAGCTACTTAACAAGTTAGCACTGATAGCTTTGGTTTTATGGTTCACACCACCAGAAGCAGACAAAATAATGAAGCGCAAGGCAACTAGTGCAATCTAACTTTTTAGAGCGTTGAAGCGTCGCTCAACTTTTGCAGTCAATTTTTTTTTGTATAGTGGGGAATGCTTTTACCTGTACGCTGCAAGCGACAATGTGAAACCGATTATATTATTGAGTAAATATTACTGATGTACCGATGCTGATTTTTACCGATTTTGCCGATGCTGATGCATCGACTTTTCTCAACATCGACATCAGCTGGATGTTTCAACTTTACTCTACCTTTTCCGTTTATTAGTTTCTTTTTTCCTTTTCCTTTAGTTTCTTATCAGTTATCAGTTCCTTATGATTTTAGTGATAAGTTCCTTATCCTTTAGTTTCTTTTTTTATTAGTTCCTTATCAGTTCCTTTTCCGTTTATCAGGTGATGTTATGATAATTGCAACTCTACTTTATCGTTTTGGTCGGTGTTAATTGCGCTTGGCTGAAATGAAGATCAATTAAAGCAATGCATGCAAGTTCGAACTTCAAAGCTTGCTTTAATGCTTTGATTAGAGCTGCTTGCAGGTGTTAATAGGAAAAAGATTTTCCTACAAGAAGACGCATAGATGTTACCGATTTTGTCATAAACTTTGAACTTTGATTCCCGCAGACTTTGCTCTTACCATTTATCATTGTAGTGTTAGTTTTACTTCAAAAAAGACAACCGCTCTTCTCGTGTGCAACGCATATAAAGTTATGCTTTCTTCGTTAGTTTCACCATCTTCTACTAGATGCTGGGTGGAATAAGCTCTTTTTAATTTTTTTATGATTGGTGTAACACTTGATTACTTTTCAAATGCAGAAAAAGTATGCAAATCCTTCCGCTTTCAAAGCCAAAAAAGTAATGACTTTCTGACTTTACAGATGATTGTTTCGGCTTTGAAAGTCAAATCAGTGATATGGGTTAGGCTTCGGCAAGTAGTCTAACCTTAGAGTTAGGTTTGTTAGGTTAGGGTTGCCCTAACCTAATGTTTAGGGTAGAGTTTGGGTAATCGCATATTTTGCTGGTGGTTATTATTGCTGTCATTGCTGGGAAGATTTGATTAGCTGCCATATAATCAGCGGACAACGTCTACGCTTTTTGCTTGCAGTTTGGGGTGATCATTTTTAATGCAGTGATCCACAATCATCCGCACAGCATAAACGCCGTTTTCTACAAACAAAGAAAAACAATGAACAACAAAATTAAACATACTGATTTCAAATCTCAAAAGGACAATGCTTACTGACTATTAGTGCAGTAGGCTATAGTGCGTAACAATTAATCAGTGCTATTTGATAATTTTTCCGTTTTACAGTAACTCAATTAATTTAAAATCTTGTTCTTACTTAAATAGATTACACATAAGAAATAAATACCCCAATTAAAAATTTAGAATTAGTCATAAGTTTGCTGCTACAACAATAAGATTTGAATGCAATTGCATCACACTTGACACGTATGTAGATAGAACCAGCGAGCTATAACGTTAGATTTATGTGAAACAATAATTTGGTTTACACTAAAAAAGAAAAACAAGAAATGACAATAAATATAAAAAAAGGCATTGATAAATGTTTTTCTGTTAATTAAATCACTGTTTGAGAATGGGAACTTTGTTTCATTGCAGAGAGAGTTTACTTTTATTAATGGCAGATCGAAGGACAAGTCTGATTTTGTGAAAAACATCTAATGTGTGTGGTCGTGTGCTCGAGATTTTGGGTGCAATATAGTTTTTTGACATCGGCCAATGCATCGGCTTAAAATTACGGATGTCGATACATCTGTGAAACTGATGCTGAACACTGGCATCGGTACATCTCTAGTAAATATGCATAGCATGGTTCGCTTGGTCGATGGACAACAAATGAAAATGGTGCAAAAACATTTTTAAGTGTTAATGTTGCAATGAAAGCACTCCATTGCAGTTAATTGTATGCAAATACGATGCATGTCAGCTCAAACTATTAAAATTTATTTAGCTAATTAGGAGTGATCGTGTTTGTATTTGCAGTACCATTTTCTTCTCAAATACAAATTTTAGAGGGAATAAATAATCTTCCAATAATTTTAGAGGTCAAAAGCTCGGACATTTTGTCCTCGAAATAGCTGTTCCAGTATTATGTGCATTTACACTGCACACGATATGATTTTTTGCACGGGAAGGTAGACTGTGAAACAGTTAAGAGGTTATGACATAATGCTACGTCACTTTGCACAGCATTCCAATAAACCATCAGCTATTAAAAAGTAAAATCGTTTGGATTTGAACTCTGTGAAAATGCTTCCTTCAACTGGTTACGTCAAAAAAACGGATAGAATTTCGTACAACCATAAATTGGATAATATTTGCAATTAGTGTGAACTGATCTTAGTTGCATGAATAAATTTTTACCAAAACAGTCATTCCTTGCTCTAACTGTAGAAACTTGCTCTTACAAAGCACAATCAACTTTTTTACAATTCGCTGCGCAATAAAGCGCAAGCTGTTAGTTGGCACGTAAATTGTTTAGTTTGCAACGCAATGAAGAGCAAGCAGCATTTACTTTGTTTGAAGCGCAGCGCAAGTTGCACTTTACACTTCAAATTGCAGAGTGGCCCTCTCTTGTTCAAACCACGCATTAGCAAAGTTCATGGTGACATCAATGATTTGTTTTGAGAAAGCTGCTTGTATGAAAATGAATTATCAAAACAAGTCAGGTTTGCTTTACTTATGAATGAAGTAAAGTCAAAATAATCCTTTTGTGTAAATTAAATGAACAGCCTGGTTTTGGTACAAGTGCCGTACATACTTTGAATGTCGCTGGTGTAGAGATCATGAAATTTGTCATTGCTCGCCACCTTTTTCAGAGAAAATCAATCATTTAAGGTAAAAGTAGTTTTCATGTGTTTAACCATTTGCAACGTTGTGTTTAGATGGAGTTGTAATCAATTAGCGCAGTTGATGAAGTTACCAACGTTGCAGCTGCAGGAAGACTGGCTTTGTGATATATTAAAGTTTTTGTTTTTTCATTGTTATTTCACAGGTGCGTATTGAATGTTTGTGCCTTGGTAATTGCTTTTTAAGTGTTCTTTTTCATTTTTTTATTTTTGTTGTGCTAAAACTAGCGCAATTATAATCTGTTGTGGGTAAAATCAGTAAATAGCACCTCAAACTGCTGCGTATGTCATTAGCTCTGTTTGATGCAACTATTAAACTATGTAGTAGAAGAAAAAAAAGTGAAAAGTATACTTTGGTGTGGAAATGAACTTAATTGACGACAAGCAACCACTTTTAAAAGATCAGGAACATTACTGCTTTAGTGGGTTATGCCCATGATGCTTTATAATCAGGTTTGGGGCTTGAGTCTATATTTACTTACATATTCAGGAGTAAGTTTCAGTAGTTTATTGCTGCTATTGTTTTTGATGTCAAATTCTGACAAAATTAATTGCTAATTAGCAAAGTTGGGAAAACTTGAGTCCACTTTTTGATGACTCGGACTTGGACTCATGCCTCTGGGACTCGGACTTGTGCCTCTGGGACTCGGACTTGCACTCGGACTCATAAAAACTGTTAGGACTCATTGTTGTGTTTGTTTTAAATTTTCTAAATATTTGAAAACCTACAGAAGCGACACAAATTTTCGCTTTACTCAACATCAATAAAAACCTTTACGAAATTGCCACAGCTAATTGAATTATTACTTAGCTTTTGTGCAAAGTGAATCGGCGAAAATAAGACTGCGGAAAATGTGATATGCCTGCATAAAGGCGCTAGCTCTTCAATTTTGTTCCCAGACAAAAGTTCCCAGAATCCTCTTATCGAACAATAGAAAATAGCATTGCAAATAGCTAGTGTGATCCAGACCAAACTTCATGCAAAATAAATTGTTTGTACTGTACTGGCGATTTGTAAACTCAAACAACTTGAAAGTCTCGCTCCAATGCAATTAAGTTCTAATGAATTTTAGAGTTCCTCTGCAGAACTTCCCAATTATATAAATAATAGGCTTTATAGATCTTGCACAGGGACTAATTTACTTTCTACTTAAACTTTAAAAAAAAGCAATCACAACATTTTAAAAAACTTCAGCTGAAGCGACAAGCATTAAAAACTGAATTTTGCTGAAAATTGATGGTGTTTGCTAATGAATTAAAATATTGTCGACTAATTGTAGATATTTTTGTTAATGTGTTGTAGCCAGTATTCAAGTTGTGGAGGGATGCCATCTCCCTGGAAACCAACATCATCCCGCTATAAAAAATTTTAGCGCAAACCATCCCTCGATAGATAATGACTATCCATCCTTTACATCTGTGTAAACAGCTTTTATTTCCCCGAAAATCGGACAACAGCGGAGTCGATAACTTATTTTTTTTGGTCTTCACTCGAACTTGTGGCCAAAAATTATGGTATTCTTAGCACCATCCCCCCATAAGTGTTGTTACAACTCGAGCACTGGTTGTAGCTGTGGTATCAACGCTTTATTTCTCCAGAGTATATAATCATTTAATTGATTGGTGGTGCAGAATTTATGTTTTCACATTCAGCTTGTGGAAATAGTCTATCATAACTCTTATGGGATAACAGCTTCTTTCAAAGCTACCTATAACTCAAAAGAGTTATAATAGAGTATTTCCTCAAGCCGAATGTGAAAACAGCTTTTTTCAAAGCTATTTAGAGTAATTGTTGTAGCGTGCATGCAAGCCTATAGTTAAATAAGCTTTAATTACGAGTTTTCAAAAATAACATTACGTTATCTATGATAATGTTTAAGACTGCGAACAGGTCGTAATCTCTAAGAAAGACCAACTCTGGTGGAGTGGTAGACAATCTAAATAACGAAAATACTGATAAAAATTGTAGGCATATCAATAAGACTGGTTTATCCTTTTAAAATCTACATTTGCATTGTGCTTCACAGATTTGTAAATGTTGAGTAATCAGCAACCATGTTGATCACGACACAATCTCGAGTAGAAAGCCGGGGACTCGTTACGTGCGGACTCGGACTCGTAACTTTGAAATGTTGTAGACTCGGATTTGTAGCGTGCGGACTCGGACTGGTTACTTTAAAATTTTGTGGACTTGGACTCGTGACCAAGGTACTCGGACTCTTAAAAATGGCAGAGTTCGCTACACTGCTAGTTAGTGAGAGTTTGAATTTGGCATAACACTTGCACTTATGATAATTTTTGACATTCAAAACATTAAACGTTTACAGGGCTGGTATGTGTATAGATGATGAGAGCAGTGCTTTGGTTGTCTGAAAAGGCCTCTGATTTTTGTTTTAGTGATTTTTGTCGCGACAAAGCATCCTATAGGCCTACTCTTATTTTTTTGTACTGATTTTTATTCCGGCAACACAACATGTGTCCAAAAACCTGTTAACACGATAAAGAATACAGTAAGATGAAGGAATTACGGCAGCAGTACAAGAAAAGGGAAGAGGCAATGAAACAATTAATATCATGGCATGAAGTTAGGAGAAGAGGAGTTAGAACTGGAAGCGACATGGTTGCAACACCCAGTTTTAAGTACAGTGCAATCCCTAAATTTTATTCCATTACAAAAGCCACAGTTTTTAAATATCTTATAATACAAAAATCACGTCTTAACTCTTGAATTATAATGATACAAAAAACAGTGGTTGTTGCAAACAACCTGAACGATCTTACTGAAATCATGGTGTCACATTGTAGGATTTAGCTATAGCCATAACAGTATGTCCTCTATGCTTTATTTTAAGTGTGCCCATGTTTGCTGTTTATTTACCCCTATGAATGAGGAACAAGATACTGTAGGTGAAAGCAGTCTTGTCGTCGTCCCACACTTACATTAAAATGTGTCTTCATACGATTTGCTCTGACACAGATCTCAGAATGCATGTGCAGTGACTTATTTCTCCTCCATCAAGCTAACATGGCAATCTATTTTCTGCAAAAGCGATAAAGTGCAATTTTTGTAATAGGCACAATTTCACAGTATACATCCCAATATCAAAATTGCTCAAAACCTGCTGGGTGAGCATTATGATGATTCCATGTCGATCCAGGTCAAACCAAAAATCCATTTTTAATTTGGTGGTGTGTTTCCTATTCATAAAAACTCCCAGTGCATAATTCTAGAAATTGTGTAACAATTATATTTTATGTAGTTGTGTCGCGATCTCAAGATACTCTGTTAGAGGAGGTGTGCGAAGTTGATGTGGATTTTTTGCCTGTTTCTCCTTCAGTTCGAAATTCCATTTATTATTGTTTCGTCTCAGCAATGAAAACTGTTCTTGAGCGAACGCTGTCCAGCCACAAGGTAATTATATAGAATATGAAACATCATAATGATTGTTTCTGTCAGGATGCAGTGGCTGATACTTGTTGTAGAAAGCTGGGTGCTTGTGATGGATACTTACTGTATGATTACAGGCAGCAACAACAGTGCAGTGGGTTAACTCATTCTAGGTCTCAGAAGTAGCTTTTTAATCAGGTTATGCCTGGTGAAGTTTACACAAAGTACTAAGCATCTTTATCAATCAGCACATCAGTGAATTTAAGAATACAATCATGGCCATCTCGTAAATAATGTTTGTATTGCCCTTTTATTCCGTTCAGTAGAGAATTTAAACTATCGTTCTGGAGAACTAATGTAAGTGTTTATCATGCAAGTCAACTAACCATTGATTCATGAGTGGAAACTAGTTTTTTTTGGTCATTGACCTATTCTTTTGGCAAGGACTAATTTTTTTGGGTCAGTCTGGTCATAGTGACCGCAAGAAATTTCTAATATTTTAAACATTTTTTTGTTTTATAGCGTATTTGAGACTTCTTGATAAATATAACGCAAGTTAGGAACCAAAAATTTCTTTAAATTACGACATCGAAAATTTAATTGTAATGCAGAAAGCCTTTGGAGCCACTTAAACTGGGCACGTGAACAGGATGTTTCCTTGCAGTGATTTCAGGTGGCACTGAAGTTGAATAATATTAATTTATTCCTCTGAACTTTAGAAGAAAAATGCCCTATTTTTCAGGAAGTAATAATGGCCACTATCAGGAGTGAATCCAGAGGGGGGATGAACCGCCCTCCCACCAGCCATTTTCAGCGGTGTTTCTAGTGAATACAATTTTTTCATAATTTTGAATCTCTTTGATAACAATTATGTGTTTAAGCAGTCATAAAGCGAAATGTGTGAACGAAATGCATCGTATTCATTGAAGCGCATTAAAATAAAGGGCAAAAGCAGAAACCAAATTTCCCTAGAAATTGTTTGAACACCAAGAAAATGGGCTTTGCATTGTGTAAATTTTCAAAATTTTTCCAGAGGGTGCCGTCAGACTCCCTAGAGCTGCTTTTGTTCCATGATTTGCTTCAAAGTAACTTCGTCAAAAAAGTGCTCTTTAAAAAATGTCAAAATTTAGTGTCCCTCCCCTTAAAAAATTTTGATTACGCCCTTAACCTCAAACATTTTCAAAGTGCTTATTTGTGCCCTTTTCCAAGTCAAAATGTCTAAACTAACGTTTTTGTATTTAGTTAACAAAAAAAATCAGATCGTCATGACACTCACGGTATTATGCAATTGCTGGTAGCGGTTGGACCCATCTCTGCAACATAGTGCATGGTAAACAGAGATGTGGAAGCAGAAGCTGGAAGAGAAAGCGGTGGAAGCAGTCATATTTTAATGGGAGCGGAAACGCAAAAAATATGCCGCTTCCGCTTCCACATCATTCAAAAAACCATACTGTAAATGACTTATTAGATATTATATTTCATTCAATTTGTTAGACATTATTTTACACTGCCAGATTCGCATGTATGCCAAATCCCACCATTGGCCAATACTCTTCGCTTGACTTTCAGATAGTACTGAGGTAGAATTGCTTTTTCTTTCAGCTTTCTCTAAGTTTAAAAATAAAGCAACTAATTTATCAATATTATCAATAAAGCAAAAGCAATAGCTGGTTCTTTTTCAATTATAATTAATCATAACATGAAATAGATGGAGTGCTGTCAGGAGCGTCTTTAGGGAGGGGGGCGTTGTGCCATCCCTCCCGTCTTCTCCCTTTGACTCTGTCTTGTAGTAAAAAATAACAAAATTAATGGTGCCAAGTGACTGAAATGTGCCAGACTCTTTTGATGGTTTTTGTAGCGTATGGCCAGGGGCGTAGCTCCAGGAGGGGGGTAGCATGAGGGGTATGCATATTCTCCCACCAGCCATTTTGGAAAATGTTTTTGATGTATACAATTTTTCCCTAATTTCGAGCCTCTTTGATAGCAATAAGCCTTATGCCATAAGCACGCAAAATCAAAAATGTGCGAGCAAAAGGCATCATCTTTGGCGAAGCATTCAGAATTAGGGTTAAAAACTTTAAACAAAATTTGCCTGAAAATTATTCAAAAAGCACTAAAATAGTCCCTAGAGCATGTAAATTTTCAAAAATTTTTCGGAGGAGCATGCACCTGGACCCCCCTAGAGTCTCTCTTGTTTTTCGATCTGCTTCAAATTAGTTCTGCTAAAAAAATAAACGCTTGAAAACAATGTGGAAATTATGCTCCCCCCCCCCCATCTTTAAAAATTCTTGCCACACCTCTGAGTGCTGTGTAACAGCATTTTCCCAATGAAGGGAGTAGGTTTCATAGCAAAGTTGCAGTAAAAGACTCTCAAGATTGTGACGCATTTTTGTGACTAAATCATTCCTTTACACTTTCGTTTGCTTTTTGCAAATTATTATCTTTAAAAAACGCTTGCTAAAGTTTGACCAAGAGCTTTCAGCGTGTTGGAAAAAAAGCTACGGTTTACGCAATCTGCTACCAGAGCACTGATCAAATTTTATTAGCAAAATTTCAATGAATTTTTTTAAAAGCGCAAGTGCTGGATGCGGAAGCCATAGGTGTGGAAGTGGAAGCTGTGTGCAAATTTACCGCTTCCACATCTCTGGTGGTAACACAAAAACGTTGCAGGGGTGGCGAGCCAACAGTGTTCGATTTGACCAGCCCTGGAATCCAGCCCAAGACCTCCCGTGCCAATAGGGATGTGTTTAACCACTACGCCAACCGACCGCCATTTAGCTAACATCCAGCTTAATTCGAAACTGCATCCCTCCCCCACCAAAATTTTCTGGATCCACTCCTGGCCGTTATTACAGGTAAAGATATAAACTAGTGGTTTTCAAACTTTTTCAAGTCGCGGAGCCCTAGGTCAAGCAATTTGTGGTTGCAGACCACACACAAATCAATGCAAACAAACACGATTCCCATTTTCCACCCAAAATCAACTGAAGAGCAAAAAAAAGTCATCACATCTGCAGATTATTTTTGAAAACACTGACACTGCGGGGACCCCTTACGAACCCCTTTTTAGCTCTTGCAACCCCCTTAAAATCATTTGCAGACCCCAGGTTGAAAACCACTGGCATCAACTGTCTTCACTGCCCAAAATAATTAATTAATTGTTACTACCACAACGGGCTCTCGAAGTTCCCATTTCGGTGATCATGAGTATCTTGGTTTAAAACTTCAATAAATTTTATGGTTTAAGGAGGTGTTAAAAAGTATGGTTTTAAAATTATTTAGAATATGACCAAAAACAGAAAATCAAATTGATCGAAAAAATTTGTGCAAAATTTGCTAAGATTGGTCAAATGATCGAAATAAAATTTTGAAAGCAAAAAAAATTATAGTGGCACCACCGCAGCAGGGGGGGGGGATTAGGGGGACCAGTTCCTCCCCCTTTTCAAAGTACAGACTTAAAAAAATTAATAAACAATGGAATCTCCGTTTAAAATACTATTTAACTTGAGCATGACCATTAGGGTGGGTCAAAAACATTGTTTGTTGAATTTTGAAATACAGTAGTTCTACAAACTTGCATGGGCATGAAACAACACCTTTGAGCTTGTTTTTGATTAGCTGCACCCAACACTGTCCGTGCTATCGGGTCGAATGACGTCATGAGAGGTCAAATTTGTGAAAAACTTTCTAACTTTGGAACCCAATGACCTAGGAACATAATTTTGGTGTCAAAAGTTGCAGAATGGCCAAGTTTATATGTGTCTTAAGAGCAGTTTTTGTCATAAAATGTATAGTTTTGAAGTTGTTTTAAAAAAACCAACATTTGCCGAATTTGCAGTGTTGTTTTGTGAGCAATTCAGTATCAGCAATGCAACCTAAGTTATTTCAACTACTTTTTACTTTCAATGTTTCATTGAGAATTATCTCACAAATGTGTATTATGCTTAATAATCAGCTTCATGAACAACAGCTAAGCAATTTTTGTAAACATCAAAATATGATGTGGCAGTGGGAGTAGATAATATGAATCAGGGATGACTAACCATTGCATTGACTCACTTGTAATTTCAAAACTTTTAGAAAAATGTAAACAAACATTTGAGTAGTGACAAAAGGTGTAACTTTCTTTTCTCTGGTATTCACGACCTTTTGTTTTGCCCATACTCCCACCATTTGCGGGAACTTCTGTATTGTAAAGACCAATTTTTGCTCATTCCCGACAAGTCTCTCATTAATATCATTAAATCCGTGACCCCTTTTTTCATTTTTCGAATTAAGGTTTCGTATATGACCCAACAACTAGAAAAGGTTCGCCATCTATGATATAAATGATCACCACCATTACTTGAAATGCATTATAGGCAATTAAGAGTGTTCATTATCCATGTACAAAGTTTGCAAATGGAGTTCATACTTCAGGTGTTATTAGCATCAGGCTATGTACATCTAATATCTTTTTAGATTGAAATTTGATAGTTTGGTCTGTATCATTGAATGATTGATGACTATCTAAGGCTAAGAATGCAAAGACAAAGTCAAGCAGTAAAACGGAGACAAAATACTACACAGCGGAGAAATGTTGAGCAATATGAAGGAATTTCCATCTGGACAGTTACCCACAAAAAGACAAGTAATTGAAAGAACAACGTGTGAAGATAGTTATCTGTTAAGAAGTGACTCTGCGATAGTAGCAAAAGAGTTGGTGGATTTGTGGAGTCTATATCCTGTTCATGAAGTAACTGTAACAAACAGAATTTTTGAAATGATATCGCAGTTCAGTGAATTAGATCGTTGGCCGAAAAAGAAACGAAATGATAATTGTAAAACCGAGAAACATAGCTTCACCTGCAATTTAGACGAACTTTTTGATATTTACTGTCATGATGGCGCTCAACAACATGCCTTGGAAAGACAGGATGGCTTAAGGATGAATAAAAAAGATCCAACTAGACAATGGTGATGATGCTAGTAGCGCATCAGTGCCACTGTCTACCTGACCAGAGTAGCTGCTGACATTTGCTCCATCACGACTACAAGATTGAACGCTTTGAGAAAACAATAGATCTTGCTTGTTAGTGTGTTTTCTTGAAATGAAATGTTGGAAAATGGTAATGCTTCAACGACAGCCAGACACCTTTGCTTGCGTTCATTTTGATCATCGTAATAATCATAATCTTTTTTTAGTCATCTTTAAGTCATGTTGTCCTTCCAAGGCATGTTGTTGAGTGCCATCACAACAGTAAATATCACAAAGTTCGTCTAAATTGCAGGTGAAGCTATGTTCCTCGGTTTTTAAATTATCATTTCATTTCTTTTTCGGCCAACGATCTAATTCACTGAACTGCGATATCATTTCAAAAATTCTGTTTGTTACAGTTACTTCATGAACAGGATAGACATTGCTCCATATCCACAAATCCACCAACTCTTTTGCTACTATCGCAGAGTTACTTCTTTGCAGATAATTATCTTCATACATTGTTCTTTCAATCACTTGTCTTTTCATGGGTAGCTGTCCAGATGGAAATTCCTTCATATTGCTAAAGATTTTTCCACTGTGGAGTACTCTACTCCTTTTTACTGCTTGACTTTGTCTTTGCATTCTTAGACTAAGGTAGTTATCAATCATTCAATGATTGACTTTGTTTTTGCATTCTTAGTCTTAGGTAGTTATCAATCATTCAGTGATACAGACTAAGCTATCAAACATCAATCTAAAAAGAGATTAGATGTACAGAATGCAAAGATTTCACTTTCAATGAATCGAAGTATAGCTGGATAACCAGCCAATTACTGTGATTTGTTAGCTCACCACTAGGGCTTATTGTTTGATCTTCATGGCTTTATAGTCTGATGCTAATAAAACCTGAAGTATGAACTCCATTTGCAAACTTAGTACATGAACAATGAACACTCTTAATTGCCTATAGTGCATTTCATGTTATGATGTTGATCATTTATATTAGGCCTATCTACTCTTATCATATTTTGATGTTTACAAAAATTGCTTAGCTGTTGTTCATGAAGCTGATTATTAAGCATAACACACATTTGTGAGATAATTCTCAATGAAACATTGAAAGTAAAAAGTAGTTGAAATAACTTAGGTTGCATTGCTGATACTGAATTGCTCACAAAACAACACTGCAAATTCGGCAAATGTTGGTTTTTTTAAAACAACTTCAAAACTATACATTTTATGACAAAAACTGCTCTTAAGACACATATAAACTTGGCCATTCTGCAACTTTTGACACCAAAATTATGTTCCTAGGTCATTGGGTTCCAAAGTTAGAAAGTTTTTCACAAATTTGACCTCTCATGACGTCATTCGACCCGATAGCACGGACAGTGTTGGGTGCAGCTAATCAAAAACAAGCTTAAAGGTGTTGTTTCATGCCCATGCAAGTTTGTAGAACTACTGTATTTCAAAATTCAACAAACAATGTTTTTGACCCACCCTAATGGCCATTGATTAAATCGCCAGAAAAGCGGGGGAGAGGGAATAATTTTTTGAATGATCAATTGAATCAAATTTTTGTAAAAAACATGGGTTGTAATTAGAACAATGCCGCTGTGTTGACAACCTGCCATATTGTATTGCCATGGCATTGAACCAACTGCCCTCTACACTTAACACAAACAAACGCAACAAATGATCAATTGCTGTTGCATTCTTTTTGCTTAAAATGCGGATTAGAGCAGTAATAAACAGCCAGCATTTAACAACAACTTTCATTCAGCGAAAAGAAAAGGATGCGAATCATTTGTTTTTCTATTCCAAAATAGAAAGCGACTTTTTCTCATAACAATTATTTTTTGTAAGTTGAGAAAACAAAGCTCCATTATGTCTACTCCTCGTTCTCCTGATTCAAAACTTCTCTCTGAATAAGGAACTGCTCATGATCATGTATTTCCGCATAGGGGAAGGTGGCCTTATTTCAGACAAAAGTTATTTTTGTGACTCTAGAGCAAGATTGAGAATGTGAAATTACCAACCCTTGGTACAAAATTCTAGATAGCTTTTTGACTTTAACATGAGATTGTTTGTGATTGTAATA
The DNA here is from genome assembly GCA_964006365.1 of Trididemnum miniatum. Taxonomy (NCBI): domain Eukaryota; kingdom Metazoa; phylum Chordata; class Ascidiacea; order Aplousobranchia; family Didemnidae; genus Trididemnum; species Trididemnum miniatum. The sequence continues at coordinate 158,076 of OZ023236.1, forward strand.
GCTTCGTGCATAGGTCACTGCTTACAAGAATGCAAGGTGGTCTAGTACAAGGCTGGGCAAAGTGGCCTGCAAGACTAATTTATACGGCTCAGCCTTGCAGGCACTTGCAGAATGTGTGGATTGCGTTGCGCTTTATCACCAAGTTTTAAACAATTTTTTTACTATTGCAATAAGCATGACAAATGCATTAGCTCCCACTTCTACTCATTCTTGAGGTCATCATATCAGTCGCAAAAAGAGAAAGTGTGCCGCATGTTTTCAACTGCCTATCTACTCTTGTTTGTTGCTCTTTACGAGTATGTTTGTCTCTTCATGTTCAATGCATCGCACATAAATTGCACGGTACGCTTCTCGTGCACTTTTTGATCCATTGTTTGATCATACACAAAACGAGGAAAATGCGTTGAGTTTTTACACCTTGTAGTTCGGTGAGCCTTATTTATGAAAATAATCGCGTGAGAACACGGTTATTGATACTGCATCTTATAGTCAGGTACACCCCATGGTCCAAAAAATACGGCAATTGGAAACAGCTAGAAATCAAAATAGCATTAAATGTACCTGCTGAGTGTGAGATACGAAATTGTGTTTAATATGAATATGTGTTTATTCCACACCAAGTAAGATTCCTTTTTTGTAATGAGAGTGTGCAACTCGTTGCAACTTTTTTTTCAAATGCAGCCCTTCGCACGAAAAGTTTGCCCACCCTTGGTCTAGTACGTCTGAACTTGCCCCAGTAGTGGGATAGGTCTGGACAAGGAGTGAGGTGGTCTCGAATATTAAAAAGAAAGCGAATTTATTGCAATGAAAAAGCGCTCTGCATCAATTTTCACTGACAAAAAAAAAGCTCGTTTCAGTTAAATTCACGTACACGATTTCAAAAGTTTACAACAAAGAATTCAAATAAAATCAACCAAATGAAAGAAAGAGACTGTGCATGACCCAGTCGTTTGGTGAAATTTAATGTTCGGTTGGTTAAATTTGAAGTTGAAGCGTAAAAATGGACGTCGAGAAGACCCAGTAATTTGTGGCACTGGCAATTTGAAAACAACATTTTCTCGCGCTAAAATTGTTTTTATATTTGATTTAAAATTATTTTCAAATTTGAAAGCAATATCTTCATGCGCTATTTCGAATATTTTGTTATAATATGTCCAAATTAACCCCAAGTGGCTAATTCTTCGTTCACAACTTGATTTTTTCAAAAGTTCATCTTGTCTGCCTGCTTTTTATATATGCCTGACTGGTATCAATGCTTGACTTCAGCTTAAGCTGCTACCATGCTAGCACAAAATCTTACGATTTCATCTCAGCTTATTTTACTTTTTTGTTAAAAATCGTGAATATGAAGTTCAACAAAATAACTACTTGATTTTGCTACCTAACCAATACAGCAATGGAAAGGAAGAGTGCGATGACTGTGACAGGTCACATGATGCTGCTAAAATAAAACTGGAAGTGGTTGGTCCAAATTAGCCCCATGTCCGAAATAACCCGACCTTCCCCTAAAGCTAGGACATTGCTTGGCTCTTAAAAAAAAAGTTTAATGTGGCTATGCCAACTGCTTCAGTCTGGATCTTTACTCAAAACTAAGCGAGAATCCGTTTCATGGGTTGCGATTCGTAGGTGCAGTATGAGAGCAGAGCACCGCTCGAGTATGTTGACGTCAGCAGTGAAAGCCATGTCTACATTACACCTGCCACTGTGATAAACTCAGCATGGGGCAGTTGCACATGTGCAGAAAAGCGACGAGAAAAAAAGCGGGCAATTTTTGGCTACTTCCCAGAGAAATCAGAGCACAGTTATGACAAAAAGTATACTGTAATGAACACTGTAACACTTGAGCATTAACAGTTCTATTTTTGCAAAGGCATAGAAAACTTTTGAGTTACTTATGTATAGCGCAACAATGGAATCAAATCGCTTACTCTTCAGCAAGGGTGGAAACTCAAACCTAAACCAAAACCTCAAAACCCGGTTTTAAAGGAAATTTTGGAAACCGAACTGAAACTGACTCCTACTTAGCCAAAATTTTGAAAACCTAAACTCGAGCCAAAGCCGTTTTTTCTTGAAACGTGAAAACCGAAACTGAAACTAAAACCTGTTCAAAATTTTCTAAGGTTTTGGGTTTTAAAAATTGTCGTCACCATCCTTACCAACGCGGTTCCTTTAACGCTGAGCATCGAATAGAGAAGCTGTGAATACCAATTTTTGAGTCTTTGGTTTCATCAGACTTGGAATCATACCCAAGTCGACAACTTCTGAAGCAATTGCTCTTAGTGATTCAATAGAAAAAATTGCCCCCCCCTTTTTTTCTGTCTGGCTGCGCCAGTGAGTAGTGGAAATACTCTAAATTTTCCTCTTTGTTACACTATTTTAAGTACTAAGTGCAGTGGTATGTTTAAGGTCGTCAACAAGCATGCTTCCAGTCATTAACAATATGCTTTAAATTCACCTAGCGATTTTAGCATATGTATATTCCTACCAGAGTTGCATCATGTACCAATCCACCTTAAAAATTTTGCTACCGCATTCTATTTCCAATTATTTTTGGCTAAATTATGATTGCAGTCATAAAAAGCTTGTGTAGAACTGCAAATTATACATCGTAGTCGTGAAACTATTGATGGAATAATAGCAGAAAGAAGCTATTAACAACTTGCTTTTCAAGAAAAAAAAATATGTACAGTAGCCTTTCATGTTAATGTCAAAAATAAATACTGCTTTGGATTGAGTTTTACAATTCAGAGGAGTAAACTGTGAAAGTAAAAAAAAATTGTATTTTTGACATAAATTTTTTCAGATATATTACAATAAAAAACCAAAAAAAAAAACTAAATTGCATTTTGATCAAGAGAAAGCTTCTATGCCATGTAGAGACTTCATTTTCACCAGCCGTATGATTGCTACCGTGAAGACGTTAAAAATTGAAAACTTGTTTTTGAACTCATTTTTAAGGGGAACTGAAGAGCAAAACTGTTTTTTCAGAAATGGCTTTAAAAATCACACTGAGTTCTGTACTGACTGCAGAAATTTTCAATCATTTTTAATTAACCAGAAATTAAACGTTAAACTTGTGATCATGACGTCATGGAGGTCTGTATGTTCCGCACAACTGCACGCACGCAACTACGCAAACCTTACCACTGTTTGTAATCCACGCGTTTTTCAATGACGTCACAGACCTCCATGACGTCATGACCACAAGTTTAACGTTTAATTTCTGGTTAATTAAAAATGATTGAAAATTTCTGCACTCAGTATAGAACTCAGTGTAATTTTTAACGCCATTTCTGAAAAAACAGTTTTGCTCTTCAGTTCCCCTTTAATGGAGCAGCGCGTCTTGCCATGAAGAAATGTCATCAAAGCCTTTGAAGAAGAATTGCAATATTAAGCAAGCAAGAGTGCTTAACATAATTCTTTTGTTGATTATTATGTGGTTTGTTGATGCAAATTGGAGAGTGCGTGTTTTGCATCACATCATGCTTATTTGCTGTGTCAACTGCTTTACTCAAAAAATGCAGCTAAAAGTAAGAAATTCTCCTTTGACAAGAATTTCATTTTCGATGAAGATTTTTTTTTTATACAAAGTCATTCTATTAAAATGTTTGATTGTATATCGATAAAACTGTGGCTTTGAAGTTACAAGTCATTCTATTAAAATGTTCATTGTTATCGATAATGCTTTGGCTTTCAAGTTTGCTTCCATTGAGCAGATTTTTAGAAGTTTCTTTTGCCAACTAACCTTAATAGTGATGAAGCTCTTTTGTCCCCCTCATACTGAATTGCAACCCACAGTTAAAATAGAAACTTACGGAACACGCATACCCTTTGCATTCTGTTTGATTTACACATGTATCTCATTAAGTGGTTGAATGTTTTTTTTGTTTTCAGTTTTGTTCATATGTGTTTTGGGAACTGATTTAGTACCTGACACATACAACCTTAATTGATGAATAAATGTTTTTCTTTGATGTTTACTGATTTTTGTGTTGACAGAGAGAAAATTCAGTTCCTGGTATGATGCTGTCGGGCAAATTGTGGATATCTCATTTTCTAAATTATGTTGATTCACTCTTATCGTTAAATGATGTTATATTCAATCTGGAATGGGACAAACGAACTCAACAATATTGGCGGTCTGCTATGAAAAATCTAAACCATTTGTCTAAATCAAGAAGTGAGTTTTTAACAAAAAAACTAATTTTTTGTTGCGATATGACTAAAAAGCAATTGTTTGTTGTCTGGCATACTAATTATCAATACCATGTTTATTCACGTGTTATGTCATCTTCCAAATTAATGCTCAAAAAAATATGGGGCAAATTTTATAGGTCAGAAAACTGAACCAAAGCAACGACACAGTGACGACAACTTCACTTTCGATCGTGCTTATTGTTTTGCCGAAATTTGCTGCTGACAACTTTTGCTTAATCCCGAACAAAGTGAACTTGTCTTAGAATTGGCGCTCAAGATCTGCTTGCAATTAAATTGTTACATTGCAACAAAATTTAATTTAGCATTGCACAATTGCATCGCAAAATAAGCAAAATAATCGCAAAAATGAGAATTCGCAAAAGGTTTCTTTCGAAAGCAAATCAATCTACTAGCTGACAGGGAAATATATTTTGAGGCGCTTTAATTTGCATTTTGTTATTAAAAAGAAGAAGAGGTAGCAATACTATTTTATTTTTACCTGATCCTAAAGTAGTGTATGTTGGAATTCGGTGATGTATAGCATCACTTCATGATTTACTTGATGTAGTGCTGTTACGATGTTTAGGTTGGTAAGATTTGGGTCAGCTTCCTATGTTTTTGTAGGTGTTGAGTGCACTTAAATGTGAAGGCATGCGCAATTGCGCATGTCTACAGTCAGTGCCCTTGGCAGTGACAAAGATTGGGCAGTTGAATACTTTTTATTTTATTTATTAGATTCGCAAGCTGGCCACGATCGAGCTTTGGAATTGTTGTTTGCCTGCGTTACTTTTCAACTGCTTGATTCTCAGTCCCGTGTGAGAAAACAATCAATGGAAGTTTTTGATGATCTTGATGTGATAATTAATGAAAGAAGTTTACCGAATCTTGCGACATCCGCCACAAATTTAAACTCGAATCATTGGATTGAAGTAAGAAGGTTTATCTTTCACAAAATTTTGTTGATAAATTGTTATATTTAGTTCTTTGTTCGTTTATTCGAGGACGATTATTTTTGCAGAGTGTAGTGTATAAGCATAGCCTTTCTTGACATAAATTTATCAGCATCGAGAATAATGCAGTTTCACATTTCAACAGAGTGTAGCATAACATTATGAACTGAACGTCTTCAGCAAAGTTTGTTTTGAAGATAAATTCCTGTGTGTTACACACTAAAAATTTAAGAAGCATTTGTGTCAAAGGTGGGTAAGTTGAGCTAGGTTTACCGTGATCATTGCGATAGTTGATTGCAATTTTTGTACTCATTCAAGGTTTTAAAATATTCTATAGTTAACTATGAAGTAGTGTTTTTGCAAACATCCAAAGAGTTTTCAATACCTTATCAAACATGATTGATATGAGCACTTGGTTGTCAAATCACCACTGTGATATAAGTTCATCACCAAAAGTTGCTTTGCTTGCATTAGACTTGCGTGATATGCTGAGGTGTGTCCAGTTGAGGTGCTCATCTTTGCAAATTTGCAATTAGGCAACATCTACTCATCTCAGAACTCAACCTGAATTTGCCGCTCCAGAAGCAGACATTTTTTTATGTTGTGTGGAAGCAAAGTTGGCTGTTAGCGTATTCAGAGGCTCATAGATTGTTATGGTAACAGAGCAGTCCATGCAAGCGAAATATCTTCATGGTAGTCTAGTGTGAAAAAAGTCAACCCCAAACTGTTCAAAATAAAGATATAATTCATCACCATTTTTTTCTGGACCCGCTTATCCTTGGGGGGTCACAGAGGCAGCAGCTTGAGTTGGATCCTCCAAGCATCTTGATCCTCTGCAACAAAGGATAGATGCTCTGCTGGGATGCCAAGGCGAGACCAACTAAGATCTTCTACATGATCTCGCCATCAAGTTCTGGGACGGCTACTAGGCCTTTGACCAATCGGTGTTGAACAGAGCAGTTTTTTGGCTGTTCTTTCCTGGGACATTTGTGTCACATGTCCATACCAATGCAGTTGGGATCTTTCTAGTCGGAGAAGCAGTGATTCGATGTTTAGAGATTCATGAATACCAAATCTGTGGACTACTTTGCAGTAATTTGTAAGCTTCACATATCTTTTCAAACTCAAAAATTTTGCAGTGTTACATGCAGAAGTATTAGAAGCATTGACCTGGATGAACTAAACCAGCGTTTTTCAACCTTTTTATGTTGCAGATCGCTAAAACTTTGAAACAAACTTTGTAAACCGGTTGACCTTAAAAACCAACCAAAAACGTCATGCTAAAACCAAGTGCCAAAACCACCAACTTGATTTTCGTTAATGGGATGTTTAAAAGAAAAGGAAAACACTTGGCTGTTTGTTTGTTTCCATTATATCATCAAATTCCTATAGTGATACTTTTGAATTTCACTTAAACATGCTCTTAGATTTTATATGTACTGCTACAATAATTTGTCGTAAATGAGCTGTTGTGCGCAAGCTTCGTGTCACCTCCAACGTTTTTTTAGAAGAAAAGTAAAACTCAATGAATCGGCGGGGCATACTGCATGAAGTTGTGTGCAGGCTGACGGAAAGAGTATTGAGCTTGTGTAGCCAAGTGGCTTGTAATAAAAAACGCAGTTTTGAATTGAAAGATAATATTAGATCATAAGTAGACGTGGACTGCTGCCAATCCACAGACCAGTGGTTGAGAAACACTGAGCTGAACCATCTTTTATCTAAAAAACTACAAGCAGCTCTACTTTTTCTTGATATTAATTCGCAAGTTTCTTTGGATATTTTCGACATTGTTGCTCCTCTGATTGAAAGGCAAATTCAATTTCGCCCATCTTTTACCTGGTACAGCATTGACTTAAAGAACTTGAAGACTGTGTCGAAAGCGTGAAAGAAAATGGCAGAAATCAAAATTATTAGTCAATAAATTAGCTTGTATGTAAAAGACAGTGTTCAAATTGTTGTGAGTTCTTCATTTGTTGTCGTTAAGCCCTGGGGATTGCGAGTCTTAATCTCAAGGTGAGGACATTTCAAAACCAGAAGCAGAACTTTATTTCAGCGAGTGCATGCATATTTAAACAATCACACAAAAAAGGCGCAGATTAGGTTTTGGTGACACCAATTCATGGAACCTAAGCAGAATTTAGCTCAATTTGGTTCTCATGTGAAACATAACAAATAATTCAATAACTGTGAGCTTTCTAGCTACCAAAAGAAGATAGCATTTCCAATAAGCACTAGTGGGTAAAATAAGTAAACACAGAATTGCAATGTTGGGATCAGGAAGATATTGTGGGAACACAGAATTTAAGATTGTTTGCAATAATTTGGCTAGACACAATTGAAAGCTGCGAGGCGTTCTGCAATATTGCTCGACTTGGAAATTTAGCAGCAAAGTAAACAGAAAAGAACAGAAAGTTATCACGTAATCGCCACAAAATTTTAACAATTTACTGCTTAAATCAAAAAGAAATTTTGTTCATTCCAGTTTAGACTAGTGCAAAGATGTTAAAATTTTAAAGCCAAATTCGACGCCACTGGTTTTCTTTTTTCTGTGATTTTTGGAATTATTATTGCCATGTTTCTAACAGTATTATGCTCTACGAAACCACTATTTGCTCTCACGGTAAACTGATCGTTGGTATTTTTTATAAAGTGTGGAATTTTATACTGTTAATTGTTTGATGCAAAGCTTACCGAAGCTTGAACTGATACTGTACAAAATTTTTCTTTTCGCTGTGATCTGGGGTAGTATTATATTTATCAATCTGCATTTAGTGTAGGCCAAACTGGAAACGTTTCTTGCCAATTCAAATACTTTAAGTTAATAATCAAATGCTCAGATCAACTTTTTATTTACAAATTTTAAAACCTCAACAGCCAGTTTCTCACTAAGATCTTCAGGGGATGTCTAAAACAAAATGCAGTCCTTAAAAAGCCTTAAAAAAGTATTAAAATTAAAAACTATAAAAGGTAAACACTAAAGCAGTGCTCTTCAGCCTTTTTAGCGCATGAATAAATTAGTCGTGTCATAAAAAATATACAGATGAAACAACAATAAAATTATCCTCTTTCCTAAACTTTCATCGTCGTTTTAGAGGAAGTATGTGCGAAGTTATTTGTGTTCAAAACAAGCGGACACGACAAGTCCCCCCTGGTCTTTTGAAAAAGCTCAGGCGGAATAGAGTTTAAGACGATTTTTCAAGGTACCAGTAGCATCGCTGCTGAACACACGCTAATAGTTTTCTTTTTGTGTTTTATATAGCCTGAGCGTAACATTGCGACAAAACATTAGGCCTACTATGATTTTGCGTTGTAGATTGGAACTGTCTCAGCTGCTGTGCATGCATTTAACTTTAACATAAGTATCAAAACACCCCTGGGGCCAGAAATATGTTGCCTCCTTTGGTGTTAGACCCTAGGGGACGCCGCCCCCCTGTCTCTGCCAGATCGACGCCTATGCTTGTAGGCCTAAGATCATATACTTCGTTGTTTCAAAAAATAATTAGACACTTAATCCGTTTTGGGGGAGGTACCTCTTTTTCGATTAAAGTGCATCTGCATGGCTCATTATTGTCCACACCTTCGCTATTCTTTCGCTTCATATACGAAAATATGCTGTTTTGCTTCATTTGACTTGACTAAACAATAATAATTAGGTTAGACATTGTTTTTACGAGTGCACTCTTCTCATAAACTCTCAACAGAAGCTCTAGTCTGTAATTTACTGTACTCTTACTTCAACTTTGATCAGCTACATCGTGTAACTGTGATGCAACAACAACGTTCTAGTTAATAGCTTGACATTGAACTGAAAGGCTAGGCTAACTATTTCAGAAACTTTGTTCTTCTGGTAATAGTCAAAGACGGAGGCTAACGCAAAAACTCCAACTTTTTTATTGACGTTTCGCTCAGCAATTCACGCGGAGCTTCTTCAGAATAACAGGTGCCAGGGTGGAAAATCCAGCCCTTGCAGAGAACAGCAAATAGTAGCACTTCTTAAACTGAACTGATTATGGTAAAGCAAAAAGTATGATAGAAATATTGTGAACTGTTGCGTCATAAGGACAATAACTATTAAATGGAATGAATTAGCAAGCGTAGAGGTACAAAAACGGTAAAAAACAATTTGGCATGAGAATTACTAAAACAATATGTGATAAACTTGTGGAAGCTTATCACCATCAGACCTGTTCATAACATTGGGTCGGGAGTTAATGAACCAAGCTTCAGAAACAAGACGTTTGGAGTAATTGTTTTCCACCTTCAAAATCTTTGCATTTATCCAATTAATATTGTGTTCAAATTCCATTGCGTGAACGCAGAGGGCACGGGCCACCCTCAACCAAAAGCCAGAACAATCTGCCCTCTGCGTTCCAAGAGCTTAGGCCACCCTCAAACACTACAAACGTCAAACACTACTTCAGGCCACCCTCAAACACCCTCATGCCACCCTCAAACACTACAAACGGGCCACCCTCAACCAAAAGCCAGAACAATCTGCCCTTTGCGTTCACGCAATGGAATTTGAACACAATATTGATTGGATAAATGCAAAGATTTTGAAGGTGGAAAACAATTACTCCAAACGTCTTGTTTCTGAAGCTTGGTTCATTAACTCCCGACCCAATGTTATGAACAGGTCTGATGGTGATAAGCTTCCACAAGTTTATCACATATTGTTTTAGTAATTCTCATGCCAAATTGTTTTTTACCGTTTTTGTACCTCTACGCTTGTTAATTCATTCCATTTAATAGTTATTGTCCTTATGACGCAACAGTTCACAATATTTCTATCATACTTTTTGCTTTACCATAATCAGTTCAGTTTAAGAAGTGCTACTATTTGCTGTTCTCTGCAAGGGCTGGATTTTCCACCCTGGCACCTGTTATTCTGAAGAAGCTCCGCGTGAATTGCTGAGCGAAACGTCAATAAAAAAGTTGGAGTTTTTGCATTAGCCTCCGTCTTTGACTATTACCGAAAGAACAAAGTTTCTGAAATAGTTAGCCTAGCCTGCTATGCCCGGTAAACAAAATCCCCTAAAAAACGTTTCCTACTATGCAGTGTTTAATTGAACTGAAAGTCACGCAACAAACATCACAACCTCTATTTATGTACTGCATGAATGCGGCACGGTGATGCAAAAAATTTAGAATTATGCATTAGTATGCTGAAGCACAAAATCTATTCTTCTAAGAATGATGGACCATTGTGGAGCCCCTACGAAACTGTTAAAACTCATAGAACCTCACTGCTTGTTGTGCGGAAACCTCTTTGAAGAGCGCTGCACTAGAGTACACCAGCGCCTGTAGCACTCAACTACTCATTAGGCTGTAGCACTCACTGCAGTGCAGTGTGAGAAGCGCAAGGCAGTGCCAACAACTGCGCCAAAAAAATTATCAAACTATTCCGAAGCATCGAACTGCAAATCACAATAGATGCAAACGTACTTGCGGAAGGAAAAGCAATAATTAATTATCTATCAGTCTTGGAAGTGGTAATCCAGTAGTTTTTTTCTTTTTCGATTTGAACAGAGATGGTGAGGTCCCAATGTCATTGACCTCAAAATTTTTTGTTTCTTATTGTGAAAATTGTGATACCACTCGGTGCTAAAAAATTATGGTCTGCAGGATACTCTATGATAATCAATCATCTTGGAGTTTTAGGTATTGAAATATATATTTTTAAAGTTTTGTGAGTTCTGGTTGTAGGAAGACATGGTAGTGAGTGAGTTGTATTTGTTTGCAGGTAGTGGTTGAAATTATCATCAGTCTGCTGCTATCTGAATCTTCTATTGTTCGATCTTGTGCGGAACAGGCATTTCGCATTCTTTCTCCTCACATCACCAAGAAAGGATTGCAATTGATATTTGATGTGAGTGCATAAGACTTTGTAAAAGGTGTAAAGTACATAAACTGAAAGCAGCATTTGTTGAGGATGACTGAACGAAAAATGTAATTTCTATTGCATTAAAGTTGATCTAGAATTAATATTCGTGTCTGATGAAGTATGAGCAACTGCATCAAAACCATTGAGGAGCATTGCTTCGTAAGCAGCTTACAACTAAATCAAATCGTCATTATGCTTGTGGTCTTACATCAAAAAATGTAGTAAGTGGAGGGATCCATCTCTGTGGTTTAGCGCCTGGGCAACATAGCTTCAAAGAAACATTGCAGTGATGACGAGCTCTTGGCGACACTATGTCCAATTTGACCAGCCTGGGATTCGAACCCCAGTTCTCGTGCACCAATATGTTTAGCAACTAAGCTAACCAACTTACAACTAAGATAGCAATTATTAATGAGAGTAAAAGTTCTAACTTTCAATTTTTGTTAACATTGTGAGTGTTATTGTAGATAGAATTGCCGTTAGATGTAATCAAAAATGTTACGTACAAAAATGAAATTAACCATGTTATCGATGAGTTAGTGAGTACGGTATGACAAGTAAGACTTGGTTGCTTGCTTTCTTTTTGCTTGTGTTGAGTGAACGAATGCACAGGAAGGTACTGTGTTCTCATAGTCAGCATCCCTGTTTTTAGGCGATTTTTTGGGGGGTTATCTAGTCTGGATTGAATGTAGTTGAGTGTGGAAGATAAGCCCTTGTCAAGAGTTCGTTGCACAGCTGAAGAGACTGTTTTCTGCAAATATAAACGTTCAAAGAGATTTTCTTTATCTGCCAAAACTGCTTGCAATCATGACGTTATAAATAATGTAAATGTTAATTTCATGCCTAGTGTGTTATTTCAAACTGTGATTTCTCATTGCTCGTTGAGTTTTGTGACGTAAATCATGTTCGATCACATATATGAGTATAGTTGACTCAACTATCAATGTTTTTTTGAAATATGCTTTTTTTATATAAAATTTGAGATCATTTTAGAATCGCTTAAGTTTGCGAAATCTGAAATTTTAAAAGTCCGTTTAAGTCTTAAAAAATCGTGTAGTTGCAACTCACTTTCCAAAATATCTTACCTAATGTATCAGTCTACTCTATGGCAAATGACTGAATTTAATTTGACAGAATTTTTGGGAAGTTTTTGAAATATTGTAGTCCTATGTTTTATGGTCCAAGAGTTAAAATTGCAATGTATATAGTTGAAGTGCGTGCTGTTATTGTGTTTTAACAATAATGTTTTGTCCCTTTTTATTTAGTATTTTCTTATTTTTTTTGGAAGTATCATTTGTCTAACAAGTTGTTCCACTGAATGAACTGTGATGAATTTAGTTATTTACAACCATTTGTAAATGCATATCCCATCAATAACAAACTGTCTTCCAACTTCTAGCATCTGCCATCACTCTATGCTTGATGACGTCATCGTCTCTAATAAAATCGAACCAACGGTTTCTGGTAGATTTTTTTTGTCGGGAAATGAATTAATTGAAGGGTTGATAAAGTTAACTTGAGCATTAGTATTTGCTGCAGGTTTTGGGGGCGAAAGATGAACTGGAGCTGATGGAAGCTGACATGAATGGCGACTCTGCTGATGTCGATGAAGATACACACGTAGAAGAAGGTGCGATGTTTCGATTTAATTTTCACTTGCTTCTTTCTGATTTACAGTATATATAAGAATGTTTTAGATGTTGTTTTGCATAGTAGGAGTTTGTGATTATAGCAACAGAAAATGATTTTTGTGCAAATGTTGGAAAAATTGCCTGATGACTGAGAAGCACTTGCAAAGCTCATTGTTACACGTAGTGTAAAGTGCTCTATGACGATGTCAGAAAAAAGTGAAGCATATTTATTAGCATAATCTGCTATGGCATGCTGTTGCTTATATGCACTCGTATACTTCCATTAACCTTCTGTTGAGAGGCAGCGCAAGGTAATTAGTCGAGTAGAACTGGTAGTTATTACAGGATGCTTGTCAGCTGGTTTATAAGTGCTCTTATGATTTTTTTTATTTTTTTAATTGCTGTGTGTGTTGCTATTGCATGACTTTTTGAGCTGGTAAACTAGCAGCTTAACTGGCCAGAAAGAAGTTTGAGCGCTAACGAGCGACAGCTTCGTGCACAAATAGTCCGGATTCCATTTGCAAATTTATATTATCCTAGTGAGGTTTTTACATCATAGTCTATGGAATATTTTATAAACCATAAGACACACTTAAAATCTTTTTTTTTTTTTTCAAAAATCAATTGTGCGCCTTATAAGCCTAATGTATGGGTCAGGTAGTGCTTTCTGCTTTATTAACATTGTTTTTTTTTTTGTTTTATGAGTTTTACACAATAACCTGATACTTCTCAAAAACCAGTTGCATCTATAGTTTGCTGCACCTTATGTATGAAAACAAAACGAAGCAATTTATTGTGCGTCTCATGGTCGGTAAGATACGGTAGTAACTTAAAACAGCTCGGATTTGGTCATGTTGCAACAGTTGCCTATATTCCATAAGACTGGGTTAGCATCAGATTTTAACAATGTTTCAGGTTTAAATTTAAACATTAAGCTTAGTCAAGGTTGCCACATCCTGGAAAGTCCTTAAAAGTACCCGGAAGTTTTGCTCGTGCTTCGCTGGGACAGAATACCTAAGCCACAGTGACTTACCCAGTCACAGAAGTGGGCAGTGACTAGTTACTTTTTCAGTAACTGTAACGAAATCGGTAGTTAGTTACAAAATTAGACCTGTAAAAGTTACTAGTTGCAATTACTTTTTTTAGTGACGGCACATGCATGCTGGACTACGTTTCGGCTCACGCATTAAGTTCAACACTTCTCTGCCCTCAAGCACAGCTGTGGAAAGACTGTTCAGCTTAGCAAAAGACATTTTAAAACCAAAAGGAGCTGGTTTGACCGACGAGCATTTCGAGATGCTTGCCTGTTTGAAAAGTTATTTTTTGATAAATGAATAAGTTGAAGAAATGTTGTTTTAAGTTATATGAAAAGATTAGCATAGATGATGGATGTAATCACAAAGATAGAAAACTTAATTTATTAGGGTCAAATTTTTGGTAATCGAAATTAACTGCAATGGTTACTAGTTACTTTTTCAAAACAGTAATTGTGACTTAGTTACTTTTTTTCCCAAGTAACTGTAACTAAGTTACTTTTAGAAAGTAACATGCCCACCACTGCCCAGTCAGGTGTAAGATCAGATAATCTAGTAGACAGAGCGTCTGCTTCTGTAACTGTAGACTCAGGTTTGATTCCAAGTCAGGTTAAGTCAATGATTTAAAAATTGGTACTGGTATTCACAGCTTCCCTGCTTGACGTTAAGTAATAAAGGGGCAGTGTGGAGCAAACTGGCAAGTGGGCTGGTTGTGTTGTTGGGAAAGGCACTTATTGGAATTCCCCTATCTTTCTCAGTAGACAGATAGCTGGCAACGTTTAAGCAAGCTCGTAAAGCGCTTAGTCGATTTCTCATGATAAGAGGATAAATATGCAAATAAATAAAATTGGAGGCTAAAGAAGGGACTTTTGTTTAGTTTTGAAAGATCTTACAATAGGCATTATCTAACCATTACCTGCCACTGTGCTGAATGGCTTCTTAGGTTTGCAGCTGTTTTCATTTTTCTAATTTCATAATTACTGCAGGTAATGAGCGAACAAACTGAGGGATGTATATTTAGAGAAACGTTGAAAGAAAAATGGTATGTAATCAAAAAATAATCAAACTTTAAGGATATTTAAAAAATTAGTCGAGCTGGTGCAAGCCTGAGTAAGAACATATAAAGAGGTATAAACCTTAGTATCTTTTGATATAATCTGAAGGACATTGCGGTGTAATATAACAAAAGAACTAACGGGAGTTTGGATTGACGACGGTGTTTTTACGTGACTTCAGTTGTGCTAATACTTAAATGCTGTCGGTAGCAAGCACACAAAATGAAAGATGTTTATTTACGAAAACGTTATGAAAAAAAGGACAGCGAAGTCCATAGGTCAAGTTAGAAATGGATAAAGACTTATTTCGAAAAGAGATGGTTATAAAAAATGCGAAAGAACGTATTTCGAGCCCAAATGTCTCTGCTCCCAAATGTTTGCGCCCTAATATTGCAGACTGTGTTTGAAAGTAGATCATAAATAGGGCAATTTTTTGTCCTTGTGAAGTTGTTTTTGTGAAAGGTATGTTTTTTATGAAAAGCCAGAAATTTAATCAGAACGTTTGATGTTTGATAGTGGAGTTAAAAAGTCATATAAAATTCGTATTTTATGCCATAAGTCATGAAGTATGTTTTCGGTCACTAAAGTCATTAATTTAAACATTGCTCACAAATTCAGTAGGATAGTGATGGTACGAAGACGGAAAGCTAGATTAGCAAGTATTGGAGAGTCTGGCTATCTCCATTATTGTCATAAATATGTGACGCCATAAATATCTTGCTCAAAAATATCGAATTCATTCATTATTTTCAAAGTTCAAACAAATCATCTTGATTGACTGATTTGCAAGTTAAAATTTTTAGTCTCAGCACATTGCTCTTTTCTATATTGAAGGAACTGCTATGTCCTGAACTCAATTTTGACAACAACATTATCCATTCTTTTTTGATCATGTACGAGATGTGTTCGAAAAGTAATGAGACTGCAACAGCTGCTCACTTGCTTCAATGAATTTGGACAGATTTATTGCGTCGGACGTCAGCACTGTCAAGGCACTGTCACAGGGTGAAAACAAGTTCATTTTCCGCGCTTTCTGATTGAAGTGTCTCGTTTCGTTTGTCTTGTGTTTCTTACGTTTTGTTGTACTACTTAAAAAGCCGCATTTTTTACGTTTTTTTCGGTGAGATTACCACCCTCCAAACATAAGTACTGTGGAGCAAAGAATTAATTTGAAAGTTTTAGCCAAGCTTGGTAAGACACCTTTGGAATGTTTTGCGCTGCTACAGCAAGTTTACAAAAAAGAAACAATGTCGAGAGCTCGTGCTTTTAAATGGCACAAACGATTCTGAGAGGGTCGAGAAGAATGTGAGGACGAGCAAAGATCTGGCAGGTTGGTGACAAATAGGACTGATAGCAACATCGATCGTGTGAAACAACTGGTGTGTGCAGATTGTCGACTGACTGTAAGAATGATTTGTGTGGAGCTTTGCATTGGCAGAGACGCAGTGTGGAAAATTCTTACTGAAAACTTCATGAAACTTGCTGAAAACCTGCTCACACAGCCCTGAGTATTTTTCAGTTTCTTGCAGAAAGGAACATTGCAACTTTGAAACACCCCCCATATTCCTGCGATCTGGCCCCATGTGACTTTTTCTTTTTACCCAAGATGAAATCTGTTCTGAAGGGAACCCATTTTTTTGACATCGGTTCCATGAAAAAGGCCGTGTCGACGGAACTCAAAAATATCCCAGAAAATGCCTTCCAAGAATGTATTAAATCATGGAAAAAGTGAATGCACAAGTGTTTACGAGTGGATGGGGATTACTTTAAAGGACTTCGGCTTTGGTATATTTCAATATTTTTCAATAAACTTTTTATAACAACAGTCTCATTACTTTTCGAAATAAAAGATGATTAGTTTGATAGTCAGACTCATTTAAGAACCACACAAAAAAATTTACGTCATATTTCAAAGTCATATTTTCGAAATAATTAGGTCATAAAAAATTACCCTAATTACAAATAACTTCTACGGTGTCTGCTAACAGAGTAAGCAGAATACTTTTGCTGTGAGTAGTTTCAATTTGTTATTGATTGGCAGTTGTTGCAATATTTTGCTGCATTGTGCTCAAGCACGGTTAAGATGTAGTTGGCACAACTACAAAACAGTACTGTGAATAAACGGTGAAGAGTGAAAACAATTGCAAGGTGTTATTTCTTGACATTTGCATCACGTTGTGCAGCTATGTTGCTTGTGTTTGTGTCGGCCTTTCGGCTCTCATTAAAAAAAAGATGTCAAATGTCTATTTCTACCAGTTAGTTTTAGCAGTTTATATGACCTATACCAGTAGGCAATCGACATGCTTATAATGAGAGCTAAGTAAAAGAAGATTGTTATTGCTTGGAAACTGATTCAATGTCTTATTGTTTACCAATAGCAAATGTGACATTGTGTCACATTTGTTTGTTCACATTTGAACATCGTTGAAGATTTGCTCCTTTGTAAGTCCATTTTAATAAATTGTAGAGCATATAAATTGCTTACAATGCTGAACAATTTTATTCAGAAAAATAACCTCAAGTGGAAATGCTGCGTTGGTTTATGCACCGATGGTATGAGCTACGTCTGGTCATTTGGGCGGGCTGCAAACTTTAGTGCAGGACGTTGTCGTCAATGCGAAATAGACCCACTGCATAATACATCATGAGGTGCCGGCTTCGCAACAGCTCAGTGGTGATTTTAATGGAGTGCTTGAAGTTGTTGTCAAAACTGTGAACTTCATTAAATCAAGACCGCTTAAAGCTAGGCTTTTCCCACATCTTTGCGATGAATTAGGAGCAGAACACAACAATGTATTGTTTTGTTGTAATGCAAGGTGGCTTTCCAAAAGCAAAGTTCTTTTACGTGTGTATGAATTGAAAAACGAAATCTCCATTTTTTAGGAGAAAACCATGCACTTGCTACTGCTTTTGAGGGCAAAGTTTTTCTAACGCAGTTGGCGTATCTTTGTGATATTTTTGCAAAATTAAATCGATTAAACCTCTCACTCCAAGAAAAAGATACTTACCTTCTGAAACTCCATGACAAAATTACAACCCTCAAAAGAAAACTACAGTTGTGGAAAAGTGATTTGTTGATAAATAACGAGCAGTGTGATAGTTTTTCCCTTTTAAAATCCCATTTAAACTCACAATCTGGCAATATCTCCCTGCAGAATGCCGATGAGTGTGATTTGAAGACTGTGATGTGTTCGCATTTGGATGCTCTAATCTCGCATTTTGAAAAAATTTTCCTGAAGACATGGAGAAGCACAATTGGATAAGAAATCCTTTTGTTGATAATGCAAATACCCCTCAAGGGTTTACATCACTGGAAGCTGAACAATTTATCGATCTCTCTTCTGACCTCACTTTGAAAAGCATATTCAACCCTAATTCTCTCATTTCATTCTGGGTTAAGGATCGATCTGAATTTCCTCTTGTAGGCTGCAAAGCTCTCCATGTTCTTGTGTCGTTTACAACGTCATATCTATGCGAAGTGAGTTTTTCTGCGATAGCAGCAATCAAGTCGAAGTATCGCAGTAAGGTCGACATTGAGCGTGACATGCAGGTTGCGATATCAAGCATTGCACCGTCGTTTAATAAAATGTGCGTAGAGCAGCAAGTGCACTGCTCACATTGATTAAACGTTTTTCATTGTGAATAAACGCTGACATTATTGTGCATTTTAATGACAGTTCTGTGCATTTCAATGATTTCAACATGCTGTAAATAAATTCATTGGTGTATACTTGCAGTTTGGAAATTTTGGCTTCATAAGGGAGCCGCGAGGATTAATAAGTTTTCAAAGGGCGCTGCCAACAAAAAAAGTTTGGGAACCACTGATTTAGCACATATTTTAAGCTCGAAAAGACGCTCTCGACAGAAACTTGTGCCACTGGCAACTGCAGCACTATTCGAGCATTCTTTGCGAGGTCCTCGTCCGTGCCTGCTAGCACTAGCCTATTTTATAGAAGTCACCAGACCTACCTACTTAAAATAAGATTGCAGTATTCGTGATGCATGGCAAACCTTCCAAGCTGTGTGCAAATTGTGCATCTTAAGTTTAATAAAATGCAAAACCACGACTTAAGTACTGTCGATTGCCTACCGAATTGATGCTAACCTCGTCATTTTATTTTTTTACGTTTTGAAAATCATTTTTTCAAATTTTATCCAAGTCTAAAACCCAATTGTGGTGGAGAAAATTCTTAGTTCAGCTGACACATTTCTGTAAATGTGCAGACTGCAGATTGCAAAACCTCAAAAAATTTGAAATAAGTCACTTGCTCATGTCTATAGTGAATAGCTATCAACTATGCCAGGGGTGGGTAAACTACGGCCCGCAGGTCGCATGCAGCCTGCAAGATCATTTTATGCGGCCCGCAGGCACTTACAGAAATATAAACCTTGCTCCTTAGACTTTACTGAAGAGATGCATGGGCCGCTAAAAGACCCGCTAACAAGCCGCTACCAATTTTTGAAATCCCTTTCAACTTTCATTTTTCTGTTAATTGTGGTTGAATGTTCATAGAAGAATGGGCCTTGGGCAGGCTGGGCTTTGTTTTTGGAATAAGTTTTCGGGTCAGTTACCGCTATTGGGCAGGAGGTTCCGAGTCATGGGCAGTCTAAGTTGCAAAAAAAGTCAGCCCGTGCCATCTCTGCGACTCTACGTTGCTGATATTGAGTGGAATATTAGGACATTTGAGGGAAAATTAGGACAACGTGAAAAATTAGTGAGCTCAGTTTGTTGTGACAATTTTGTGAGCTCGTTTATCTTGGAAATTGCTGAGAAGTTTGAAAATTTTTCCAAGGAAAATTGTTGAGAAAAAAAACTTTCATCGGCACATGAAACTGTTAAGTGAACTGTTATGATCTTCGAATCTAGCAACATACATAGCAGGAGCTGTGTAAAGTGCTAATATGGCAACCTCTTGTGGTGGTGTAAATGTTGATCAAGAATTAGTAGAATCGGAGAGATAAATCGTTTATATTTTATCAATGTTTTTAGTCTTTCTATCATGTCTGTTGTGATTATTTTCTGTGGTTTGTGAGGGTTCAGTAAGCTTACTGCAATTTGTTTTTTGTTTTTTAGGTGATATTGAAAGTAGCAATGACGAGGGAGATCAAGCTGATGATGAAGATGTTACTACTGATGATGAGGATGATGATCTACAAGATAATGAAATTGATGAACAGTTTCGCTCTGACATAAGGAAAGCTTTGGGAAGTGCTGTTGATCCTCTTGAAGAGGTACCACTATATAATTTTTGCATTTGAATGGGAATATTTTTGGAGTTTTGATGAAACATTTTTTGCTGTTGTCTACCAATGCCTCGTGATCATGATTGCTGTTACCTAAAATGTGTATAATCTGCTTCAGAAGCAATATGCCTAACATGTTAGTGTGTCTGTTCTACATCTGGGTCAGGACTATTTGGTGCAACTGGCTTGGCATTGATACAGCTCGGTGGAATGTGATCTGGTAGCTAACCTAAGCATTCTAACGGTGGCAAAAAAGTTTTAGATTTTGTGTTTTGTTGATCGAAATTTTTTAGCTCCAAGTTCAAAACAGTAAAATCACTCTGAATTTGACGTGAAATTGTCTCAGCGTTTAATCGATCGTGGCAAGTTATTCGTGCATTTGGTGGACATGTTATAAATGATCGGAATTGAATTGATAATTTGATGCCCAAAACATGTACAGTAATTTAATGATGACAGTCAAAAATTTGTGAACTTTTTGCTTCATGTTGGCTTTATTTCTTTGATTATTTGTGTTATTTAATTTATTATACAAGACATTGATACAGCCCTGAATAGAAGGACTAGCGGCTAGCAAACTCGGGTTTTTAACTTGGGTCCCAAAAAGTTATTTAGGTGTTTCTCCAAGGTTTTTAAGCTTTTGCTTTTATACTTTCTGACGACGTCTGTAATGTATTCTCACAAATTTCCGAAAATTCGAGGTTGATTGGACTGGGGTAAGTGATCCGAATCCCCAATTATTTACAAACACCCCCAAAATTTGTCATTATTAGGTACCACGAATAAAAATATATTTTGAATTATATTTCTACCATTTTAATAACGCCATAATAACTTGATTTACCTAATACCAATGCAAATTTCATTACATTGTAGAAAAGCTGCTATTCGCCTTTGTGCAGATACATCTTTCATTGTATTGCGAAATTCAAAGAATTTTTAGTGACCTAACTTTCGCTGGTAATAATGCAGAAAACCTAGCCTAGCAACGTATTGCATGTAGCGTCAATACCATAAATACAAACGGTATTATTAATTGCTTGGTTTGTCGCAAATTGTGAGAAACTTAATGAATATTAGGAACACTTCTACTTACATCATGTTGCGGAGACCCACTCAGTAAACACCACTTGGCACTAGTTTAGTATGTGATATACCGAAATTTGGGTTTGAAAAAAGTGAGAGAAAAACAGCTTGGGTGTTTGAGAAGAAGAGAGAAACTTGGCAATTAAATTTGCGCTAGGTTAGATCATTTTAAATGAATATTTTACTTCACTCAGCATGTGATTTTGTGGCACATGTTTGACGCTCTTTGTTCAGAATTTATTTATGTGTCACGCATAGGCCCACATAATGAGCAGGGGCAGTTGATTGACTTTAATTTTGCCAAGCCTCCTTCTACACAGTAATCAGTACTTTTTCGTGTTTTTAAAGTTCCCGCATTTAAAACGTGAAAAGTTTGAGTTAAATCTGAAAACTTAATGGAGAATAGAAAAAAATGTAGTAAAATTATGACAATGTTCGTTTTTAAGTGATGCCATCGACCTTTGATTTTCTGGGAAAGGTAAGGCAAGATTAAAGATAGTTTAAAAATGAAGTTTTAATTTTACATTAGTTGCAAACGAATGAGTTATAGGCTATACTATTATCCAAATTCTGGGGGTAGCAGATGTTACCCCTCAATTTTTATGCTTTCTACGAGTCTGTTAGCTAAAGGATTTTTTACAGCAAAAGAACTAGCTACTGACAAAGTTTTGAACTCCCAAAGCACATTAAAAAATAAACAAGAGACTCACTGATAGCTTGAGAAAACTACACTAAAATTGCAATTAAAGTAACGTCATCGCCGCTATTGTGACGTCATCACCCCTTCGATTCCTATTTTGGAACATTCATGTTCTGCTTAAGGTAAGTGCCAAGTTTGACGCCTCTATCTGCTCTTAAACTTACTTTTCTACAAAACTGTGCTAAAAATTTGTGACCCAAGTTAAAAAGCCGAGTTTGAAAGGCCGCCGGTCCTTCTGTTCAAGGCGTCTATGATACATGGTAATAAATATCTGCTCTTTTCATCCTAATTATGAAATGCTAATTTCTGCTTGTTACTTGTGTGATGTTTCTGTCAAGCAAAGGTTGATAACACGGATTTGACTTTGCTATCAGATCAGTGATAATTCGGTGGAAAGTGATGAGAAAGAGTTAGATGATGAGGAGATGATGAAACTGGATCCGATTCTCAGTGAAGTCTTCAAACAGCGTAAGGTAATAACAAATTTAGTATTAAGCAGGAAAAAAAATACTGTAGATCTCAAAACTGGACGTATTGACAACATAGACTCAGCTGTCATTATCAGCAGTGTATGCAAGGCAGTACAAAACTTACAATGTTTTGTGTATAATCTGCTTCAGAAGATTCCATTGCAGTATATCTAACATGTACTAATATGCTGCTGATGATAAATGCTAACACACTGCTGATGATGACAGCTGAATCTATGTTGTTGAAATGTCCAGTTTTGAGATTTACAGTGGCTTTATTTTTCCTCCCCAAGCTATTTTCGTCCCATATTGTATTCCGAAATTTAGTATTTTTGTACATCTGCAATGAATTCATTTGCGTAAGGCAGTAACATCGCGCCAACAAGAGTTTATGTTTTAACTTGCAACTCAGCAACTAGCGAAATTTGCTACACGTCTGTTGATAGTGTTAGATCGCCGTTACACTGTACAACATGCTGCATGTCATACAGTAAAGAATGAAAAATCGTTTTCAATTTTTTGCGTTTTTGTCACTTTCAAATAATTTTGAGATTAGTGTTTTTTGTAGTTTATGCTTTAATGGTTTGATTTTATTATTGGTTTTCATTATGCTTGTGAGATAAGCTGAATTCTGTCATGAGTTGGCGGTAACTATCTCTGCAACTAATAAGTGCCTGGACAACTTAGCTACAAAATCTAGATGCAGTGGTGAGTCACTTACAGCACTGTGCTAACATCCTAACCTTTGTGAGTTGCCTGCCATCTGCTTACCACTCAAACATGAGGATTAGAGAATCTCGTTAAGCGTCTTTTTCTACAGACTACCAGCAAGCTTTTCGATTTGTTGTCCACAATTGTACTTGAATGTTGGACGTCAAGCAGGAAAGCCGTGAATGTCAATTTTTTTGTCGTTGGTTTCACCAACTCCAATCAAACTTGAGTTTACTGCTTCTGGTCACTGGATTATTTGATTCCCATTTTAATATTGTTCAGATCAACTTTTAATAACAAAACCTCGTCAGCCTGTTTCTCGCTAAACGCTTTCTCACCTTTTGAAGAGCATGTTTAGCGAGAAACAGGCTGATGAGGTTTTGTTATTAAAAGTTGATCTGAACAATATTGATTGCTGGCTCTGGCTTAGTCATCGAGGGGTTCTCTGCTGTTCGTGCTACAAATCGCAGATCCAGTATGATTCGTTCCACATTGGCCATATTGTTCTTGTCATCACATTAATGTATACATTTTTGCAATTTATGGCAGCAACATATTTGCAAATAACTGTTGCAGTATGTCAAATTAATTTTGTTGCATATTTAAAGTTACTGTGTGTCACGTGCTATCTGTTGACTTGCGCAATTAACGTTTTCGTGTTGTCATGTGATCAGCACTTTTTTGTATGTGCCTTGGGGCCAGCTGAATTGTGAAATGCTATCGGAAGCCTCCGTCGTGTTTTTGGTCATTCTTAAGTTGCACTCAGGCTTGTATGGACGTTTACGTTATTTCTGTTCTTTTTAATTTACAAATAAAGAAACTTAACAGTGGTGACGAGGATGGCAGCTCTGGGCACAGTCAAAGAATTCCACCCAGATTTAAAAGAGTGCAGTTCTTATATTGATCATCTAGAACAGTTGTTCATAGTACATGAAATTGCTGGAGAAAAACAAAGAGCAATTTTTTTGAGTTCAGTTGGTCCTAAAACATACAGCGTGTTAAAAGATTTGCTCGCCCCTGAAAAAACGAGTACAAAGTCGTTGAAGAAACTGGCTAAATGCCTGCAAAAGCATTTTAAGCCTTCGATTTTAAAGATTGCAGAAAGATTCAAGTTGTTATAAGCGGGTGCAAGCAAATAATGAAGAAATTAAGATACATGCAGTAGTGTTACGTAAATTAGCAACGAAATGTCAATATGGATATTTTTTGGATGATCTGCTTTAACACAGTGTTTCGTGTGTGGACTGCATAATTCTTTGATTCAATGCAGGTTGCTTTCAGAAGCAGATTTAACATTTAAGAAGGCTGTGGAATTGGTGTAAGCAATAGAAAAAGCAGTGTAAGCAATAGAGCTATGGGACGTGCAAGTGAAGTTAATAAACTGTATGAGGCCAAGTCATCTAAAACGTTGAAAAGGAAGCAGTGCTGTTTTTGCTGCTGCAAGCAAGGTCATTGGGCAGCAAATTGTAATTTCACGAACGTAGAATGTTTTTGATGTCAGATGGTTGGTCATATTGCTAGTTTGTACGAAGAAAGTTAATTAAGCACGTTCCTACCGAGTGGAAATCGCATTTTTCCGCATATACCATGGATGAAGGTAATGAAGACACTGTTGTCACTGTGATGGTTTCGGAAACGGGAGTTATTTGGGTCAAACCGGTGATTAACGGGGAAAAAGTTGCGATGCAATTGGACACTGGATTAGCCTAAACAATAATGTCAAAAGAGGACTTTCAGAGACTTTTTGTGGGTGAAAAATAAAGTAGAAGTAGTACTGTGAGGAAAACGTTTTCCAGGGAAAAACTGAAATCATTGGACCAGACGGGATACGTTTCGACTATTAAATAAAGTCTCTTCAGTGGTGCTTAAAACTTCAAATCCATGAAGTAAATCCATCAACATACAATGCATTCTACCTAGCACCTTTAAAGGTTGCTTCTATATCAAACTCAAGTTTTTGGCCCCAAACAACGATACCCAATGAAAGAAAATATAACCACTAATCCACAACTAAGTTCCCGGTAGCCTAACTAGCCCACATCACTATAAGCCCCTATGGCAACCCACTAATTTGCAGCTGCAGACGCGTTTCTTGAGTTTGATATAGGGCCAAAAACTTGAGTTTGATATAGAAGCAACCTTTAAAGGTGCTAGGTAGAATGCATTGTATGTTGATGGATTTACTTCATGGATTTGAAGTTTTAAGCACCACTGAAGAGACTTTATTTAATAGTTGAAATCATTGGGTAATGCTATTGTTAAAGTGTGTTTAAATAACCAAACTCTAAAACTTAAGTTACATGTGGTTGACGTAAAAGTACCTACTTTGTTGGATCGGGATTGGCTTTTTCCTTGTATAATCAGGATGACGTACTTACTGTTTTTAATTTGAATTCCGAGATTCATGATAATGCTTTAAACGAGTTGCTAAAATTATTATGAGGCTGTTTTCGAAAATATGCTGGGAAAATTAAACAATATCATGGAGAAATTGTATTTCAAAAATGATACGAAGCTGCTTTTTTGTGAAGTGCGATCTCTTCCTTAGGCTTGAAGGCAAAAGTGGAAGCGGCGCTTGAGCGTTTGCAAGAGATGGGTATCATGGAGCCGGTTTCGTGGTCAGATTAGGTCACACCAGTAGTACCTGTAAGTAAGAAAGAATGGTTTGGTTTGGTTTTGTGGAGATTTTAAAGTAACGTTAAATCTCTAGTTGAAGATGTTTTTGCATCACTTGCTTGGGGTAAGCGTCTTTCTAAGCTGGGTTTGAAGGACGCTTATTTACAAATGGTCATATCTGATGAATCGAAATGGTTGTTAACAATCAATACCCGTAAAGGGTTATTCCGTTGTGACCATTTTGTTTTTGGGGTGGCACTAGCACCGGCATTGTGGCAGCGCGCAATGAATCAAGTGTTGCAGGGTTTAAAGGGTTGCCATTGTATGTCGGACGATATGATAGTTAAGAGTGCTACTAGGGGCGAACATTTGGGCAATTTACGAGCTGTGTTGAATTGTTTAAAACAGTGAGGTTTGCGGTTAAATCGACAGAAGTGTGAATTTTGTAAAGATGAAATTGAATTTGGGGGCATATTATTGACGAGCATGGATTACATAAGTGGCCAGACAAAATTGAAGCAGTTTGGAAATGCGCAATACCTGAAAATGTGTCTCAGCTTCGATCATTTCTTGATCATTGTGTAATAAGCCCATTGAGATGTCTTCTGGAGAAAGATGCTCCATGGGAATGGTCGAGTGATTGTAAAAGAGCGTTTGATGGTGTCCGTTCTTATATCGCTTTAGAACAAGTATTGACCCTATATGACCCTGATATGCCAGTAAAATTTGCTTGTGATGCATGTTCCTACGTTCTTGGTGTGGTTTTGTCACACGTTTTTCCTTAGGGAATAGAAAAACCTGTTGCTTTTGCATCAAGGACATTGTCAAATGCGGACAAAAATTACGCTTAAATTAACAAGGAAGCACTCTCTGTTGTGTGGGCAGTTCGGAAATTACATTTTTGTTCGACTTTTTACAATTGTGACTGATCATGTACTGCTTACATTAATTTTACACCCTCAAAAAGGCATGCCGGTCATGACCACTGCGCGTTTGCAAAGATACGCTTTGCTTTTGTCAATTCATAATTACACCATTGAGTATTGTAATACCAGAAAGCATGCTAATGCGAATAGTTTGTTGCTACTTCCTCTAACTGTCGAAGCAGAAACTGATAATGATTATGCAGATTGTTTTTATTGTGAACCATTTGAAAAACTTTCTATAACAGCGAGTACAATAAGCAATGAATCTCAAAAAGACAAAATTCTGTCTCGGGTGTACACTTCGGTCTTGGTGGTAATTGGATAATAGATACCGAGTTGAAACATTATTATCAAAAACGCAATGAGTTATCAGTTTGTCAAGGGTGTTTGGTCTGGGGGCCAAGGGTGATTATCCCTGAAACATTAAGGTTAGTTTTGCTTGATGAGTTGCATCAAGGACATGTTGGTATCGTGAAAATGAAAAATGTTGCTCGTAGTTACGTATGGTGGCCTTGTATTGATCGGGATATCGAAAACCTTGCTAGAAACTGTGATGGATGTTTACAAATGCGCAGCAGGCCTTCCGCAGTTGTGTTGCATCCGTGGCAATTGGCCGAACAACCTTGGCTGCGCATACATGTTGATTTTGCAGAACCTTTTATGCAATCCATGTTTTTGATTGTGATGGATACGTTTTCGAAATGGCCTGAAGTGGTGGTAATGAATTCCACAACAACTGTTAGAACGATAGATGAGCTGCGGGTACTTTTTTCTTGTTGGGGACTTCCTGAACAAATAGTATCAGACAATGGGCCACAATTTAAATCAGAAGAATTAGAAATTTTTTTGAGAAGTTATGCTATTGCTCATTTAACCACTCCGCCTTATTTTCCTGCTAGCAATGGACAAGCTGAACGGTTTGTGCAAACCATGAAAAATGTGCTGACTGCTGCAAAGAGTGAAGCTGGGTCATTGGAAGTAAAATTGTTGAGATTTCTTTTGGCTTATCGTAATGCACCACATGCATTGCTTAATGAATCACCCGTGATGTTGTTTTCAAAGCGATCTTCGCAATCATTTCGATTTGATTCATCCCAAAGTCGAGGAGAGGGTGAAAAGAAAAATTTTAAAACAAATTGAGAAGGGCAAAGGTCGAGTACCACCAACACTAATAATTTGGTAGAAAGAATATAAACCAAATCGACTTAATGGAAATAAGTCGGTGGTTGGCACTATTGAATCTGTTTTGGGTGCTTTGATGTATAATGTACGAATTCATCCCAATGTAGTGTGGAAGCGGCTTATAAATCAAATTATTCCAGTGCCGCCGGGTGGTGAGTGGATTGACACGTATAGACCGTGGGATTTTACTCAATTATCTCCGGAGAAACAAAACACCGACGAGCAAAGCAAAGACGCTGATGCTGAATTAATTCCAGTTGAGCAAACTCATCGATATCCTTTGCAAGAAAGGCAGCCACCTGTGCGTTATAACCCATCAACGTACTTATGAATTGTGATTAAACGTTTATGGTCATTACTAGGGAGAAATGTTAGAAGTTACTGTGTGCCACGTGCTATCTGTTGACTTGCCATTTTCGTGTTGCCATTACCATTTTCGTGTTGTCATGTGATTAGTGCTTTTGTATCTGTGCCTTGGGGCCAGCTGAATTGTAAAATGTTATCAGAAGCCGCCCTCGTGTTTCTGGTCATTCTTAAGTTGCACTCATATTTGTATGGACGTTTACGTTATTTCTGTTCTTTTTAATTTGCCAATAAAGATACTTAACAAATTTTATAAGTTTTTTTTTTCCAGAAACACAACAATATGAGCAACAAGAAGCAGGTGCTTGAGTTCCAAGCTCGCTGTTTGTCGTTACTGGAAATTTTCCTTTCACGTTGTTATGATAATATCGCCCTCGTATTAGATTTGCCTCTTCCTTTGCTCACGATCATTGAACAAGCTTCTGTTGATCAAAGGAAAGCCAATATCGCTGAGCGTGCCAGTGTAATACTCAGGTGGGTACAATTAAAAAATAATGTTATTGCTTGTTTCTTTCTTACATTAAGTTTTGTGAATTGGATGTGTTCGCTGTTGAGGTTATTGAGGAAGATGGTAATAGAGGTTGGTTCAGGGAAGGTGGCAAAACAATCGTCTACGTATCGGCAGAAAAACTGAGGTTAATAAAGCTGGGGGATGATTGCATTGATGGGTTAAAGACGAAAGTAGGTGTAGAAAGAACAGATCATAAATAAGTTGCCCAGGTTCTTTTCATGTGTGTCTATGTTATTCCACCTTTTCATTAGGAAGCAATAGTGTAATGAAGGAGTTAAAGTCCGAAAAAATACACAACTTTATTAAGGTTGTTTGAACATCATTTTGCATGAAAAGGTTTTACTGTTTGTTTAGTGACAAAACTTAACAAAAGGTTTGCCCCTTATAAAGGTTGCAAACCTACCTTTATTGGCAGCAGTTTTTTTTTCCATAATTTCACTCTATTTTTCAGTGAAACATTAAATCAATTCACAAAGCAAATGTTGCATTTGGCTTTTACTTGATTGTGTGCTTAATGTTTCAGAGTGAAGCTTTGTCAATTGAAGAACCTTCCTCGTAACCTTGATGCGGTTGCAGTGAAAAGTTGCTATGACAACATTTCAAAGATCTTGCAAATGATTATCAAAGGAAATCGGGGAATGTTCATGAATCAGCTCATGTCGCAATGCTGTATGTTTTATGTGAGAACTCTTTCCAGGTTTGTAAATGTTGTAGTATCACAGTTGCTGTGGCAGTACATGGCAACGTCAATAAGTGGGTTTTTGGAGGTAAGGGTGCTCGGAAGACAAAACCAACTGCAACTGTCTTCATAGTGCCTTTATCTTCTTTGCTCATTTCATCAATGAAAAAATTTACTTATTTTTTTAATCTTCTAAATTTTCTGAAATAAATTTGCTGCATTTTTTGTATTTGGATACCCATGTTTTTTATTTTGTGTTCTGCAGGCAAGATATAGTCGATTCAGCCGAAATTTGCTCACTTTATTTGCCCGTACTGGATGACTTCATGTTGAGGAGACAAAGCAAAGTTCAGCACTTCGTTCTTCTCGATTTTGTTCGTAATTATCCTGAAATCAGTCACCCTCTTGCAGAGAAACTTGTGAAATTGTGCGAAAAAGCTGTGCAGCCTTACAGAAAGGTGAGTTGCGGGCAAGAACTTCTCACAGTTGACCATCAATTTTGTACAGCTTATCAAAAAGAAATCTCATAAAGTTTAAAAAATTTGATGGAAAAAAATGTGTGAAATTGTGCCAGCTAGCTTGTATGCTTTTTTTGAATGTTTTCAAGGTGGCGGTTGATTGCATTGAGGATGGAGTAAGACTGAGAACAGATTTTATATTTTTTTTCTCCAACGTTTGATTTACCTGAATCTAATTTTAAGAAGATCGTAGCAGGGTCAAAATGAGGCTGCATGATGAAGGTCAGGGGCTGGCAGTCAAGATTGCCAACTCTTAAGCATTTTAAATCGACTTTGGTTTCACGAAAAGTGTGCAAGTCCAAGTTTGAGTAGTTAGTTTTAATTTTCCAAATTCAAGTTTGAGTTTAGTAATTTTCAAGCTCAAGACTCAATCCAAGATTGGGAATTTGGTGAAGTTTCGAGTTCAAGAAAAGAACGAGTTATCCTTAATACAAACGAGTTGGGTTGATTGCATAATCAATTTGACAAACCTTTTCTTGCGATTAAGCGAATTATGTGTTTATGCGGAAGTACAAGTGACCCGTGTGATTTTCTGAATTGTCTTTGAAGAACCTTCACGCACATCATGTGCTGTGTTGCATTTTGTAGTGTTTTGATTTTTTAATGACGTTGGCAGTTGGCGAGTTCACTTGCGCATTGAAAGAGTTTGTTTTCGCTCAGACAGTCATGCTTTTGTCACCAACGTTTGTTGCATAGTCCACACTTAATTGAATAGAATGAGATTGCCGTTCAATTCTATTCAATTAAGCAGATTCGAATTTGCAGTCCCTGGTGTAATTGTGTTGTGCATACTCTAATTATTAAGCAAAGAAGAATTGATCTTAGCATCACTATTAGCTCTGCTCGCTTCAGTAATTGATTGATGGAATGCCTTTGAATAGAAAGGCAAAGTTGAATGAGAGCGAGGGAGTTGGATCAAGCAAATCTCTACTGAAGATATTTCAAGTAATAGAGTGCAGCTTCAATATAAGTTGTATAAGTTCTTTCATAGCTTTTCTGCCTTATTAACTATTCTTTGCATAAATCTTTGTTTCGTACGCTTTTCCATGTTGCAACAATTTAATCCATGCGTGGGTAGTTTTGCTTGTGGAATATGTGTCACCATACACAGTTTACATTGTCCTTATCCTTCTAACTGACCGTTGTTCAATCTGGAGAATTTTTTGGACAGCCATCTTATTTAATCAACACAATATTTTACATATGACCGGCCGTTAGCTCAGTTGCAAAGCGCACGCTATCGGTGCGGGAGGTCTGGGGTTCGATTCCCGGACCGGTCAAATCGGCACAGTGTCGCCAACGACTCGCCACCGTTGCGACGTTTCTTCGGAGTTGTGTAGCCCAGGCGCCAAGCCGTGGAGATGGGCTCCGCAACTCGTTACACGCTTCGGCGTAATACGGCGAGTATAATGAAGATTTGATTTGATTTGATATTTTACATACTAAAAGCTCTGTGCCTTTAAAGAGATGATGTTATAGTGGCTGGTAACGTGCGAATAATTTGGGACAAAATTGCTGAACTTTGAAAATAAGTGATGGCAAGCTTGTGCCGGCTTTCATTCAAGAGTGATTGTTTAGATTCAATCTTGTTTGTTGTTGTCATCACTCTATCAAACAAAAAGTGTGCGCCAATATATGACGTCAATCTCACCTTCGTTGCTTGACAATTTGGAAAATATGTTGGGAGAAATAGCCTCTGGTGTAGATGATGCAAACTCCAAGGGTTTGCTTCAGTTTATCCAGTAAGTCAATGTTATGTTGGTTGCCAAATGTGTTGAACGAAAAGCTAATGCAACAATTTAATTAACGTTCAAATATAAGAGATTTTGTTGCAATAAATGATAAGAACGTTGCTGACAAAGCACCAATAAGTAATCTTGTTTTGTTCATTAAAAACTTTTTATTGCCAAGTTGGAAGTGCAGACAGCTTAATGTGTGGACTAGTCAAGATCATCATTCTGCTCGTTGCATGGGGGGTAGGTGTGCATCAAACTTAGATTGCTTTTATCGTAGTCTGATGACGGTCAAGTCGAATTTCTTGTGTATATGCTGAAGCTCTGGCAATAAGATTCAGTTTAAAAAACGAAACATTGCAAATTTATGTATAGTATTTGATGTTGTAAGCTACTGTTATAGCTCAACACACATTCTTGAAAGCAAAGTTGCAACAAAAATTTTTGCGGAGACCAAATTTTCATAACCTAAAGTTAATATTCAGAATGTTTCAAATAATTTGATGTTCCACGGTCAAATAACGCAAAAAGTGCATCCTCAAATTTAATGAAACTACACAGCTTTAAAGAGAAACAGCTAAAGATTTAATTTTTAGATAGTTCTAAAAATTTTCACGAAAAATTTTGCAAAAGTTCATCATGAGCACCCGCCTGTGGCGCAGCACGTCTGAGCATGAGCTTGTGTTGGTGCACACACAGCGTTCGTCTTTAAGTTTTTTGTGCCTGCAGGTCTAAAGTTTCATTGCTTTTGTTGAGTTTTTGCAGAATTTTGTTGCAGAAGAAGCACGTTCCACAGTCATGTTCAAGTTTGTCTGTGCATACTTCAACACGCAGAACGTCTATTGCTTTTAAATAACATTTTAGATTTTTAGGTCAAAAAAGTTTTACTCTTTGAAAGATTTACTCATCAAACGTTAAACAAACTTTTTGACTTACTGTAATGCACCTTGAGCAAGTTTAGTGCTATCTAAACAAGAAATGGCTAAGTTGTTTTACTACCAAGTGATATCAAAATTTTCAAGGCACTGTGTGCTTTCGAAAGGGAAACTGCTTCAAATGTTCCCTTACATCGCTGTAAAACATCCACAATTGATTTTTATGTTTTGTACATGTTATCTTGATATTTCAATGTATTCTGTAGGTTGTTGCATTTCCCTGTTCAATGCTTAAAAAATGAAGACAAATCTTGGGATTTTTCAAAACTGACCGATATTTTGATAACCTTGTTATCAAATCCGGTTGTGACAAGATCAACTAAAATTCTTGCTCATTTGTGGAAGGTGTTGCAGTTGCTTGGTATTAGGTGAGTACAAATGTGTAGCAGGGAATACAAGTTCAAAATGAATTGGTAGCTAGACCAGTAATCTTGCTGTAATTTTTATCTTCAGATTTATCAGAACCATGATTACATTGATATAGCTTTATTTGAATCGAACCCAAAGTTTTCATTTTAAATGCTCCTCAATGCCGATTTCACCAAGGTCGGAAACATCTTTTCATTCGGGTAGTTTTGAATAAGATTGCTGTGTTCGTGTCAGTCTCTTCACGGCATAACATGAGGGTAAAATGAGAAAAAAACCAATGGTTTTACATGATGCTCTGCTTCGTGGAAAAAAATGCAGCAAAAATAAAGTTGCACAGTGATTGGTTCCTGTGTGATATTTTCTTTTAGGCGACAACTAGTTAAGAATTTAAAGCGCGAAGAGAAATTTGAAACGATTGATTGACAAACGTCATTGTAAACCAGTTTGAGGTTGGTGTGATCTACTGATCAGATCACCAAATTGCTTTTCATTGCGGAATCATTTGGTATCTGGTGCATTTGCATTAAGTTATAAACTCAATTTTAAACATGTTGCATCTGGAATAAAGATTGACTGTATCTTCACTTAACAACGATAACTTATATACTTAACCTTCGTTGGGGACAAATCAGGTCACGTTTCATCAAATAAGAAATTTGTGAATGAAAAATTGGATGAGTTTATCAGAGAGAAGCGCAAACGTGATAAAAGTTATCCAAGGGTGGAAACTCAAACCTATACCAAAACCTGAAAACCCGGTCCCGGTTTTAAAGGAAATTTTGGAAACCCAAACTGAAACTGACACCTGCTTAGCTAAAATTTTGAAAACCTAAACTTGAACAAAAACCGTTTTTTCTTGAAACGTCAAAATCGAAACTGAAACTAAAACCTGTTCAAAATTTTTTAAGGTTTTAGGTTTTAAAAATTGTCATCACCATCTTTACCAGCACAGTTCCTTTAACGCTGAGCGTCAAATAGAGAAGCTGTGAATACTAATTTTTGAGTTTTTAGTTTTACCGGACTCGGGAATCATACCCAAGTCGACAACTTCTGAAGCCATTGCTCTCCTCACTAGGCCATCTGAGCTGTTACTTATCATCGTAATAAAACAAAAACGCCAAGAAGTAGAGGATTTAAATAATTCGCATTCACAATAAAATAACTTGCCTGGATGAAACTTAAACCGAAATTGAAACCCAGAAACCGAAGCTGCGCGTAAGCAAAACTGAAACCAAAACTGGAACCGATTTTTTAACAGCCGTGAAACGAAACCAAAACTGAAACCTGACATTTGGGTTTTAACACACCGAAACTGACACCCTAACTCCAAGTAGCCAGGTTTCCACCCTTGGTGATAAGTTTTGTACACCTCAACTTCGTCATAGGTTGATCTATCAACTTACATTCTTATTTTTGTTTTAGTCGTCCACGAAAAGAAAAGAAGAAATCATTGAACAGTTCTGGTTGGTTTTCTTGTTTTTGTGTGATTTAGCTCAGTGGTTTTCATCCAGGCTTCCGCAGAGGCTTCCACAAGTTTGCAATTTAGAGCTGGGTTCAAGTTAAATAAACGCACCTCGAGTCTCTGGGACCTTGTTTCATTTGGGTCAAGCTCCACAAAAAAAGTTGAAAATCACTGATCTAGTAGTTCATAGACATTTTGAGTTCAAAGATCGTTCTAATTCAAGGATGATAAACAAAAAAGTTGATTTATGGCTAATTGTAGGCATGAGGCCTGATCTACACTAGAGCGACACGAAGCAAAGCTACACAATGCAATGCTGCCCAAAGCGTCTCTGTGTACACTGTTTTTCTTGCGCCGCTGAGAGAGGCTTTGCGTTAAATTGACGTAGAATATAGCAAAGTTTTTGGCGTTTGATTCCCACCCAGGTTAACAAGATATATAAATTTCGGTAAAATAACCTTTTTAGCTTGTTTTTTTTCATCTACTTTTTATTCAAATTAAAGCAACAAAAAAACTTACATATTAGATGATTGGTTGAATTTGCAGTCTGGTTAACACTAAAAAAGGATCATTTTTAAAAGTCAAAATATCCCATTCAGCTGATGCACTTAAATTTTTGCTTGTCGCCTTTATTTAAGTTTTCGTAACTAAAGATATTTAAAAAACAGATTAATAGCGTATACTTACAGTGTGGCAGCCTGGCTGGTGAATGCATGTGAGCAGCTGCTGGGCGTACTGTCACCCAGAACTGCAATCCCATTGTCCAGAGGGGTGGGCAACTGGGCAAACTTTTTACATGAAGGGCTACATTTAAAATAATTTTGAAGCCAAGGGTCGCACTGATTGGATGAGCAAATAAAAAGGTCTACACGCCCTCAGATGTCCTGTTTTTTACTGAGAATCAGTCAAGCGCGAAAAAGGTCTTGATTCATGATAGGAGTTTCTATTTCTGTAAGTGTCCGCGAGCTGCATAAAATGGTCTTGCGGGTCGTAGTTTGCCCAGCCCTGCCGTAGATCCATTGGAGTTTTGCCTTTATGGAATTAGTTACCAGTAAGCCTATTAAATTGATACATTTTTGCCGGAACTTAACCAACATTTTATGTAGGGATGCCCAAATTAATATTGTACTTATATTGAATTTTATGGCTGAAATTACAGGACAATTGCCACATTGGAACTCTCATTTCTCAGTAACCCTGTAAGCACCGGTCATACCGAATACAAATTGAATTTAGGCTGTTACAAATTAATCGTATTAACCTGACTAAAACACTCTTTTACAGCGGCATGAACCTATTTTTATGGGTGAAGCAAAGTATTTTAGCCCTGTAAACATCGTAACTTAGCTTAATATTTTTTATGGTTTCGTATAATTATTTTTCTATTTCAGAAGAATTGAAGGAGATTGATGCACTTAAAGCTACTTTTTGTAAAATCTCTGCCAATTCGTTCGTGAACCGCACAAATTCTTATCATTCATTATTTTGTCTTTAGACTCGGGTGCTCTAATCGTCATATCTCGCTACCTCTCATTAAAATATTCGGGCCAGCTTAACTAAACTCAGTGCGATAATTTTTTATTCAAGCGTTTTCGCCATTATTTCCACATAAAACTTGGTATTTTCTGCAAATAGACACTGGATGCATGATCAGAAGTCTGCCTGTTAGTGGCCTCAAAAAAGCATTTAATGCAATATATGATTTCTTCAGCATTTAAACAGAGTTTCTTAGGGCAGTTGTTAAA
Organism: Trididemnum miniatum; assembly: GCA_964006365.1. Lineage (NCBI taxonomy): Eukaryota > Metazoa > Chordata > Ascidiacea > Aplousobranchia > Didemnidae > Trididemnum > Trididemnum miniatum. The sequence continues at coordinate 194,077 of OZ023236.1, forward strand.
AGGATAAACTTAAAAGTTTTCCGTTTACAAAGTTAATTAAAAAAATTTGGATGACAAATGTTGAGGAAGCCTTCATTCCCAGGTTGCTTTATAGTCGGCTAACGACTACCGTCGTGTGTACCCTTTTGCCAGAGAACAAAAAAATTTCAAAGACAGGTACATTTTGAGCGACTCAGGTATTATTAGAACTAGGTATTAAAAATGTGGTTTGACCGTTGCAAGAGAGCTCAATGGCACACGCCAGAGCATAAACAGAAAATCGGTCGCCAAATGAAATTAAAATATAAAAAACCCCAACATGCTGTTTCGTCATGAGGCTCTTCAGGGGGAACGCTAACTAGGTATTATGTAGGCTGAAGAACTAGAACTAGGTATTATGTAGGCTGAAGCAAAAATAAATGAGTTAAACTTTGCAGCAGTTCACATTAAAAACATATTTAAACAAAATAACATAATAGTTTTTCTAATATTATACAGCACATCATTTAAAATTATATCTGAATAAAATCACTGTAAAATCGCAAAATCACTACAGCCTGTTTTGCCGTTGTCGACTCTTGCGGTGGCATGATGTATCTTATTCAAATAAGCTATAGTGGTATTATGGTTTTACAGTGATTTTATTCAAATACAATACAAGCTCTAGCTAGCCATAGTTGTTGAGCACTCTGCCAGAGAAGATTGAACCTCACTCAGACTTGTAGAGCAGATTAAAGCAAATTGTTGAAATGTCCTGTTTATGATAATCTTGATCACAATTTTGGTTCGAATTGTATCAAAGCTAAAAATGCGTGTACAATTGAACATCTATATAACGCTTAAAAATCTTGGCATGGCAAACATTGTACAACACTGCAGAATAAACATTTAAAATCAAAAATAGTGATCTTATTATGTCCATCATAGGTAGGAAGTATTGTTTATAATTAAAGATAGAGGCTTCATGTTGAGTTGGTTTGTCGAAATCTGCAGCACAAGAACTTATCCCGCAAGCTCACTTTATGGTAAATGAGAAACATTTCAATGCTTTGCATCCGAAAATAAAAATCCAAACTGTAGTTCAGTGTTTCATTAGAAACGAAAACCGTTAATTGTATTTTCTGAAGTTGCAATTTTATCCTCTTATCAGGAAAAAGCAACTGGGCGATGCATCTCTATCACACCAAAATGGGGTTACCGGCTGTATGTCTGTCACACCAAGATGGGGTTACCAGCTATACGTCTATCACACCAAGATGAGGTTACCGGCTGTATGTCTATCACACCAAGATGGGGTTACTGGCCGTATGTCTATCACACCAAGATAAAGTTACCGGCTGTATGTCTATCACACCAAGATGGGGTTATTGGCCGTATGTCTATCACACCAAGATAAAGTTACCGGCTGTATGTCTATCACACCAAGATGGGGTTATTGGCCGTATGTTTATCACACCAAGATGGGGGTTTCCGGCCGTATGTCTATCACACCAAGATGGGGTTACCGGTCGTAGGTCTATCACACCAAGATCAGGTTACTGGTCGTATGTCTATCACACCAAGATGGGGTTGCTGGTCGTATGTCTATCACACCAAAATGGGGTTGCTGGTCGTATGTCTATCACACCAAGATGGGGGTTGCCGCCGTATGTCTATCAAACCAAGATGGGGGTTGTTGCCTGTATGTTTATCACACCAAAATGGGGTTACGGTCTATGTCTATCCCACCAAGATGGGGGTTATTGGCCGTATGTGTATCACACCAAGATGGGGGTTACTGGCCATATGTCTATCACACCAAGATGGGGGTTACCGGCTGTATGTCTATCACACCAAGATGGGGGTTACCGGCTGTATGTCTATCACACCAAGATGGGGTTTTGGGCTGTATGTCTATCACACCAAGATAGAGGTTACCGGCTGTATGTCTATCACACCAAGATAGAGGTTACCGGCTGTATGTCTATCACACCAAGATGGGGGTTACGGGCTGTATGTCTATCACACCAAGATAGAGGTTACCGGCTGTATGTCTATCACACCAAGATAGAGGTTACCGGCTGTATGTCTATCACACCAAGATGGGGGTAACCGGTCGTATGTCTATCACACCAAGATGAGGTTGCTGGTCGTATGTCAATTACACCAAGATGGGGGGTAACCGGCCGTATGTCTATCACACCAAGACGGGGTTACTGGCTGTATGTTTATCAAACCAAGATAGGGGTTACCGGCTGTATGTTTATCACACCAAGATTGGGTTACCAACCATATGTCTATCACACCAAGATGGGGAAATCCTATCAAGTGTCTTTCCCAACAGCAAAACAAGCGAATTTGCCAGCTTGCTTTACATTGTCCCTTTAATGCTGAACGTCAAGCAGGGAAGCTGCGAATACCAATTTTTAAATCATTGGTTTGATTCGACTCAGAATCGAACCTCGAGTGTACTGATCCAGAACCAGATGCTTTATCCCACTTGGCCATTTGATCAGGATAAATGCCGTAACACTTTAAATAATATTACGAGCGTACGAAATGCCGCATTACCTCGAGTGTTAAGTGCCCTTCTCAACGGCACAACAAGTGAACTTGCCAGCTTGTTCTCCTCACTGTCCTTTCAACGCTAAGCGTTAAGCAGGAAAGCTGCGAATACTAATTTAGTCATTGAGTTGACCCGACTCTAAATCAAACCTGAGTCTACAGATCCAGAGGCGGACGCTCTTACCACTCTTCCATCTGAACTTTCTTGAATAATTCTTCTTTTTGCACAATTATTATGTATTTACAACATGTATTTCTCAAATAAAACTTAATATCAAAACAAAGTGCTACGAAATACTACGACTTCAGCAGTACTTTGCGTAGAATCAAATCAGATCTGTGAACATGCATAATTATAATTCTCGAAGATAGCCAATGAACAACTGCAACACAGCACTAACAAATGTTGGTAATATAAAAAGTCTTAGCAGTGAGACCAGGGCTGCGAACTCGATCGATTTTTAATTGAGTACGAGTTCAAGAGACATTTGCAAGTTCGAGTTCAAAGATTTTTATTTTTCGAGTTTGGCAAAAATGATCGAGTTCAAGTTCAGAGGCCTGTTCAAAATACCCCTTAAACATACTTACCCTAACCAGGAGCAGATCCACAAAATTTTGGTGGGGGGATGCAGTTTTGATTTAGTTTGAATGTTGCTGATTACAAAGACATTTGGATTCGAGAAAGGGCGTCTAAGCTATTTAAAATTATTGTTTTCATGCCAGGAACGTAACCAGAATTTTTTTAGGGGCAGGGCACCAAAGTTCGACATTTTTGAGTGTGGATTTTTCGACTGAGTTAGTTTGAAGCAAAATGAGGTCAGTAACGGTTTTAGGGGGTTCGGGGGCATGCTCTCCTGGAAAATTTTTGAAATTTTGCATTCTATTATGGCCATTTTAGTGTTTCTTGCACAAATTTTAAGGCAATTTGTAGTTGAATTTTTTGCCCTTAATTTTAAGGTCTTCACCAAATGCCGATATGATGCTATTTTTTCACACGTTTTCGATTTCTGTGAACCGGTATAAAGCGTAGGAATTATTGTTGTCGAAGAGGTTCGAAATTGTGAAAAAATTGTACCCATCAAAAGCATTGTTGAAACGGGTCCCCCCCACCCCTGGATCCGCCCCTGACCCACTTAGTAACAGTTGGAACAGAAACTGCAGCACCGCACAAACAACAGGTAACTGTTAGTGCAGTGTAGCTGCGTTTTCTTGAAAATCTTTCGAAAGATTTTCTTAAAAATCTCTCGGAGCACCGGTTATGATGCAATAAATAAGTTTCAATGAGACAACGCAAAATGAAATGCAAGTGCAGTATCGGTACCAAAATTGCAAATTTGCAATCATTCAATCTACAGTATAACAAAAAATCAAAAGTAGGTTAAATTTTTTTTTTTGAGAGATTTAAATCAATAAAATTAAAGCACTCAATTAGTGAACTCGAACTCGATTGTTTTTTTTTTTTTTTCGAGTTCAAAAAGTTGTATTTTTTGAGTTCGGCAAAAACCGATCGAGTTCAAGCAAGTTCGAGTTCGTAGCCCTGAGTGAGACATTATGTAAATTTCATGCAAATTGGTCGCGATAAAAGTTATGGACTTAAAAGAATAAATACTATAAAATAAACCTGTAGGTCAATTGTAATAGTACAGCGCAATAATCAGCAGAGTTACCAACAGTGAAAAAATACTGACGTGTAACAAAAATGCCTTTAACGTCTTGTCCATAGACACGAATTCGGTAATTTCCATTTCGCATTCAAAACGGACATAAACAATGCCAAGGTGATAAAGAATATGAAAGATTTCAGCATCTAAATATAACCGTGTTAGTTGACAATACTAGTAGCACACTAACACTGGCAAGCAACATATAGCAAACATGCCACTTTATGATAGTATGCAAAGCTGAAAATGTTTAAAATTGTTCTTAGTGTGAAAGTGAATACCTATAATATATTCAGAACCGTGACCAAAACTCTAGTTCACAAAAAACTGCATTAAACCAACTTTGTTGAATATTTTTCTCAATTACCACATTAATATAGTGTACTGGTACTTGTAGGTCATAATTCACAATTTAGTAAAGAAAACCTTGCACAAGCATTATCTTCTGCAAGATTTTCATGCAATTCACTATCGCATAAACGCAACATAGCACATAATTCACTACTTCAATCCAACAAAATCACTCCAATCTCTTTTTTTTTCACTAATAGTCTGGTAGCCATGAGGTCTAAGCCTAGCTGGAAGCTTACCAATTTTCATCCCTTTTATCGTTTAAAGTACTTCAAATCATGCTCGAAATCAGATTTCTGCCGGGTCAGGGGTTGTGGGTGTGGCCAGAATGAGGGGATAAAGAGGGTAAAATCGTTGAGCTGGCACAAGTTACTTACCCTATAGAAGTAGTTTTAGTCGTTTATAGTCGCAGTAGAGCTCTCATTTTGGGCTTAAACGAAAGAAGAAAAAATACATTTAACAAAAACTTTTCAACTTCATTTCATTATGACGTCATGATATTTGAGCTTGAACTTGATTTTGCTCAATTTTTTTGTAGTCGAGGTGCATAACTTTAGCTATAGCGTCTAAGTTTATGGATGCAAATTAATAAAACTTGTTCCAGCAGGAAAGTAGTTTCTCACCCACAAAATGAAACTATTTGGACGCTTTTATGATAAACACAGACAAAATAACGCGCTAATGTACGAAGACGCATGTTTAATTTTAGACGCTTTTAACGCGGGTTCCGCATGACTGATTTTTCTATGAAATTGCATTGCGTTTGGACCATTTCACGTTGGAATACGTTTCTTTCGCTGTATTTTTCAAGAAAATTGCAAACAATTAATGCGAGGTATAAGGATATAGACTTATAGAAGGTTTCAAATTTGGATATAGAGATATAAAGACTTCAGCTACAAGCACCCCAAAGTTAACGATTTTTTGTGAATTGAATAACACTAATACGAAAAACCCACGGGTAAGTTACATGTTGGTTTCATCAATCACTTAGTTAATTCGTTTGCAATTTCGTATCTCAAAGTTGAGTTAATTCTACTTTAACCGATGGAGGATCACCAGGTTTAATTGATAAATTGGATTACCGCGTTCAATTATTTCCATAAACCCTGAAAATAATGTTAAAATATTATCGGAATTTATTTCACGATAGTCAAATCAAGTTTTCGCTTATTTATTGTAAATTACATGATATAATATTTTTTGTTTCGCTGTTTAGTCCTAATTGCTCAATTTATCATGTTTTTGTGCAAAAGTTTAGCGGATTGCGAGTTATAAACGGAACAAAATATAAACAAAAGTTAATCTCTAAAACCTGAAATTTTGACCTTATTTCTACCTTATCACTGAATAAAAAGTAGGTTTCATCGCGATGCTGTGCCCATCCACATCAAAAACTTATCCATAATCATGGAGACCAGTATTTTAACAAGTGCTCGATAACTAGATTCAGTTAGAGCCACAGTTAATATCACCACAGTTAAAAAAGTAAAATTTATTAAACCCAACAGTCTGTTTCAGCCAGCACACAGTGTTGGTTACGGATCATACGTAGATTTGTGAGGCGCAGTGTCTTAGTGAGCTAATCAATTTTAGTTTCATTTTTTAAACCTCTACTTGTTTTTCGATACCCCTGATGATCCCTTCTGGTTTTATAATTTATACTTTTTAACTGTGGTCAAAAACTTATCCGGTGGAAATATGACATTTACTTTTGTTTCAGTCAATAGCGACATTGCTAAATATTTCATTTGGGTAACTTTCATTTCTGTCTTGGAAATTGTTCAAGAAATAATTGCTAAGTTGTCACAAATATTCCTCGTCTTCATCTCCGTAAGAACTGTTATAGATTAAGTAGCTCAAATCTTTCATAGCTGTGCAAAAAAAATTGCAAGATGCTGGAAAAATGTAATTAGACTGCAGAACCACATTGATTTTGGAATGTTTGCATTGTTTTTGTCCCATACTTGCATTTTTTAAGATTGAGCTTTATCCCACCATTTTCCACATTATCAAATTATGACCAAACTTTGTTGACGACTATTTTAGTAGCTATGGCGCATATTCAAGGCAAGCAAGAGTCTCTGTATTGGCAACAGTGCTAAAATTTAAATCTGGGACGTTAATTTTGTTGTTCGCACTTCAACTTTTCCACCGAATAAATGCACCAACATCAACTGGTTAAATAATTTCATTAGAAGACGTTAATTAAATTAATATTTAAAAACGTAGCAAAATACTTACGTAGCAGTGGTTCCTAGTCTATGGGGCACGCCTACCTAAAGTAACAGACATAAACTTTCAAGCAAGCCCTATGGTCACAAAGTGTTTTGCAGCACATGATTAGTTTGCTTTTACGCAATTGCGACTGCGACTCAGCAATAGCTTTCTGATCAGGGAGAAACAGAGTGCGCTGGATCTCTTCCATTTTCCATCAGTCGTATGGTTGTTTTCTGACATATTCCTCGTAATGGCCTAAACGTCTTAGCTAGCAGAAATTGAAGGATTCGATTCCTGTACAACCGTACTTGTTTTCTTACATGTCTATGGGTAAGTTTATTAATCATAACATGCAAGGATATCAAGGAAGTTGCATCTCTACTTCACATGTAAGAATTTAATTGGTTAGTGGTTTTCTACAAGTCTACAAAACTCTACATGCAAGTAAATAAATAACCTGACTAGAGGGATAACGTGTGATTTCCTGGTGAAAGAGCATTTGTGATATGATACTACATTTTATCAAAATGTTTAGGCTGGTGTTATGCCACTTCGTAACTAATTAATGTGTAAAAGCATACCATGTTGCTGTTCTTTATGCAGAAGACGTGGAAGGCATGAAATAATATTTCAGCTCTGTGGCCAATGCGAACCTGAGACGTTTTGGCTGGTACATATTCAGTGATGGAGTCGAGCACTCAACCTTCGAGTATCGAGTACTTGGCTTGAGAATCTTTGAGTGGTTGACTTCGAGTTCGAGTATTACAAGAACGAGTACCGAGTACATTTTTCGCAGTTAAACTTTACACTTAAAAATCAATTGCAGGCTTTTGCTGCATAAATTGAACCACTTTTCTTGGAAGTTGTAGATTTAGTTTTTTGTCACTTAATTTTGTCTCAGAGTTTATTGGCTGATGATTGACTCATAATAATATGCACGAAAATGCATAAAAATCAAAGTACTCGTGTACTCGACTGATTTTTAGACCGAGTCCG